>CM032447.1:34141330-34306330 GCA_019049505.1 Pachyrhynchus sulphureomaculatus | reverse complement strand
AATAACCGCAAATCTCCCCGTTCTGTGATGTTCAATCTGCTCCTTTTTTTTGTTAATAGGTTTGTAACGACACTAAAACTTTTTTCGACAAGGTATGACGAGGGAAACGCTATCAAAAGTTTTCTCGCAATTTCCCACAGCCCAGGTTTTTTTTCGGGTATTTCTGCCTGCAGCCAAAATGTTTGATAGTCTTTTTTAAATTTCACCTTCAGCTCCTCATTGGTGCTAAGCTCGAGTAGCTCCTCTTGTAATACCACATTCGCCACTTCCGTTTCATCAAATGGATTTATGATCCATGGTGGTATTTCCATCGTCAGAATATCTTCAAAACTATTTTTGAAGTCATCATGCAGGGCATTTAAATGTTTAACGTATGTCTAAATATCCTCATCAAGACATTCTGCCTGTGACAAGTTTGGAAACTGGGAGAATTCGCGCCGACTAATATTTTGCTTCATAAATTTCAATTTTCCAAGAAAAGCCGAAATTACACCCTTTGTTTTTATTAAATTTAGGCTGTCCCCTTGTAACAGCAAGTTAATGTCATTAAATTTTTTGAACAAATCTGTCAAATACGTGATGTCCGCTTTCAATTTGATCAGGTTTTCTTTTAAATCTGGATCTTTACTTTCCATAAACTCTAAAACTGATTCAAAAAGTGAGTAAAATCTTGTTAAACATGCACCTTTCGACAACCAGCGTACTTCAGTATGTAAGAGCAATCGTTGGAAGTCTTCATCATTTTCGTCGCACAATTGTGCAAATAAACGGGTATTCAACGCATTGCTTCTTATTTTGTTAACTGCTTTAATCACAAATTGAAGCGATTGGTGCAATCTATCACTCAAATTTTTCGCTACCAGGTGTGGTGGTCGGTGGATGACACAGTTACGAATTGCAGTTACTCCTGGTATAATTCTTTTAAGATGGCTTATAAACCCACGATATCGCCCGAAGATGGCAGGAGCTCCATCTGCTGCCATCGAAATAATGTTTGTAAATGGAATCGATTTTTCCTTAAAAATATCACTCAGGACATTAAATATTGATTCGCCTTTAGTGTCCGTCCCCAAAGTTTTCGCGAATAGTAGCTCTTCATGGATTTCTTCGTCCATAACAAATCGAACATATGCCAATAATAATGCTTCATTACCAGGTAAAGTTGACTCGTCCAGTTGAATAGAAAAATGAGTTGTTTGCAGATAATTACACAAGAAGCTTTCAATATCAGAGCTCATTTCATCAATACGTCTTTGTACAGTGTTGTTATTCAAAGGAATTCTTTTGAGTACGTCAAATGGAGTTTTGTGCAGAACAGTTTTTTAAAACCTCTTCAACAGCGGGTAAAATTAACTGTTCTCCGATGGTGTGCAGTTTTCCAGATTTCGCTATAAGCAGTGAGATATTGTAAGATGCCCGCAAGCCATCATCGTTACTTTGAGACGTTGGAGCGAACATACTGTGCACGGTGGGTCCCTTTTCATATTTTTCCTTCAATATTTTAAATCTTTACCTATTTTATCAGGATGACACCTTCTTAGATGATCTTCGAGCTTCGATGGTTTCATAGAGTCATTGCTCAAAACTTTGTTGCATAAAAGGCATATGGACAATCGTTTGTCTGCCTTTGATGGAAGAAAACCAAATTTCAAATAATCAACACTGTACTGACGACATTTCTTCTTAGATTCAGCCATGTTTCGTATCAGTTACCTACCTGTAAAGAAAAAAATGTTTGTTTTAGTAATCATCAGGCGACTTTAACAGGATATGGCTATTTTAACAGAAGAAAATAGGATTAATTAATTATTGCAATGAAAAAAGCAAAATGCCGGCGGCAAAACTGATTTTAATTATTAAAAGCAATAAACTGCTAAGACCCATATAGAGGTTTTCACAAAACGGCTGAACCTATTTTAATGTAATATAAAATATTTTTTGATTAATTATATTTTGATACATTTATGTAAATTCGAGAGAAAATACTTTTAAAGAATATTTTGACATCAAAACTCCGCGATTTTAATGATTTATTTATTACTTTGATGTTCGTTACGAGTGGTACATAAAGACACGTACAATTTATGAAAATATTTGTAGTCATTTAGCATTAGCAACTACGAGGGCACTGAAATATGTACAAACATGCAGGTCAATCATATATCTCTCCTTTAGTGAATCACCACAGTCGGGTAAATAAATAATTTTATAATAAAAAGTACTAAAAGTTCAATCTTTCTCGGCTTTCTGTTCTTTTATAGAAGTATCGAATAATGGCCCTGTTCAGTATTTAATTTTTATTACGTACCTACTACACGCAAACGTAACAAATATATTATTACAATATAAAATAAAAGTATGAATAACAAATAGGCAGGTACTTACTTTTTCCGGCACTGGCAAACACTGACATCGATTCACTCACACTTTTCTTTTCAAAATTCTCAAAATGAGTAAAGTTTGTCCTTGGCATTCGTATTTATATTGGTGAAGAATCAAACAAGTTCATGCAAGATTGCAAGCACAGCACAAGTCGTATTTCGTCCCTTTGCACGTCTGAACGGGTTACGTTGCGGGCGGTGCTTTGCAAGTCTCGACGCGCGTTGTACTGAATATCGAATATGCAAGTTTTTACAAGTAACAGTCGCTGACCTTGTTAAAATACACTACTCAACAAAATTAAGGGAGGTTTTAAAACAAGGAAATAAATGCTAAATAAACAGGCTATCTGATCCATATGCCGGCCTAACTGAAAAAATGTTTTTCAAGCCCGTGGACCAAAAAAATGCAAAATATTTGCATTATTATTATTTCTGTTAGGATTGCATGAGAACCGTAGCTCCTAAAAAATTTTAGCCAAAAAATCTAAAAATTAGAATCTTAAAGCTTCAAAATGCTTTTTTTTAAAGTCTCAATACGACCATTTTTCACCGAAATACAGCCTGTCAGAAATCACCGAAAAATTTGGAATTTTTTTTTGCTCCCTTATTTTTTTTGAGTAGTGTATTATCTGCCTACATTGATAGGTAAAGCCAAGCCAACATTTTTGTTCTTTACTATCGAAACCAGATAAATTTTCGTGGACCCCCACTTCCAACTTGTGAACCCCCATTTTTTTTTTCACGCCAACGTAGACCCCCGTCGATTCTCCCGTGGACCCCTGGGGGTCCACCTGAACCACTTTGGGAATCACTGGTGTAGATTCTCGGGGAATCCCACTCATCTTTCAGGGGAAGTACCATGTTTTCGGGTTTCGCGTTTAATATAACGTCATATTTTCTTAGTAATTTAAGTAGCACAGTGATACGTATTATTTTAATTTTTGCGTGACGGGACTACATTGTTATCCTTAGCGCCCCAAATTTTCTCCTTAGAATTCAATATATTTTCGGACTTTTACTCCCAATATCTTTGGAACTTTTTGTCTCCTTCAGGTGGTATATCTCTCATAAAAAATATTAAACTAATACAGCAGAAGTGCATAATACGAGATAAAAGTTTTACGAAATATGTGACTAATTTGATAAAATTTATCAAGTTTAATATTTATATTCCATACAAAAACAATATCTTTTTTAATAAGACAAGTCGTTCTCGATACAGTGCTAAAATAATGTTATTTTAAAAATAAGTGAGTTCGTGTAAATGTTTACTTGTAATTATGGCGCAGATAGATGTCAGTGCCGACGGAAACTGTTTGTTACACTCAATTTCGTTATCTTATTTAATAACTGTTTTTAGGAACGAATATGAATATATTAAAAGGTTTAAAAAACTCTTTGGCGACGATAATTGTTGGCAAGCAGTTGATATAAATAATAGTATTCAAGTGTTCATCTGTTACTCTTCAACAGATGAATATATTTCTCCTTGTACTACTGACGACGATTGGAATAAACTTATGTATATATTTCGACAAAGACTCGTAGATTTTATTGAAAATAATAAATCAGGTGTAAATGATATTAATAAATATGAGCAATTTTTCTCGAAGGGTGAAGATAATTTTCGAAGTAAACAAGAGGTGGAAATGTCTGAGACTTTTGAAGAGTATCTGAAAAAAATTCGGAGGGACAGATCCTATATGGATGAACTTGGAATCAGGGCTGCTAGTGATTTTCTACATTACCCTTTTACTGTTACTGGCGATGATGGTTGTTTTCGGTCATATAACGAACAACTAGAGGGTTTACCAATTGAACTTATTTATAAAAATAAAAATCATTATATGTATAAACTTGACAAGGAATTTCTTTCAACAATTAATACTGTTTACCAACATATAGAGCTCCAGATTGATGATAACGACGGCGGGGTTGAAACATGTGATGTTGTTGCAAATAATGATGATGAACTTTCTGCGAGCAGTAAAATACAGTCTGAGTTATCGCGATTGTCACTAACAAATCGCGAGGGTAGTAATGATAGTAGTAATAAGAACGAAACTACAGCTAATAATGTGACTGTGTGTAAAAACAATGAACAGGAGGTTCAGAATTTTACAAATCAAGCTGGTAGCAGTAGGGATTTGTCTTTAGACATAAATGATTCCTCTAGACCAGACCTATCTATTTATTCTTCTACAGGAGTAAAACTATCTCTAAGTGGTACTATCTACCAATTAAAGGGATTAATGATTACTATGTATCGAAGTATAAAAGAATTTGCTTATTTTGATTTGGCTACTGAAATGGATGAAGCGGGCAAATTTGACGATGTTGTTTTGAGGTACAAGCAATCACCAAATGACCAATGGCGCTGGCGATTTGTACAAATAAAATATAAACAGGAACCTAAAAATAGGACCATCTGTATACAAGATTTACTAACAGAGTCAGATGACGATTTTAGCCTTCAGAAATATTTCGTTTCATTTTGTAAAATTAAAAATAATCCAGTGTTTTATGGATCGCGCTTGGAACAATTTACTTTATGTACAAATAAAGGGTTTAATTTCGAATTTATTGCAAAACGAAAGAAAGATGGACGCCTCACAGTTGCAGCTGAAAGACAGAATGAACTTACAAGTACATGGAAAAGTTATTTAGAAGTTGAGAGTTTAGAAAATGACACACTTTTTTATTTCCCAACAAGTAATTTTAAAGGAAAAAAATACAAATTTAAAAACAGTGCTTATTCCCATGTCAGTGTATTTTTAAAATCTGCGTTGCTAAAAAAGTGCTTACAATTACCTATAGTTGAAAATTTTACTTATATTCATGCTTATCTCAAAGCTTGTGAAATTATAAATTATAAAGAAGTTATTATAGACATTAATAAAATGTTTAACACGGTAGGAACTAAAAAAACTATACTCGCTAATCGTATTTTAAAGTTAAATAAAGATATATTTAAAGAACGTAGTTATACCTGGTTACACCTAGGTGTTGAAGAACGCAGTTCTTATGCTTCTGATAACCTAAAATATATTCTAAGAGGAATTAAAAATGAGCTAGCAAAAGCTGAAGATGAACTCAATCTATTTAATGACATTGGTTCACCTAAATCAAATAGTTTGAACAATGAATTGGAGCAACTTAGCCTGTTAAAAAATTCTTGTAAGAAGATCAGAGAGGATATTTTACAAACGTCTTGTGCTAATAATGTAAAAGATATTTTAAAAAAATGTTCAGAAATTCCAGAGAAAATTTTAAATAGAATGAGCAGAATAGAATATTTTGATTTAGAAAACGCAAAGAAGAGAATTTCAAGAATTCTGAAAGAAATCATTTCGGAAATTGTCTTGTTAGAAACAATGCTAAAAAGTGAAGATTTTGTTTGTTGTGTTACTGAATTTTTGCAGAAATTTCAATATATAGTTGACTACCCAAGTGTTGATGAGTTAAATCAACTAATTAGATATGAACTTGGAGAACAATTTGGATTTCTTGATGCCAAGCTAATAACGGACTCTTTTGAAAATGAAATGCTCGATTGGTTTAAACACTACAACCAGGGATGTAGCGAATTTATTTCGAGAGATAAAGCAATTGCGATTTTTGATGCGGTGTTAAAAAAGATCGAAGGAGTTCAGACATCTTGGTTAAATAAAGCATTTTCTGATAAATTACAAACTTACAATGTTTGTTATTATGGAGACGTTGATTTAATTGAAAACTTTTTGAGCTCCCAAATTAATATTCTCCATATTTCGACACGATCCACCGAGCTCACCGCTATTAAAGTTTTTCAGAAATTAAAGAATTTAGAGTCATATAGAGCTCAAGATAGTTTCATTTTTATTCGACTTAAAAATTTATCAGTACCAGAAACCCAAAAACATATTTTACGTACTTTTGGTTCACCAAATAATTACTATCTTTTGATTATCGATTGTCGGTTACACGTCCTGAACGGCAAAGCTCAAGCAGATCTTTCTGCAGAAATAGAGTCGATACTCATGTGTAATAACAACAAAAAAGTTATACTTATAGCTGGAATAAATGATCCTTTCGTAGCTGAGATTGGAGCTCTACAATCGTTTCAGTGTGATACAATAAAAGATACTATATCATTTAAAGATCTCATGAATAATAGTTACCAAGTACCTTGGTATAAACCTTAGATTATGTTTATACGTATTTTTAGTGTTCCGTATAGAATAAGATATATAAGAACACTTCGGTGTCCGTCCGTCTGTCACACCCGATTTTCTTCGAAACTGTTTGACATAGAATGTTGAAATTTGGCACTAATATAGGAATTGATGGCCTCATTAAAGCCGTGTAGTTTTGAAAGTTAAATTTTGACTTAAGGGGTTAGTTTTGGGAGGTGAAATCGGAAGTGAAAAAAAAAAAATTTACCAGGTCGTATAATGTAATAATTGCAAAAAATCGCTGCCCCCCTTATCTTGAAAAGTACTGATCAAAAAATTTTGAAAAAATTTTAGAATATTTTCAACAGGGTATAGATTCAACGAAAACTATCACGAGTGCATTACCTTTAATAATTTATCTGCCATATAAAAAACAAAAATTTCAAGGCCATCGGTTTTCAACAAAAATCGGAAACAAATTTTGTTAAAAACTCATTTGGGGTGTGTTTTGTGAAGTTATACCTCCGTAACTAAAATTTTTATTTTAAAAGCAATCAACGTATGGAACACTATTTGCGCAAGCCCGACTTGTACTTGGCCGGTTTTTGCTACTACTGGTTTCATAAAAATACATATGTAATAACCTTATAAATATTGTTAGATACATAAGTCGAGAATACTTCAGAAGAATTCTACTCTAGTACTAGAACCCGGTCAACTACTACATGGGGTTAAAAGTTCCAACACTTTTGAAGAAAAGACAATGTTCTGGCCAAAAATCGATTCCATTTTTGAACATAATTTCCTTCAAGCGATTCTTCTTCTGTCGAGCTCTCTAAAATAAGTCTCATTTTCCCATTCGACTTCGTCATTTGAGCCAAATCTTTTTCCCTAGAGTCACCTTTTTAAATTTGGAAAGAGGTAATAAGCGCTGGGGGCCAGATCTAGTGAAAATGGTGGATGGCGAAGCAGCCTAATTGGTTCAATTTCACCATCGGTTTTATGGAGTTGTGCGCTGGCGAAACATCACATTTTTCTTTGTTAAATGCGACCTTTTTCTTGATTTCAATCTCCGATGATTGTTCGCCCCCCTTCTCAAGATAGTCGCTCAGTATTATTCCATGCACACCTCAAAAAATACTTGCCAAAACCTTTCCAGCTGATGTTTATGTTTTTGGACGTCGCACATAGGGGTATTTGAACGATCTACGCGGTCAAAATTATTTTTCGGTTCTATTGTATGCTAAATTATATTACTAAGTTAAATGAATCAGTTACTTTGCATAAAATTACTTAATTTGTAATAAAAAAACGAAACTTAATTTTATAAAAAAAAAAAAATTAAATGAAAACGATTATTTACAAAATAAACGTAAAATTTAAACTTATAACACCCCTCTTTTGCGTCGAGGGTTAAAAATCACTATAAACAATCATATTTTGTCGTCCACAAAAGTATTTTCATCTTCACTTCCAGAAGAACACAGTGGGTTCGGCTCTGCAGGCAGGAGCATTTCTAGCGCCTCTGGTAGGAATAAATGTGACTTTATCCTCTATATTCGCCTCATACTGCTTAACAAAGGATCGGAACTTAAACGTAAATGATTAAAAATGTCCCTGTTGCAGCTTTCTCATGAAAACTTTCGGGCAAAATCTTGTCGGTAAGACCGAAAGTGCTTGTTCCTTGCCTCTGCGGCTGCTTCAGACAGCTGCCCAATTGATAACAAAGCATTTTTTATTATCTCTGCGCCATGAACAAGTATCTTGTGCATCGTGGGTGTCATGGGATGCCACGGGTAGAGGTCCACATATAGACGAGCAGTTTCTGATGCATACTTGTCATATTTTTCTGGGTCGACTTTATGTCCGCTTGAGATTGTCACCAAAATGAATTTTAACCTATATAACAGGTCGTAGCTAAGGCCCGTTACTTCTACTGCCAATTTCGGGCCTTCAAAAAATCTTTGACTGGTGTTCCCATCATTGGTGTTTCCAAAATTTGCCTTTGGCATATCGACCAATAACCCGGTTTCATTGCGAAACCGGGTCTGGATTTCAAGTTTCCCCTCTTTCTCGAGTTCCTTTTCAGCCTCTGTTTTTCTTTCTCTATATTTTTTTACTGGCAGTTTATAAGCCAGGTGTAGGACACTCTCAAATAATCTTATCCTGGCATGTAATACTAAGAGACCGAATTGTAGTGCCTCGGGATTAACTTCTTTTGTTATACCAATCGGTTAAAAAATCCTTTGAGGTTGCACCACAAATATAGCACCAGCTTGTTGCTGTGGTTCCAGTGGCGGCATTACACACTTTTCCATCCACCATTGTCATGATAAATTTGTGTTTGACTATAAACTTTTTCTCATCCAAATCAACCTCAGTAGGAACTGATTTATTCACGTAGTTAATTTCTTGTTCTGTGACATCAGTACTCTCTTTGATAAAACGAAATCTTATTGGCCCACAAAAACGCGGAGAAGACGGAGTCGGATTCTCCCACACGGTTTTTTCATTATTTTTTCCACACACTAATTTTAGAGGCACGAAGCAACTTTGAAATATATTGCTATCCGAATCCGCATCACTGTCAAAATTTTGTTTGTATTGGGATTGTTGTGATCCGTCGCAACCCCATTTATGATCATCGTTAGGGTATTCCGTTTTTGTTCATTTAATGTTTGCAATACCTCTTCCAGGTAGTCGGACAATCGTGTAACAGTAAGATCCACTAAGGGCTGTAATTGAGCTTCCGCACTAGTGCTAGTTATCTTGCACGCTTCTGGTGGCGGGTAACACTTTTTTTTTCCTTTTGTAGGAGGCTATAACACGGAAAAAAATGTTTGTTCGTCCTTCTTATGATTTCATACTGTTCTCTTGTTAGATCTGCGTCTATGTACATTTGGATTGCTTCCTTGACAGTCAAAGGACTACTTTTATTTTTTGATGATTTTGTGCGATAATACACCTTTTTATATTTCGTTGCCCGAGTTGGTGTAGTGATGTTTTTTTTTTGAGTACATTTGAAGCATCTCGCTTTCCCATTTTTCTCAACTCAACTTGCGCGGCATGCCCTATCACCTCCTCTTCAAAGATAGAGTAAAGCTCCTCCGTCTTTCTTCTTTTACTTCTCTCGCTCAATTGTTCAAAAGGTTTGCTTGATCGACCAGATCGATTGTGCAGTCTGTCAACCACTGGAATTTCAAAGGTTCCTTCTAGCCATTAACTATTGTATTGACCAAATATATCTTCCTTATTATGGGCTTTGATCCATCTACGTTTAACTTCAGATTTAAAATGAGAAAAATTTCTTTTTAAGGTTTGTATTTGCTCTTGTGTATATCCTTCAGTTGACAAAAGTTGTTCTTTCAAGCAATTTAGTGTCTTCCTTCCAAATAAGGTAAATTTTCCTTCATCATGCGGCAAACAAGTATTTCCGGGTCACAACCTTCATTCCCGATGTACCAAGTGAACCTACAACAAAGAATCGTTAAGTTAAAATTGATAAAATCAAAATCTATTTTTTCTCACAATTTTGACCATAATTTTCAAAGTCCCAATATGTATCTTATCCGGACTTATCCGGTGCCAGTTTTTTGATTTATTATTTACTGAAACTACCAACTTTAGAATATTATCAAAATTATAGCCGGATCTAACAGGGAAGTATGAAAACGACAGTAAAACATTTTTTTTTTTTACAAAATAATACTCGTGGAAAAGACCTTTCTTTACCGTCCCTTACGTCGACTCACAAATAAGTAAATGATAAAAGTTTTATGAAATAACATAGTTACATACCTGTACTTTGAGAATCCATCACTTTTTCCACTACTTTAGAACTTATAGACATAAAATTCCACTTCCACAATTATGATTTTTAAGAGCGCCGAGAACTGATAACGTACACGAGGTAACAGGGTCGAATTCCGACTGACATAAAACAGGTAAGACTGCACGGGTGGGGTTGGAAGCGGTTGTCTTTTGTTCTTGGAAGGGTCCTCTGTCTCTGGTAGTCGGTTGCCTGGCAGTATTTTGTGTTTTGATTTTTCGACTTTTGGCCGTGTAGATCGTTCAAATACCTGTATGTGCGTCGGCTTTCATACGATTCCAGTCACTCTGCGGGCTGCCTGTTGGACTCAGGCGTGTAGTGGTGATCCATGTTTCGTCCATTGTTACGAATCGATTCAAAACCTCCTTTGGATTCATGAGAGTGCGCGGCACCCATCAGGCGTAGCTTTTTCATATGCAAATATTCATGCAAAATATTCTTCACGTGTTCTGTTGATATCTTCACTATGTCAGTTATCTCTCTCACTTTCACTTTGCGGTCATTCAAAACAATATGGTGGATTTTTTTTGTGTTTTTTTGAGTGACTGCCTCATTTGGACGTTCGGAACGTGTTGCCTCATCGGTGCTTGTACGACTGCATTTAAATTCACCAAAGTATCGACTAGGGGCCTTTGTAGTATTTGTACTTGTCATGATACATATTCTTGAGAAAAATAGTTTCTCCTTGCTTTTTGCACCGCAGTGCCACAACCATTAAAATTGCTGCAATCATGCTTGTGGCAATCCAGTTTCGAACCGGTCCAGGATCAATTCCTCTACGCCCCGAGCTGGTACTGGTGATCGCTGCTGCCCTTCATCAGGGTAGTGGACGAGTAAGGATATATATTGCAAGACGAAACGATAAGAGACATATATAGGCGACGATTAGATCAAAAATTAAATTAGATCAAAAATTAATTTAACTACGACAACCTCCAACAGATGTATGACCACATAAAAGAATCCATCAAACAGTCGTCCCTAGAAGCATTAAGTAAAGAAGACAACGAGAATAAGAAACATAAAATTAGAATCTGTGAAAAAACCAAAGAACCTATAAAGGAGAAAAAAAAGACTATACAAAAAATGGCTGAATACAAAATCGGAAGAAGATCTACAGAAATACAAAGAGAAAAATGCAGAAACGAGGAGGATGATAAACAAAGAAAAGAACGAGAGATGGGAAAAATTGTGCGAACATGTAGAACAGTATATAGGAGGAACTAGAAGCACAGAATCATGGAGAATAATTAAAGCATTAAGGACCAACAATAGAGAGAAGATGTATATAGAGTATATTCCAGAAAGCGAGTCGGAAGAATATTATAAGAAGCTGCTAACAGAAGACAGACAAGAATTCCAGCAAGAGAACCCTGAAGAAGAACAGAATAAGGAAAAAAAGAGATAGAACTAAGCTATGAAGAAGTAAAGACGACAATAAAAACACTCAAAAATAATAAATCTGCAGGGCCTGGGGGTGTGGTAAATGAAATGATTAAGTACGGGTCTAATAAATTACATCGAATGCTATGAAGAAGTAAAAAAGACAATAAAAACACTCAAAAATAATAAATCTGCAGGGCCTGGGGGTGTGGTAAAAAAGAAATGATTAAGTACAGGTCTAATAAATTACATCGAATGCTGAGAAACATGTTCCACAGAGCGATAAATGGAGAAAAAATACCAGAGGAATGGTCAAAAGCCTATATAGTATCTATATTTAAAAAGGGAGACCGCAGAAAATGCACAAACTATAGAGGCCTAAGCATAATATCGAGTATGGGACGTTTGTATGGAAAAATTATTAAAAATATCATAGAGGAAAATATAAAAGGAAAAATTGGAGAAGGCCAAGCAGGCTTTTACGGCCGGAAAATCATGTATAGACCACATATACACTATAAAACAAACAATAGAAAAAAAACTGGCAAAGAATAGAGAAGTTCATTTAGCCTTCATAGACATAAGAAAGGCTTATGACTCAGTACCAAGACAAAGATTATGGAACGCAGTGAAAGAAATAGGCATTGACAAAGAACTAATATATACAGTAAAAGCTCTCTACGAAAATAACACAGTGAACATAAAAATAGGACATAAAATAGGGAAGAGACTCCAAACATCAAAAGGCCTATTACAAGGATGCTCTACTATTCAAAATATACCTCGAACAAACATGAAAAAAATGGAGGCAGAAATGTAGTGGAATGGGAGTCCCAATACGAGAAGATTACTTATATACTCTAAGTTTCGCAGACGACCAAGTAATCATAGTGCAAGATGAGGAAGACCTCAGTTATATGGTAAGAAAACTGAAAGAAAAATACACTAAAGCAGGATTAGAAATAAACTTTGATAAAACGGAATATCTAACAACAAAGGTGGGAATCTAGAAGTTGATAACGAAACAATTATCAAAGGAATCGATAGATTTAAATATTTAGGAACCATCATTTCAAGAAACGCAACATCAGAAGAAGAGATTAGGACAAACGCGGACATGCATAAAACAATTTAATTCTATCCTGTGGGACAAGCACATTACAAACAGAAACAAAACACGCCTATACGAAGCAATAATACAAAGCATAATGACATACGGGTCAGAAACATGGACGATCAACAAAAGAAATAAATCTAAAATTAACGCGGTAGAGATGGAGTATTGGAGAAGATGTTGTAGAGTGACACGTATGGAGAGAATAACAAATGAAGAAATAAGAAGCAGAATGAACATCAAAGAGAACGCAATAAACACCATTGAAGAAAAACGATTAAAATGGTATGGACACATAAGACGGAGCGAAGATAATAGGTGGATAAAGAAAATAACGGAGTGGAGCCCTATAGGGAGAAGAAAAAGAGGAAGACCCAGACGATCGTGAAGAGACGATGTGGACGAGGCAATGGAGGACAGGGATCTAACAGATGGAGACTGGGAAGATAGAAACGGATGGAATCAAAGGAAGACGGTGTCAGCTGTAGAAAATCCTTGATATATATATATATATATATATATATATATATATATATATATATATATATATATATATATATATATATATATATATATATGGTAGAAATAGGAGAAGGACATGATTCCCTCTGGTTTGGGAAGCAGAGGAGAACCAAGGCTCGCGTAGGCAAGATTGCTTTCCTGAAGTAGACCTGTTTTACACTGGGACTGTGCAAAAGTGTCTACCCGTCGAATGGGTAGAGAAAGAGAACTATTGTCATTTATTAAAAGACAAAAAACTCGTGACTCGGGACATATTTATAGGGGTCCACGTTACTCACTGCTCCGGTTGTTGATGGAAGGGAAAAGAGGTATGGGGCGTCGAAAATGTTCCTGGCTGAAAAATATACGAGATTGGACAGGTCTGGATACCCATACTTTATTAAGAATTGCCCAGGATAGGGAAGAATTCGCCGTGATTACAGCCCAAATTCAGTAATGGAGATGGCACTATAAGAAGAAGAAAGTATCGACACATAGTTTTCGACGGAAGAGATCTGGAGTAAGCAATGTTTACTCAACAGATGAAATTCTTTTTGTTTCGTCGTTTTGCAAAGATCAAAAGTAGCGTCACTCAAACAGCTGTAACTCGCAAACTACTAAACAAAACGTCATGAAAATTTGACACGAATATTTGAGAGTTGAGACTAAATGAAAATTATATGGTTTCCATCTCTCGGAAAGTCTCGGAACTTTTCACCCCATGTAATTGTTGGTACACCGTGTATAAAGACGAGTTCTGCGCAATTTCAATGCCAGCAGAAAGTAGGAAAGGCGCGCTTCACCCAGGAATCGGGATTCATTACGCGTAGAGCGAAAGTTGCATAAACATTTTATTGTTAATGTTTTATTTGCCAGCGTTTATTATTTTCTGGCTAATAGATTTTGTTAGGTGTTGTTGTGTTGTTATGTGTTACATGTTATTTTGTGCTCTTAATGTAATTGGCCTTTAGTTTTATTGTGTTTAACCTCTGTACGGCTAATTATCGATTCGATAACAGTTTAGACAATAATTATTTCCCTTTTCACTGATACATTAAATAATACTGTGTACAAGAATATTGTCGCGTACGGTATTTTATCAAATAATTCGCAGCCGAGAATAAAGATAATAAACTTTGATAAACATAAATATATCCGATAAAGGGTTTAAATGACAAATAATTTTAAAAATACGTGAGGTTGTCAGTGAGTTAAAAATATAAGTTTAAGTAAAATGCCGTTAATAGATGTTAGTGCTGACGGAAATTGTTTATTACATTCCATTTCATTGTCGTATTTACTTTTAGTTTTTGAAAATGACGCTAAATATATTGAAAGATTTAAAAAACTTTTTGGTGACAGTCATAACGAGAAAATATTCATTACACATTATGGTATTCAAATTTTTTTTGTCGTGGATTCGGCAAAAGATGAATATCTTTCAGGCACTGCTACAGCTGTCGACGACGATAACGAATGGTTTCAACTAATACATACTTTTCGTCAAAGGCTTGTAAATTTTATTGAGTGTGATAAATCAGGAGAAAATAACACCAATCAGTATGAATCGTTTTTCCTTTTAAACAAAGATGAGCTTCAAAATGAACAGCTTGAGGGGTCTGGAACCTTTGAAGAATACCTAAATAAAATTCGAGAAGACAATACCAGAATGGACGATTTTATAATTAGGGCTGCCAGTGATTTTCTAAACCATCCCGTGACTATAACTACCGACGATGGCTGTTCCTGGTCATATAACGAAAAACTTGTAGCGCCTCCAATTGAACTTTTTTATAAAAATAAAAACCATTTCATGTTTTATCTCGATGAGGAAATTTTATCGTCAATTAGTACCGTTTTCGATTTTTCAAGAAGAGATGAAACCGACGGTGCCCTTATGGAAGATAATGATTCATCGGATTTAAAAGTGCAGGCCGATTTACCATCAGAGGAAATTTTACAAACTTCAGTAGCAGATTATCACAATACCGATGATGATGATAGTAGTAGTGACGATGAAACAAATAATAATAGCAGAGTGGCACTCTTGTCAACGACGTTCACAAATAAGTATAGTGACAAAAGACTCCATACAGATGATATATTCAGGCAAGACCCTACAAATAGTAACTCTAAAAAAATTATAAAAGACGTACCCACTTATTCTGCTTCAGGAGTAAAAACTTCATTACATGGCACCATTTATCAGTTGCGGTTGTTAATGCTCATTATGCATCGAGGTATAAATAAATTTAAATATTTTGATTTAGCTACCGAAATGGATCAAGCGGAAAAATTCGACGACCTTGCATTTAGGTACAAACAATCTCCAGATGACCAATGGCGTTGGCGGTTCCTACAGGCAAAGCATAAAAATAACCCAGAAGATAGTAAAATAAGTATTAATGATTTATTAACTGAATCAGATGGTGATTTTAGCCTTCAGAAGTATTTCATTTCATTTTGTAAAATTAAAAGTAATCCAGAATTCTATGAAGCACAGTTAGAAGAATTTACTTTATGTACAAATACAGGATTTGATTTTGAACTTGTTCAAAAGCGAAAGAATGATGGCAACTTCACGGCTGTAGCTGAAAAGCATAATCAGCTTATAAACACTTGGAAGAGTTACTTAGAGGTCGAAAATCTAGACAAATCTATGTTTTATTTTCGAGCAAAGAATTTTAAAGGAAAGAAATATAAATTTAAAAAGAATGCTTTAACCCATGTTATCGAATTTTTAAAATCTATATATTTAAAAAAATGTTTAGCATTTAAAAGGGCTCAAGCTTTAAATTATGTTTGTGCATATCTTAAAGCTTGTGAAATTTTGACGTATAAAGAATTTGTTACAGACATCCGTGAAACAGTTAAAGAGTTAGAAACAGACAAGAAGAGTACTATGCTAAATTATAGAGATGTTGCTAAACGGGTTTTCAGTTTAGAAGGTAAATTATTAAAAGATAGTAATTATAACAAGTTAAAAGAAACTATTAAGAAAACTAAAGTTCCGAAAGGTGGTAAAGATAGTTCCAGTCAAAAAGAAAAACTATTTGAAGAAATAAAAAATATTGTAAAAGATCTCACTGATGAGTTAGCGGAGGCTGAGAATCAACTTGAACTGTTTGATGATGGGAGTTCACCTGAAGGAAATAATTTGAAAAGTGATTTAGAAAAAATAAATCTTTTAAAAAAACTATATTTAAAAGCTAGAAAGGATATTTTGGAAACATCCTGCGCTGATAAGATAAAAGGTATTTTACAAAATTGTGCAGAAATTCCAAAAACGAAATTAGATGAACTGAGCAGGAAAGCCTACATTGATTTAGAAGACACGAAAACTAGAGCTGCAAGAGTTCTGGAAGAAATTATTATGGAAACTGTCATGATAGAAGTGACGCTAAAAAGTGAAATTTTTTCTGAATATACTAAGGAATTTTTGGAGAAATTTCAATTTATAATTGACTACCCAAGTGGAGACGAGTTAAATCTACTAATTAGATTTGAACTTGGTCAACGATTTAGATTTCTCGATGCCAAGCTAATAACAGATTCTTTTGAAAACGAAATGCTAGATTGGTTTAAATACTACAACAAAGGGCACAGTGAGTTCATTTCAGTAGATAAAGGAAATGAATTTTTTGATACAATCACGAAAAAGATCGAATCAGTTATGACTTCCGGCTTAAATAAGGCATATCCTGAAAAACTACAAACTTACAATATGCGTTTTATGGAAAATGGTAATTTAACTGAAGAGTTTCTAAGTTCTCCAAGTAGTATTCTTCATATTTCAACGCGCTCAACTAAGTTATCCGCTATTAAAGTTCTTCAGCGTGTAATGGCACAATATCAGGCTCAAGATAGTTTTATTTTTATTCGACTTAAAAGTTTATCCAGACCTGAAACTCAGAAACTTATTTTAAACACTTTCGAATCTCCACATAATTACTCTCTTTTAATTATTGACTGTCAATCACATGTTCTAAACGAACAAACTCAACGATTTATTGCTACAGAAATAATGTCGAAACTCATGTGTAATGACGACAAAAAAATCATACTTATTGCTGGATTAAATGATCCTTTCGTAGATGAGATTAAAGCTTTAGACTTATTTGGCTGTGACACTGTAAGTGACACTACAACATTTAAAGACCTCACGAGCACTTCTCAAGCATTATTATTAGAAAGAAATATAAGTTTTCAAGAATATCATATTCCTCTGGGCGAGCTTATTGATTTAAAATATGCCAATAATCTTCTTAATGAAAATACATTACAAGAAATTATTAAAAATAAAATAATTAAAATTGGAGATGCTAATGCATTTAATTCTACTGGTTATGACCCGCAGGATTATATAAGTCGATATTTATATCCACAAAGAGTAAAAAACCAAGTCTTGAGGTTGAAAAATACTATGATATTCCTTACTTGTGAAACAGAGCAAGATTTTCAAAAGGCTAAAATGGAGTGGGGATCTTTTCCCAATATATCAACAGTAAGGAGTAATAATGATGACTTGTTTAGCAAATTTTGTGTAGAACATCAAGGAAAAAGTATTCATTGGTTTCATAATTACAACAATTTGATTTTTTGGAAGCATTCGGTTAGCGATTTAAATAAAATTAGAACATACGTTAAAAATGATAATGTAGAAATTGAGTTAGACGGCTATAAGGAACTAAAACCTCTTCAAAAAATTGTTATTCTAGCTAACGATCCAGGAGTAGGAAAATCCACATTTATTACCAGTATTAGTCGTAAGACCAAAAATAACAATAAAACTTTATGGATTGTCCGAGTTAATTTAAAAGAGTATGCATTTGAGAAAAAATTGCTTCAGGAAAAGGACACCAGAATATATACCAGGAGCCTCAGTGAAATTGATCCTCATGCAAATATTGATTCTACTATTGATTTCATCTCAGAAATGGTTATTTATGCAGATCCTCAACTGCCTCACGCAAATTTCCAACGAGAGTTGTTTAAGTGGAGTCTGAAATGTCATGATGTCGGTAAAAAGCCTAAAATTATATTATTTTTTGATGGATTTGATGAAATTAAGCCAAAATTAAGAGAAAATACAATTGTATTTTTGAAAAAACTTACTGAAACTGCAGTTGAACAGATTTGGATTACAACTCGTGTTCATGAAAAAGAAATTTTAGAAAACGAATTTAAATCACCTGTGTATATTTTAGGTGCTATTAATAAAGAAGATCAGATAATATTCTTAAATAAGTTTTGGCGTCGAAATTTAAAAGCTGACATTAATGAACTACTTACTAATAGCGATAACATTGTTGACGTTGGTCGCCGTTTGCATCAAATGACAGAAAATATTGAAGATGTTAATTTGCGCACTATATTACTAGAGGCCCGTGACAAAATACTATATGAAGATTATATTTTTGGTGATAATAAAAAATTTTGCGAGCAACTACAAAACATATTGAGTAGAGCTAATTTTAAGGTTTATGCTGAAAATACATTGAGAAATTGGAAATTTTTAACTCCAGGAACAGCAAGAACCTTTATAAATACCCCTTTACACCTTAAAATGCTGGCGGAATTAGTACTAGCAAAAAATTTTCAAGTTAATTTCTACGAAGATCTCTTCAATCTCTACGATGAGTTTATAAGTTTGAAATTTCATATTTATTTTTATGGTAAATGTGCTTTAGCAAGTAACGCAGGATCGGACGACATATATGTGGAACAGTTAAAAAGTTTGCATAGGAAACATCAAATATTAGCCCTAAAGTTACTTTTTCCTGAATTGTCGTGGCCGATACTTCAGAACGAAGATGTTAAGGGACCAGATGAAGCTGTCAGGCTCGCAAGAGTGGGCTTTCTTGTGTTAAATTCGTATTCTCTTTTTGAGTTTGTCCATCGAAGTTTTGCGGAATTCTTTATTGGTGAATATTTGGTAGAAAATTTCCAATTAGAAGAGACTCAACATTTTTTTTGTAATTACATTTATCCTGGTAATGAATGTAACAGCGAAGCTATCGCCAAATTTTTTGATAAGCAATTAAAACAACTAGCAGATACCGAAAGAGCAGAAATTCGGCTCACGATCAATAAATTTGAATATATAGAACGCTCTCCTGAACTATTTGCTTATCGGCATATGTCGTCTAACCTGCAATACGTTCCAGAATTAATGTATACTTAAATTTGTACAAAAGTCTGGTAAAAAATATGATAAGTTGACTTCCCAATATTGCCCTTTATCGAGGATGATTCGGTCGATCTGGCCAATTTATAGTCTTTTCACGTTAAAAAAAACCTAGATTATTAAAATCTATGACTGCTTCAGCGACATGACGACATATTGTTGTAACTCTCTTTTTGCTAATAAATTTTAAGTTCAGTCCAATAACGGACCAAGTTCCACCAAATAACATGGTTGAGGATCAGTTTAAAACCGATCATTAATGGCTCTTTTTTTTGGGAATGATCATTCAACTGGTTTATTCAAATAATTATTGCGCGTTAAAGACGAATATTTTCTGACTATGGCGGAGATTGCTTCAAGAATTAGCTGGGTAACTCTTTCATGGACTTTCAGTTAACTGACTTCAAATAATCAATGTATAACATATTTATAAATTTAGTTAGTCGTGTAGTGTAAAAAATAATGTGTCCGTTCCAAGAATCACAAATCGAGTATATGACGTTTAGGTAGTACCGTGCTGCATATGAGTGTTATAAGGGTGAGTGTAAAAAGTTATAGGTAAAACACACGTACGAGAAGTAAGTTACTTTTCAATATGTTTCGGCTTGATAAGTTGGGTTAAGTTTCAGCGGCGAGGCTGGTCGATTTTCCGGGTTACAAGGAGATGAAAGGGCGGGGGATGTTAAATATATAGTTTCAATAGTATTTTGAAAGTTTTTCCGGGTTTTTTGGTTGATGTAAATATTTTAGGCGTATTATTTATGGTAAATATCAATAGTATTATGAGAATCTTTCCTGGTTCTTGATTCTATCATCTTGTTGTCTCATTATGTAACCTGCCCATCTCCATTTTAAACCTGGTACCTGTTCTCTTACGTCTGTCACTTTGGTCTTTTGTCTTATACTCTCGTTTTTAATTCTGTCTTGCAATCTTATATTCAGCATCTGGTGTTCCATTGATCTCTGTGTTTTACTCAGTTGGTCCATCATCTTCTTAGTCAATGTCCATGTCTGGGCCGCGTAGAGGAGAACCGGTATAAAGCAATGATCGAAATATCAACTTTCTTAATTTCAGAGAAATTCTTTTGTTGGTTAGTATTTCCTTTGTTTGCCAAATGCTGCCCATGCTTGTTTGATTCTTCTCTGTACTTCCGCCATTTGATTTGCTTTTCCACACTTTATTATTTTCCTCGGTAGATATGAGAATTACTAGTAGTAAAATATTTTTGGGAATGTGGAATCTTTGGCACAATGACACTACTCAGTATATATCACCACTACACCAAACACTTTATTTTTGCACTCGACGCGCGTTTTGCTAATCATTTTAGCTTCATCAGGAGCGATGATTGACTGAAGCTAAACTACAAATCTACCCTATTTATATATAGACTTAGTAAACAAGATAATAAATAGACATAAGTTCAGGTTAAATATTCAGAATTCCACCTTTTCTACACGCGATAAAAATAATACCAAATATGTCTCCATACCATATAATCCGAAATATAGCAGGGGACTCGATAAGGTATTTAATAAGGTAGACCTCACCTTAGTCTATAAGTCATCAGACAATCTGGGGAATATATTAGGAAATCCCAAAGATAAGATTCCTAATTGTGAAAAAAGTGAAGTTTATGAAATTAGTTGTAATGATTGTGACAAAAAGAATGTTGGGCAAACTAAAAGATTAATTAAAACACGATTTAAAGAACATTTAGCACACTTAAAATACAGTAGAACAGAAAAGTCTAGCATTGCCGAACATGCCCTTGAAGCTGATCATATTGTAACATTAGATAATCTAAGATTAATTAAAAATTTATCTGATAGGAGATTATTGAACGCATACGAAAGTATGGAAATTATAAAATGTAAAAGTAGTTTAAATAAAGACAGAGGGCCTATTCCTTATAGTTCCCTCTACTGGTTACTTGACCGGAACTGATGGCCTCGCCCATGCCATTAGTTCCGCCTGAGTGTAATTCAAGGGTTAGGCTAAGTATAAATAGAGTAGATTTGTAGTTTAGCTTTAGTCAATTATCATTCCTGATGAAGCTAATATTGTTAGCGAAACGCGCGTCGAGTGCAAAAATAAAGTGTTTGGTGTAGTGGTGATATATACTGAGTAATAAAAATTCCAAATCTAATTTAAGGTTGTTTTTAAAATTGGCATATTTGATTTGGTTAAAAATGGCAGCACTTTACATGTTGTTCCTCGGTGCTTTCGCGAAAGAGTAGGCATTCTCTATTCCCTCCATTCTCTGTTTATAACTCGTAATTTTTTTTTTTTAGGTTATTTCGAAAGACAAGGTTTTTCTAAAGATATAAAGTTAAGTAAAACCGTATATCAAGGTTATATAAAGGAATACGAAGGAGCGACTTTAATGCATTGTGAACTTAATCCAAAGATAATTTATACGCAAGCCACGAGTGTCGTACGGAAGCAAAAGAAATTTATTAAACAGCTCATTTATCAACAGCAAAGGACAGTTTCTAAAGTACACCCTGGAATAACATTTTTCAAAGATGGTAAGTAATAGAAAAGTTTTTTAGATCAAAATATTCGAGCTCGAAAAGGTAGAGATTTTGTGAGTGGCTTTTACAACGAAATAATATAACCCAAATTTTTGCTAGACCCATTTAAGTAACCCACGAAATGACATTTGTAGGAGCCGAAAAAAAATGTTTTGAGGGCATACTAAACACAACTTCAAGGTTATCTTGGGTTACCTGAATATTAGATGTATATCTTATACTGTAGTTGACTGTACTGTCAGGATATGTAACAATCAAGATAAAATAATGTTTGATAAGAGGCGCATTTTTCAAGTAAGTGCCGTTTTGAAATATCGCCGCTACAACGTTGCGATCGCCGTTCCGCGCATATGCACTGAATACCTACATCTATTGGCTAGCCACATTCGCCATTACGGAAGCATTCGTCCGAGTTTACGTTTATTTGTGTGTGTTTAAAATGCTTCAAACCAGTGGAAATTCCGTGTTTTAAAAAAGATACTGACATCTTATACCGTTTTGTTTTTATTTCAAATTAAAAATATATAACTCTTGTTTGGTACTCCTTTACTTATAAATATAATATAAGTAAAGAAGCTAAGGAGGCCGATCCAAGATCCTCCCCAAGCAGTTATCGTCCCATTTCTCTGACGAACCACATTTGTAAGGTCATGGAGAGGATGATTAATCAACGTTTGTCATGGGTTTTGGAGACTTCTAACCTCCTATCTCCCCACCAATTTGGATTTACAAAAACCTAGATCAACCATGGATTATTTGGCCTCACTTGAAACTGACATTCGATGGGCACTCCACAGACGAGAACACTTATTATTAATTTCCTTAGATTTAACAAACGATTTCGATAAAACAAACAGACATCTTATACTCAAACAACTAGAGGAAATGGAATTCGTCGCCGCTCTTCCGATTTTCATTCGCAATTTCCTAACATCTCGCACATTTTAAGCAAAAGCAAACGGTCATTTATCTGAATCTTACTCGGTATCTCTTGGGTTACCACAAGGATCTGTACTCAGCCCTACACTCTTTAACATAGCTTTAATATCTATGATAAGGGAAATTCCATCTTATGTTAAATTCAAAATATTTGCCGATGCCGTAGTAATCTACTACTCTTCCCAATCTTCCGGTGTTTTAACCTCTGTTCTTAACAGTACTCTCTCGGTTCTCGAAAAATGGACTATCAAAAATGGTTTCTCCTTTTCACCAACCAAATTCTCACAAATCCACTTTTGTAAATCCAGATCCTGTTCCAAAATAACTCTCTTAACAATAAATGGCTCTCCAATTCCAATTGTTGATTCCCACAACATATTGGGACTTAAATTTGACAACAGATTGAACTGGAATTCCCACATAAAATCACTCAAATACCAAGAAAAAACTTAACCCAATTCTTAACCAAGCCATCAGACTTGCCACTGGTGCCTTCAGAACCTCTCCTATTTCCAGTCTCCAATGTACTTCGTCTACTCCTCCCCTACATCTAATCAGACAACTATGAAATATAATCTATCATCTTTACATAGATTCTCTAATAGACTTTCACTTGATCTCACCAACATTCATAACAGAAACATAAAGCTTTTTCCCTTTCTATCTATACCATCTAGAATTAAACACATACTTTCCTCTCACAAACTTACTTCTCCATCATTCAAATATTCTTCTTTCACGTCTTTTCCTCCCTGGCGCTCTCCAAAACCTGTAGTAGATCTTCCCTTAAACAAAACTAACAAATCTCTCTCACTAAAGTCAATTCGGTATGCTCAGTCACTTGAAAGAATAAACAAGTACAAATCAGATTATTCAATCATTTTCACTGACGGGTCTAAGTCCCTACAAGGGACGGGTGCTGCTTTTATTCACAATCACACTATTAAATTGTTCAAATTTCCATCCCACTTCTCAATCTTCTCCGCGGAGCTATTTCAATCAAGGAAAGTTTACGATTCGCAATAAATGCAGAGAAATTCAAAAGATTCTTAATTGTCTCTGACTCAATGAGTGCCTTAGAATCCATAAAAAATGGAAATACTAAATTTGCTTTCTTAAATCAAATCTCCGATCTCTTATATATAGCTAATCACCGCAATATCCATGTAATCTTTCTCTGGATTCCTTCACACACTGGCATAGTGGGCAACGACAAAGCAGATCTATATGCAAAAAAGGCAGTTCATCAAGGCCCTCTTATAAGAGAAGACGACGACCCCAACGATTACTTTAATCGCATCAAACTCATTCATAAGGATCTTTTTCAACTACAGTGAGATTTGGAGGAATCTTCCAATAAGCTCTGGGACCTAAAACCTATGGTCTACCCCCCTTTTCATTCACAATTACTCTCAAGAAGACAAAACACTATCTGGAGACGACTAGCTATAGGCCATACTTCCACTCTTACAGTAAAGCATATTTTTGAATCCTCTCACTTCTCACAATCTAGAAAAAAGCATCACTTACTTCTGAACATGAAACAAATGTTAAGTCCAGATCAAATACAATCCCATATAAATAATATCGAGGGATATCTAAAAGAAAATGAATATCATCATCTAATATAAGGAAAATCAATTATATAATATGCAACTTATTCACTTCTGGGTGCTAAATGACCTTAGTAGTCGATGCACCCTACCCCCATAACATCCATCCATCCATCCAATCGAAGATATCCTACCCTTCGATACGACGAGTAAGGCTGGGTATACAACAGAATCGAACCAAATTTTTTTAGATATATTTGTAAGGCGGGCTTTTAAATGACGAATTGAGGTTATTTAAGTAAAAATAGCGTACCAGCCTAAAAAGCGACGACTATAGGGACGATTATTTCGACTACGGCTGTTTCTTCGTTATATATTAGAATTTCAGTAAAATTACTATGGTTCTAGGTGTCAAAAGTATACCAATAGAATCAATCCCGGGTCTTGAGGAAACTGGCTATAAACCCGCCACCAGGACAACTAGGGGGCAACATTTGGAAGAATCACAAGATATAGATACTCTGGCCAGTATGTTAAAAACTGTACTTAGTGCGGTGAGTAGAGTAAAATTTACTGCCGATAAGGTTAGATAGTGTAAAACTATTTAAACTTGGAGCCACAACTCCATTCACTTGCCGATTTGTTTCATCGGCAGTGGTTTTTGGTACTCCAAAAACCTTCAAAACCAAATCTGTTTGTTCAGTCTCCATCTCATGTCGTATATTTATGATAAAAAGAGGTTGATAGGGGAAAACCATTATAACTAGTTTCGGAGCGCTAAAAATTGCTCTAGGTGCTGATAATCAAATATTTATTAAGCCAGTAAGTGGTATTTTGATAACAAACAACACTTTATTTTGTCGGCCCAGCTTTTGAAGAAAAAAAAGATTTAAATTTCTAGATAAGATACTTAAAAGACGAACTGTTGTTCAAATTTTCACTATATTTTATTTATCAAAATGAAATAATTAAAATAATAACTTAAATCAGCCGGGACATGTTTCGGTAGACAGTACCTTTTTCAAACGGTAATCGAACTTCTATTATTTTGTCTAATAACTAACTTAGGTACAATTATTTAAACTCTACCATAATTATACGGAATTTCGCGAAGGTGTTATAAATAAATTGACCGCGAACAAAATTATTATTTTTGAAGGGATTTAACATAGTACAATGGGAAGATAATTACATGAACTTAAGATTTAACAATGCTTTTTTATGTTTTTGGTGTTCCGTACGGAACACTTATAAGATCACTTCGGTGTCTGTCTGTCCGTCTGTCTGTTACACCCGATTTTCTCCGAAACTATTAGTCATAGAAAGTTGAAATTTGGTAATAATATAGGAATTGATGGCTTTATCAGAGCTATGTAGTTTTGAAAGTTAAATTTTGACTTAAGGAGTTAGTTTTGGGGGGTGAAATCGGAAGGTAATCGAATGTGGTGTCAAATGAAAGCTTGTGAAAACACGAGTAAAAAATATATATATAATGTAATACTTGCGCGCACTTTTCTTTGTATTATTTTTAAAAAATCGCTGTCCACCCGCCTTATCTCGAAAAGTACTTATCAAAAAATTTTGAAAAAACTCTGGAATATTCTCCACGGGGTGTAGATTGAACGAAAATTATCACGAGTGCATTACCTGTAATAATTTATCTGGTATATAAAAAAAAAAACAGAAATATCAACGTCATCATCCTCTTAGCCCTTATGTGCAGAGATATTCATCGATCACCTAGAAGAACTAATACACAACATACATTTATTAACAAATTTCTGTTTGGGTCTAGATATAGTTTTATAGGCATTGATACACAGTTAGACTTATTTTTAGAACATAATAATGTCCACTAAAGAATTAAATTCACACTTGAAATAGAAGACAATAATTCAATTAATTTTTTAGACCTAACAATCACGAAATCTAAAAATAGGTTTGAATTCTCTATATTTCATAAACCGTCACACACAGACACAGTAATCGGTTGATATTGAGTTGCAGTAAGGGTCGGAGAAAGACAATAAAAAGTTTCGAGTTGCGGTCCGTGACAGGCAGGTATAGAGCTATAAGTATGCAAGTTATGTGTGAAAATTAAAGCAAAAGACATATTTCAGTAATTACTATATTTGTAAGACATGCATTTGACAAACGTTACAGCATCAGTTTCTTTATGTACGTGTTGAATTATCTTATTTTCTAAAAATGCTGAATTGTACCTATTAGTCGAACACTTTGGTGCACTGGTTTGTACACCGTTGATTTTGGCGTATGTTTCAGTCTGGAAACCCTTGATGACCTCTAAAAATTCATAAAAATTCGGATGAGGCGAACGACTATCCTTTGCAAATTTTGAATGAAAAGCCTCAATCCCGTTATTAGTTCTCCAAACGCTGGCGTCGAGCAAAGGGTTGTAGGGAAAGGAGCATTATCAACGATGTAGTTTTTAACTATGTAGTCAGCAAACAATGTTACTTGTGGGTGGACTGGCTGATTTTCTAATAATTCAACGAAAACATCTCCCACGTGATCGGCAGGGAGAAAAGTTAGCCCGAACATGGAGTGAAGCCATTTTCCAATGGGAAAATTTTTATCTTTGTATTCTCTAGTTAATCCTAGATTCTGAATTTTTCTCCACCAGGATTGTCCTAAACAGAAACTGCACCCCACAAACGTCAATGGAAATTCGGTTGAAACCTCCGTGAATAGCGCGTTCAAAATGTGACACGACCTTTGTAGACGAGAAGACACAGCCTAATTGCTGGCATTTGGACTTTACCGCAGAGAATACCAAAGAATACGAAGTTTCCTTCTTGTCGTGCAATAGGCTGAACACCAAGGGAATATAGCGGCCATTGATATATGCCAGAATACTAAACATTTGTAGAAAAAACTTCGCACAAAATTTAAATGTACCGTCCACTATCACAATTTCCGCCG
The DNA here is from genome assembly GCA_019049505.1 of Pachyrhynchus sulphureomaculatus. Taxonomy (NCBI): domain Eukaryota; kingdom Metazoa; phylum Arthropoda; class Insecta; order Coleoptera; family Curculionidae; genus Pachyrhynchus; species Pachyrhynchus sulphureomaculatus. The sequence continues at coordinate 34,278,808 of CM032447.1, read as the reverse complement.
CGCACAGGAATTCTAAATTACTTTTACAGGAAAATATCATACCAACCTAGACATCATAAACATCAGGAAATCTTCATGCCTGGCGGTTTCGACCGAGATATTCATGAACTTCCTCTCGGGACTTTGACAACTTTGAATAGCACTGCAGTCTGGCTCGGTTCAAATTCTTCCCTATTCTTATCATATCGGAGTCGGTGAAAGTGTTCAGCACATTCGGATCTGCAGCCACCTCCCGCCGAATCATCTTTCTTGGTCTTTCGTTGTAATATTCCTCGTTGGCTCTCTTCTTCACTGCGTTGTTAATTTTTTGGCGGTTCAGTACTTGTTCATTATCGTGTTGATGTTGATGATTGCCACTTTGTAGACGAGAAGACACATCCTAATTGCTGGCATTTGAACTTTACCGCAGAGAATACCAAAGAATACGAAGTTTCCTTCTTGTCGTGCAATAGGCTGAACACCAAGGGAATATAGCGGCCATTGATATATGCCAGAATACGAAACATTTGTAGAAAAAACTTCGCACAAAATTTAAATGTACCGTCCACTATCACAATTTCCGCCACGCACAAGAATTCTAAATTACTTTTACAGGAAAATATCATACCAACCTAGACATCATAAACATCAGGAAATCTTCATGCCTGGCGGTTTCGACCGAGATATTCATGAACTTCCTCTCGGGACTTTGGCAACTTTGAATAGCACTGCAGTCTGGCTCGGTTCAAATTCTTCCCTATTCTTATCATATCGGAGTCGGTGAAAGTGTTCAGCACATTCGGATCTGCAGCCACCTCCCGCCGAATCATCTTTCTTGGTGTCTTTCGTTGTAATATTCCTCGTTGGCTCTCTTCTTCACTGCGTTGTTAATTTTTTGGCGGTTCAGTACTTGTTCATTATCGTGTTGATGTTGATGATTGCCAGTTTGTCGTGAAAATATGTGATCTGGTCCAATGGTATAAACTTTGGCAGTGCAGTTCTTGTTTGTGCAGACCCAGCACATCTCTTCTGTCGATTTTAAACGGCGATATTGTCGAAATTTGTATTTTTCCAATAGGATCAAAATTTTTCTTTTCTCGCTCAACATCCTCTGTAATAAGACTATGTTGACTTGAAAAAGTTTAAACGTAAACTAGTAAATTTCAAAAATGCCCTTACGTTTTATACTTTTATCTAATTTAGGTTAACCCTAATTTAATGTAAATAATATTTAAGAATTAATAATATTTGATAATTTAACCTTACCTACCTGCCGATTTGTCGATTACCGCAACTCGGATGAAAGACAGGTCATTTACAACCTTTTAAAGGCCATTAGGCGGACCGCAACTCGGTATCTACGTAGTAATCCTACAGAATTCATTTCACCCCTACAGTCATCAAATGGGAGCTTTTCACAAACAAATTCATAGACTACTCAATATTCCAATGAACGACTTGAATTTTCAAAAAAAATTAAATATCATTAAAAAAATAGCAAAAAATAATGGATATGACAACAGGGTAATAGACAGATTATTATATAAAAAAAAACCGGTCAAGTGTTAGACTTGCGTAATTAGTGTTCCGTACGTTGATTGCTTTTAAAACAAAAATTTTTGTTACAGAGGTATAAAATGATCAATGGCTTCAGAAAACACACCCCAAATGAGTTTTCAACAAAGTTTTTTTCCGATTTTTACTGAAATTGAAGACCTTGACATTTTTATTTTTTTATATACCAGATAAATTATTAAAGATAATGCACTCGTGATAATTTTGGTTCAATCTACACCCTGTGGAGAATATTTCAGAATTTTTGCAAAATTTATTGGTCAATACTTTTCGAGATAAGGGAGGGGACAACGATTTTTAGCGATTTTTTAAAAATAATACAAAGGGAAGTGTGCGAAAGTAATACATTATATATATTTTTGAACTCATGTTTTTACAGGCTTTTATTTGACACCCCACTCGATCACCTGGTTTGAACTTTCCATGTCAAATAGTTTCGGAGAAACCCGACAGACAGACGGACAGGCAGACACCGAAGTGATCTTATAAGTGTTCCGTAAGGAACAGTTACAACAGAAAAAAGCTATTAATTTGGTTTTATCCTTTATCAGTTAACAAAAACATTAAATTTAACACAATAACTTATTGTGGCATACCAAGCTACAAAGTTTCAAAACATTTGGAAAACACGGGATTCAAAATAAACAATTCTTTGGGTAAAATAACTAAAAAACATATTAAATCCAAGGTTTATAAATTGAAATGTGGCTCCTGCCCCAAAGTTTACATAGGTCAAACGGGTAAAACATTCAAACAGAGAATAAAAGAACATAAAAAAGCATTTGAAGTTTCATATTGCCTCTCATTGATTTTCTGAAAATCATAGTTTTGATGAAAACTTCGACATATTGCATATCAGTAACAAAAATAAAAAGTTGAATTTGCTTGAGTGGTTGGAAATTAACAAATTAAAGGATTCCGAGGTATTGCTAAATAACTAGATTTATAGAACACTCCTTTGTTAAATCTTAAATTCATGTAATTACCTTCCTATTGTACTATGTTAAATCCCTTCAGAAATAATAATTTTGTTAGCCGTCAATTTATTTATAACACCTTTAGGAAATTCCCTATAAGGTAAAGAACCCAGTTATTGACCGTGGCCCAGTTACTGACCTTTTCAGCTTTATTCCGAATTAAAAAAAAGACTTTAGCTTTAATAATTAAATAAATTTTATTAGAACATAAAGTAAATTATTTTGTGCCTAATTAATGGCAATTACAATTTTTTTTTTTATGGGTCTAGCACACGTGTTACAGGGAAGTCCCTAAAGCGCTACAGGAGCGACACGTGTGCGGAGAAAGCGATTCACGTTGTTCTTGAATCGCTGTAAACTGTACTCGGTGGGAAACAAAGTCCTGGGCAAATTATTCCAAAGGAACGAGTGAGCATTATATTAGACAATGTCAGAACCCGGCGGAATGTAGACAGCCTCGAATATGACAATCATATTTTTCAATTTTACCCGAACGAGTAACTGTCCTATCCATATATCTATGTCATTTAAAGACACAGCTTCATAGGATTCACTGACAGCAATAAGTACACCACCCCCACGCTTTTTGCTGCTGATGATCGATCAGTCCGAAATACATTGTAGCCACTTACCTGCACCTCGGCAGGGATTACATGCACATCCAACCAAGATTCGACGACAATAACGACATCATACTGAGCACAGATCAGCGATTGTCTAAATATGTCCGACCTTGTTTTCATACCGCCAACATTTTGACAATATATATGTAGGGGGTGTACCTGGGCCTTCAAGGATTTCGTTTCCCGGATGAACCGCCTGGGACGCCTGGGATCTTTATTTGCTATGAAGGGTAACTCATGTCTAAATTTTAGGATTAAGTTGGTTTCGCCAACTCCCTGTCGATTTTTTAGTTCCTCATAAGTTTTTTAATTATTTTTCGCTGTGTCAAAAAGTTATTATTTTATTTATTTAATTTTGATAAATAAAATATAGTGTTCGTCTTTTCATTTCCTAAAAATCGATTTTCATCAAGTAAGGGCCAAATCTATCCTAAGATACGTACAGTAGTGGCGACACCAACGGTAAAACTTGGTACCTATCTTCCTCATTCCCTAAAAATTTTTGCCACAGTGTGAATTATATTATGTTTTTAGGTTAAAAATCATGAATCTTCTTGGCCGTTTAGACAACCTGTAGATAAAGAGGAGGTGACAGATTATTATGAACATATAAAATATCCAATGGGTAAGTATTGTGCTTTCTTTAATCTTAACTTCTGTATTTTTACCATTATTTTTGAAAACATCAGTATGTAGTTAGTTTTTTTATGGAAATAATCAAAAATATATCGAACGGAAGCTTTCACGGTCTTGGTTAGATGAAAAATCGTGGATCTTGGGATTAGATATATTTCCACATGATAACCTTGATTCATCTTTGGTATATTTAAGGGGATAGTCTGGTAACTTTTTCTAAAAAAATCGATTGTCTAAAAACATCATTTTCTTGTAATAAATATATGTAGAAATACGATAGAAACCATGATTTGCGCTGGAAAGGTCGAGAACAGGCTGAAAAATGGCGATAGAATAGACGCGTCTCGACACAGTCAGTGTATACCTGGCGCGCTGAACGTGCAGCCGCTGTATACTTACTGTCTCCGCCCCGTTTTCGTAAATTCTTGGTCTATACGCATTTCAGTTTTCGAGCAGTCGAGTGTTGATTTTCGTCAAGAAAGGAGCAGTGGAGCGTCTGTATATCGTTTAGTATAAAACATTAAACGCGTTTTTCTCGAAACAACCTTTTTTAACCTGGTTGACATGATTTAGAAAAAACTGTTGCACGGATCGGGCTCAAATTTTTATGGCTTATTCTACACATGAATCGCTATCGCTGGTACTACTTTTATAATTATTCATTAATATTTAACCATATTTTTATACAATTGAAATTGCAAAAATAATGTCGAAAATTTTAAAAGTCCGCCATTTTGTTTTTTTTTTTCATCGTGAGTATACAATTTTAGTATCGGCCATAGCGATAACTCTATATTATAAGAATCAACTCGATTATTTGCTTTCATATGTTCCAAAGTCCAGATATCATATCAACCAGGTTTAAAGAGGATCCTGTTTAGGGGGCCCACAGAAGAAATTGATCCCGAAAAGCTGGCCAAAATATGAACGTATTTGTCGATTTCGACAAAATTCGGTATATCGGTTTTCGAGACCGCTGTTCGCGAAATTTTGAAAATACAAAATGGCGGCTCCAAAATGGCGGACTATTTTTGAAAAAATGTGTTATTTTTATGAAACTCTGTATACATGGGTTTTTGGAGTTGCTGATTACGAATATGAAGTTCAAATTTCAAAAAAACAAAATGGAGGCTCCAAAATGGCGAACTATTTTTGGAAAAACGTGAGTTATTTTTATGAAACTCTGTATACATGGGTTTTGGGTATTGCTGATTACGAATATGAAGTTCAAATTTCAAAGAAATGAAATGGCGGTTCCAAAAACCCGAACGAACAATTTTTGAAAAAACATGAAACTCGCATTACATGGGTTTTTGGAGTCGCTGATTACGAATATGAAGTTCAAATTTCAAACAAAATGCCGGCTTCAAAATGGCGAATTATTATTGGAAAAACGTGATTTATTTTTATAAAACTTCTGTGAAACTGTACGTATCGATATTTTGAAGGGTGCTGATCACGAATGAAAAACAAGTCAATATATATCGAGTCTAATTTTTATTACAGAATTATGGAAAATGATTATTACTATATACAAATTTATTGTAATTTACAATTCTTACTCACTATCAGTTTCATGCTCAGTTACATGGTTTTCTTCATCGCTGGAATTACTTACAATAAATACTATTACTTAATTCAGCTACAGATGGGGAAGCTAACAACTCTACCGCGTGTGGGGACAAAGATTTAAGTTTTTTTGGTGGTAGTTTTCTTAAACTGGAGATCAACGGATCAGAGGATACTAATTCCTTCTGGTACTGTTTTATATGTTTGTTGCTCGATTCTTGAGCTTCCTCTGATAATTGCCCGATGGGAAGCACTAATGTCTTGATTATTTCGTGCTCGCGGATAAGCACTTTATGGACAATTGTTGACATATTATACCACGAATACAATTCTACGAATTTTACTAGCTGTATCTTCAGTGTATCTTTTGAACTTTTCGACGTCGTTTTTAAAACCGCAATTGCATGTAAAATAACGTGGAATCTGTTGATGAGATCTTTGTCCACACCTGTTATTTTTGCCGAAATTTTCAAAAAAACGTCGAGCTGTATTGCCGTCATTAGTGCTTCCGTAGTTTTGCTTTCGTTGATCGAAGAGAAGCCCCAATTGATCTCGAAAGCTATCTTGTACTACTTTCTTCGTACCTTCAACTATTTGTTTATCTGCTTCTTTGGACACGTGCCACATTTTGAGGGGCAATTTTTACGATAACTGAATACAGCATACGAAAAAACGTATCCACGCATGCAGCGAAGATATACCATTTTCTAAGTTTTCTACTTGAATTGGCACCGGTAAAAGGGCGTCTATGTCATTAAACTCCATGGACGTAGAATTGCAAATGTAACAACGCATTGTACATGCTCTGTTTGTTGTTGAATATCACACCTTACCATCTGTCATTAGCCATTAGCTGGTAATTTACAGTTATCTCTTTCCCGTCCATAAAAGTTTTTCAAGAAAACAAGATTGTCCTCTTGATCTTTTATAGTTTTCACTTATTTTCTCGTTGTTTCGTCAGTCTCTTTATCAAATTCAATTTTTATTGGGCGACAATATCTTGGGGACGAAGGACTCGGATTTTGCCAAATAATAACCTTGGAACCATTTTTGCTGTCGATGTGTTACGAGTTGCAAAGGAGCAAGAGAAACAAAGAAGATACTAGCATCTGTTTGGTTGCCGCTTTCATTGCTAAATTTCTGTTTATATGTAGGTGCTTTGTTCAGCAGTGCCATCGCATCCCCATTTTGCATATCAATGTCATGTTGCGTACTATTTCTTTAGAAAGATGTTTAATTATGTTTGTGTAATTAGTATCCTCTCAACCGTATGATTTAATAATGCTTGCATTGTTACAGTAGCTTCATTTTCTGTAATCGAAATTTTGGGTGTGTAACACTTTTCTTTAGCCTCTAAAACATGTATGTATGACGGGTACAATGTACAATTTTTTTCAAGACTAGAAGAACGTATATTTATGAACTGTGACTTAGAGAGTTTATTTTGTATTAAGAGCGACAACGCTTCGTCGCTTAAATACTTTTTTTCCGGAACGTGTTTTAAATATTGGCGTTGCATAACTCAGAGCTTCAGTGCCAACCTTTTCCTGAATAAATGCCGTCCACCTCCGGTTTGATCGCTCACTTAAATCTTCCCAACGCCCCTGAGATATTCATTCCTGTTGATTCCGTGTTTTCCGTCTCATACTTATTTGTTAACGGCACACAAACGTTGAGCCAATCATCAAACTTTGCGAGGAATTTCGTTTGGATTCTGTGGGCTTTTTGCCATCTATTTCGGAATTCTGTCATCAATTTGGCAATCGGTTTCTTCAAATTTTCTGGCAAAATATATGCATGCGAAGTTTTTGTCGTCACTTCGCTTCAATAGTGCCAATAATTACATTAATGTCATCATGTAATTGGTGTTTGACAAGTAGGAAAATGTCTTTTCTTGTAAAAGAATTTCTTTGACCTTGTCTGTAAAAGTAAAAAATGCATACATTTTAGTTCAATATTTTCCATTAATTTTGAGTAATTGTAAATAGTTAAATAAAATTGGAAAAATTTGCAACATTTTACCAAATTTTTAAAGTATTTTTTCCATTTTGCAACTTTTTCCCGCATTTTTAAACTATTTTTACCATTTTGCAACAACTTCCAGAATTTCTGAATAATTTGCTACATCGTGCAACAATTTCCAGAATTTTAAAATTATTTTTCCAGTTTAGTAACATTTTATTGAAATTTTCAAGTATTTTTTAATTTTAGCAACAATTTCCTAAAGTTGTAAACAATTTGCTACATGTTGCAACCTTTTCCCGCACTTTATCATTTTGCAACCATTTACAGACTTTTTAAAGTATTTTTCAGATTTTGCAACATTTACCCGAATTTGTTAACTATCTTTCACACTTTGCAACAATTTCCCGAATTTTCAAACAATTGGTTGAACTTCATAACATTACTCCGAATTTTTTAACAATCTTTTTAAGTTTGCAATACTTTCCCGAATTTTGAGAAAAACGCATCCATGGCGTTTGACACACCTTCGCGCAAAAACTAACACAGATACGAAAGTGGCGACATGTAGCACTTAATTTTTCGATATTTTGGCAAAAAAATGTCTAATAAACAACTTTCAATTCATTTCACGTTAGATTTCAATAAAGTTTTTAACTTATTACTTGCTCTTTAACGATTTTTGGGATTATTTTCTTAAATAACTCGATAATTAAACACTTAACATTAAGTAAATATGAAATTCCAGAAACACAATGAAATTGTACTCACCTTCAAGGAGTACACAATTAATATTCGTTCACTTTTGCACTTCCTTTAATAGAAACTTGATGATATCTGACGTGCTTCACGAGAAATGCTGCGTGCCACTCGACGCTTCGAAATGAAATAAAAGTTAACAGACAAGCGCAAGCGAAAGATGCCCTTGAGTGGTCGTAAATCTTAGTAGACGAATTGGCAGAAGTATTCAAACAGGTAAAAGTCCCTAAACAGAACCTTTTTTTACATTATGGCCAGGTTTTTGGACGACTGTGCGGCCCTATCAAGGAAATGAATCATGAAAAAACAAAAAAATTCTATTAATTTAAAACCTCTAGTCTTATGTATGAAAATATTAGAATTCACAAATAAATTTTACTATAAAAAAAATTGTTAAAAAAACAGACTGCGAATTACCAGACTACCTCCTTAACAGAAACATGTCTGTCGTCAACACATTTCATTTTGCAAGGGTCATTTTATGAACAGCTTCAGAAGCAGCCTTGAGTTCTCCAGTATCTCCTGCAGTGGATTTTTTTTATGAAAGTCTTTGTGTGCCTAGAGCGCAGCTCCTCTAAAACCAAAATTTTGGTGCAGATATGTTGTCTAGCTCATGGTGAAAAATGCCTGAATGCCCTTTTCAATACCTTCAGTCAACATTTAAGTATAAAATATACAATGGAGAGTGAATCACATGGTTCCTTTCTTTTTCTAGAGGTACTAGTACAAAGGAAACTTTAGGACATCTTGGGACATTTGGTCTGCAGTAAGCGAACTCATATTAGTAAATATCTAAAGACTAATTCACACCATCACCCTTCTCAAAAACTATCAGTTATTAACTCACTAATTACAACTTTATCAATATGTGATGCATATTCGTACTCGTCGGGAACAGATAAACTAGCCAGTTCTTTAAAAATTGATGGACTGACGATATTAAACGTTCGGTTAACCGCTTTCAAAGCCCGGCTTCCAGGCAAAGTAGTAATAAGAATCCATCAGTAGATAATATGATTTTACCTTACATTCACGGTACTATAGACAAAATAGCCAAATTACTTGGAAGATTCAACATTCGCATGATCTTCAACACTTGTAAATTGGGCACTGCTTGACATCAAGACAAAATGTTTTAACAAATACATGATGTCTATACAATTTCCTGTTCCTGTGGTACGGTGTATGTCCTAAATTAGTATCAGCTAGAATAAAGGAAAATGAAAGATGGATCAAAAAGAAACTGTACAATTGTACAATCACCTCTAGATAACTATCAAAACTCAACAAATCATACTACTGGGGGTGAAAAATCCTGAGACTTTCCGAGAGATGGCAGTACAAACAAAAAACAATATGATTTTCAGTTAGTGTCAACTCTCAGAAGATTCGTGTAAAATTTTCATGAAATTTTGTCTATTAGTTGGCGAGTTACAACTGTTTTGATTCTTGTAGAAAAATTTCGTGTGTTGATTAAACATTGCTTCTTGAAGAAAAAAAATACAGCCAGAAACAAAGAATGGCTTGAGAAATTGCGAAAGCAACCATATGTCTGTGGTTTTATTATATTTAAATGCAGTTGTACAAGCACCAATGATGCACGTTCCATACGTCCGAATGAGGTAGTCACTCCAAAAACCACAAAAAATCCACTATATTGTTCTGAATGACCGCAAAGTAAAAGTGAGCGAGATAGCTGATATCGTGAAAATATGAACAGAACTTGTGAGACATATTTTGCATGAATATTTGCAAAGAAAAAGTACCCGATAGGTACGCGCACTCTCACAATTGATCAAAAACAGCAACATGTCGAGGATTCAGAACGTTGTTTGGCACTGTTTCGGCGTAATCCAACGGAGTTTTTTGCGTCTGTTCGTAACAATGGACGAAACATGGATCCACCACTATACACCTGAGTTCAAGAGTCAATTTGCAGAGTGGCTGGAACCACATGAAAGGCGACCGAAGCGTTCATAAACATGAACTGGAAAGCTTTTGGAAAATATTTTCTGGGATGCGCATGGAATAATACTAACCGATTATCTTGAGGAAGGAAGAACAATCACTGAAGACTATTACGTTGTTTAATTAAACAGTTTGAATGGTGAAATTAAGAAAATTGAAATATACAAACACTCTAACAACATTGGTAAAGATTCTTGACTTCTGCTTCCTCAAACTCATTTGGTGTTCTAATCTCGAAAAGTAAATGTCCCTGAAGATACCTCGTGTAATCGTAGCCGAAACATCGGAAAGTTACTTCAAATAGGCAGCCTTGAATCCTAAGAACCACAATTTCTGATCAAAAAGGTATTTGGTATGCGGGGAATCTTAAGTTTTGTCCTGCAAAGATACAGAGGTAGTTAAATGGAAAAGATCTCTCAATATTTCTTAGACTGAAAGTTGCAATTTTATCTGTACTGCGAAATAACTTCAACTATTATTGTATAGATTCTGCTGGATTTTTTTGCTAATTGACTTACACATTTATTTTCATTTTAGATCTCAAAACAATGACCGAAAGATTGAAATCGAAATACTATGTCTCAAGGAGACTGTTCATCGCGGATATGATGCGAATTTTTACCAACTGTAAAATATACAACTCGCCAGAAACGCCGTATTATCAATGTGCAGTTACTTTGCAACAGTATTTCCAAACAAAAATGAAAGAAATCGGGCTGTGGGATAAGTAGAAAATTTAGGAAACCAATTGTGAAGTGAAGGAAATCAGAATTTCAACTTTTCTGTTCTATGGACTAGAGAGAGAAGTTACTTCGTGTAGAGAATGACCCTTAACATGTCAATGGCTGCTCGTTTTTGTTGACTGCCGTTCTAGCGTCGAATGTATCATAATTTTACATTTATTTTATTCCAAATTTTAACGGTTTATTTAAGACGTCAACATTCGGTATGTTTTCTCGATACTAACGTTTTTAAAAGATACTTGGAATCAAGTATCTAAAGGTCTTCGGACATCATTTAACGCAACTTTTTCATGGATATCTTGGGTCGTGAACATTATTGCGGGTGCATACTTTTTCTATATGCAATTTTTTGCTTACGTGGACCTACAAAACACCAAAGGTACCATATTGTTGCCATGATAAAATCGTACACAAAAGTTTTTTTCGTTGTATGAGTGTTTTATGGGTGTGTAGAAGTGAAAAAAAAAATTGCAGCAATTTCTTGCTGAAACTAAGTCACATAATGTCTGAAGACTTTTACACATTTCTATTTTAATTGTAACAGTTGTGTTTTGCCATATAGTCCCTTGTATAAAATGTATATAGAATTTAAAATTTAGCGGTAAAAAGTTGGTTTTTATTTTTATATTGTTATATACACACTACACGTAAGTAGTGTATACCAGCTGATCATAGTCTAAGCTCACCCTAAGGGTTTGATACCATAAGGCATACACCATTTTATTGATTTCATAGTTAACATAATTCCAAGCAAATAAAGTTCTAAAGGACTGGACAACTTATTAAAACTTACAACGGTCATGAATGAGGTTCGCGACGTTTATAGCAGTGAACAATTTCACAAAAGTTGTTATCCCTTAGATCATTATTAGCTTCGATTTTGAAATTTATTTAGAATAGTCACGAAATTTTCCAGAAAATAAAGCATTAAAGCCCCAAGGTTTTTCGCTAGACCTGGAGGCTTCTTAGACTGTAAACAATATTTACGATAATCAGTAAGGTAGAACAATTCCTATTTCTGACTGTTGTAAGCCTAGCTTTGAAGGACACCACCTTCCTCTGTCGGAGACTGTTTTAGGCCATAGGCTGATAAAGGAATTGTTTAGCAAGTTGCTAACAATTACCGCTGGGCAGCGCGATTGTTAGAGTTCTACCTCAAATATCAATATGAACTACTAAAATTGAACCTATTTCAGCAGTTATTTACCGTTTTCTCATTTATCAATCCATCTGGGAACGCGTTTGGTTGTATCACGACGAACTAAGATCAACAGAGAAGAGAACAAAACTGAAAGTACATCAACTAATTCAAAGTATCAGTAAGATATAACAGTTGGTGTAAGGGCCTCTTTAAGGCCGCAGTGCTCTATTACATATTTGTGATATGTTGTGATACGACAAAATGGAACGGATTGACAGATTAGGGAACAGTAAATATTTACTGAAATATGGACTTTGTTCAATTTTTGGTAAGTTGGTATTAATTTTAATATCTCCGATAATTTAGACGGCACAACAAATATATTTTTGAACTAGACTGTGCTTAGTAAAGGTTGTACTTATTTTACAAATATTTGTTAAATTTATCTTTATATTAAAGGACCAAAACATTTTTCACGGATTAATATTATTTCCCTCTTGTATATGTAGTATAGTAAAAAAATAGCAAAAAAAAAGTAAATTAACTTTTTGCAATAATTTAAGTTTTTTTATAATTTATTTCTGTAAGAATTAGTTTTTATATGGGGTGTATCATACTCAGTGGCCTCTCGAAAATATCTAAAAAGCAATAAAAGATTTTTTTTCGTGAAAAATTTAATCATTGTTTTAGCAATTCGTTTTTTAGGAGTAATTTAGCAACGGAAATGACATGCTACATGGGGTGAACCCCTCCTAGTTGTGTCATTTCTCGAGTGATTCCGTCTCTCCTCCGGGAGCTCGTTCTTTTTTCATTTGGCATAAGGTTAATTTGATTTCTTCTGTAAGTATGTTTTCAAACACTGGTGATATTCAGTGAAGCACTCGCTGGTACCACTGAAGGAATCAAGATCAATGGCGTTAACATAAATAACATCAGATACGCCGATGATACATTAATTACCACTAATAACGGAAAAGATCTACAAAAACTTATGGATAAAATAACTGACACTTGTACACAGTTTGGTTTAAGACTCGATGTAAATAAATAAAACGAAATATATGATCCAATATTGAAGATGGTGGTATTACAGTTAGTGACACAAAGATAGAGAGATTGATGTATCTCGGTAGCAATATCAACGACCACTGGGACCCGACTGTGAAAGTCAAAATTCGAATAGAGAAGACCCGAGCTGCATTTATAAAGAACAAAAAAATCTTAATTAGTCGCGACTTATCATTGATACTACGAATGAAAATGGTAGGCTGCTATATCTTTCCGGTTCTCTTGTAGGGCATGGAAGCGTGGAAGCTAACTGAAGCAGTGCTTAAACGTCTGGAGGCATTCAAGATGTGGGTGTATCGACGACTGCTGAAAATCAATTGGATGGGCAGAATTAGTAACGCGTTCTCAATCGCATGGACAAGAACTTGGAGGAGGTCACGACCATCATTTTGGCCACATTATGAGACATCCAAAAAATATGAAATCTTACATCTGAATATAGAGGGAAAAATTTCACGCAGACGTGGTCCAGGGAGAAGGAGAATATTCTGGTTGAAAAATGTGAGGCATTGGTACGGGAAGCCTACGGTTCAGCTCTTCCGAGCGGCTGTCAATAAAACGATCATTATCATCAGCATGGTAGCCAACCTAATAACCAACGATCGTTGGACGGTCATGGTGCCCGAAGAAGAAGAACCACTGGTACATTATCTGGTTTAGAATTTGCTGAGGAATACATTTTGTAAAAATTGTCTACTATGTTAGTGATTGCAGTTCTGTCACTTTTCATTTCTCCCTATGTATTTTTCAATTGCCTTATGAGTTCTTCTAGTTGAATTTATAATATTACTCTCATGTTTTTATTGTCTTCTATTACAGTCTTAATAAGTTCAACTTTCTTACGTTTTCTCTTATTTTTCTTTTGATTTGTTTATTCAGTTTTATGTATGCTGGCGTACACTTCTTCATGTCTTTTGGATGTTGTGTTATTTTGTGATTTTTTTTGCTTTCTCATGACGCGTAACTTTTTAGTTACTATTTGCATGTTGCTACGGATTTTGTTTTGTAGATTATTTATCTCTGTTCTTTTAAGTTTTTCCGTAGGTATGTTTCTTGGTTAGGTTCTCCTGATATTTGTTTTGATTCTGTCTCAATTACTCAGACGTTGGGAAACATGTATTAATTTATCCCTGTCTCTCCGATGCCAGTGTTGCCCTTAACAATCTGTGATCGCTGCCTACGTCGAATCGTTAAGTATTGATACATCTGATATAATGTTCTTTTTATTACTTATAATGAAGTCGATTTCGTTATTCGTCCTTAAGTCGGGACTTGTCTATATCTACCTACAACTTTTTACTTTCTTGAAAAAGGTATTCATGCAATATAGGTTTCTGTTTTGCAAGTTGTTTATCCGGGTTTCTCCTCTTTCATTGATTGCACCTAATCCGAAGTGGCCCCTATTTTTAATATTTGTTTTTCAATTATTATTCAGTGACAAATGTTAATTGTGCAGAATGAATATTGGAAAATGAAAACTCTTTTGGTGCAAATTGTCCCATTTAAAAGAATTGGCGATTATTCATTTTCTTTTGTAAATATTTATAAACCGATTAAGTCATCTTTTTGCTTTTTCTAGATAGTTCTACTCAGAGTGATTCATCCTGTATATTCTACAAAGGATTTTTCCTGGAACATACGTGTAGTAATTGGGGTAATAACATCATAGCACAGTAAACCCAATACAGTAGCGAAACTCAAGGATAACCGTATAGGAAACTCAGGTCTCAGTTTTCAAGAGGTCACGTGGCAGTCCGCCATGTTAAAAAAGGGGACCAGCGGGAGATTTTAAATAGAAATGTTGGGAATATGGAATCTTCGGCACAATGACCATACTCAGTATATAGCACCACCACACCAAACACTTTATTTTTGCACTCGACGCGCGGTTCGCTATCCATATTAGCTTCAGCTATGATTGAGTCAAACATCGCTCCTGATGAAGCTAACATGGATAGCGAACCTCACGTCGAGTGCAAAAATAAAGTGTTTGGTGTAGTGGTGATATATACTGAGTAGTGTTACTGTGCAAAGTTTGCCCATTCAAAATCATAGATATTATACAAATATTTGAAAAATGTCAAGTTAGTGCAGCATAAGTAATATAAGCGTCTAGATGGTCGAAGAATAAACGATTTTTCAAATTATTGTTAAACATTTTCTGAGGAAAATGTAAGGCTCACATTTTTTAATTTTTGCACAAATTTTCACTTGGGCAATTGATAACGCGCTGGGTTGCTGAAAGCCAAATCTTTGCCCTATAATCAAAAAAATGTCATAATAGAAGTAGCTTCTCAGAATTATTCAATTTATCCGCGTACGATTTCTTACGCAATTAATATTCTTTAATTAAATCACTTACCTTTCAACATCTTTGGGAAGAAGAAGAATCTCACTCCCGGCGTACTTTTTGGATTGTTTTTAGAATTGTCAACGGCACAACAATAACATAATTTCCCCATCATTGTATAAATTGTTTGTTAACCTTTTCGATTATCTTCACTTACAAACGTTTTTAATTGCCTTTTTATACAAACTCTCTCTTCCTTCCGTCTTTAAATTCATATAAACTGTCGTCACATCAAGAAACGATCGACAATACATTTCAAAAAACACATTCCAAGACCAGATGTAAGATTTTGAAAGAGGGGCCCGTCGACGCATGCGCCGTCAAAATCTCGTCACTAACTTGGAGCTCACTTTCGCTACTGTATTGGGTTTACTGTAGTCATAGGACTTCATCTGATGGTCTCTTTTAATAAAAAGACAACATAAATATATGTTACTTAGAAAGAGAAGAAGGTACAAGGAAAAATCTTTGAAGATTGACACAGTGTGTTGTATTCAGGTAATAATACCCGCTGTTAATTATTTATTTTTCAGCATAAGCTTTGTAGGTTTTACAAATTCCAAAAGTTTGTATTCTTGGCAAATAAAATAGTTACGTTTTGGGTTTTTTTTTTACTGAAACAGCCGATACTTGGTGGAATTCTATCCTTATTTTTTATTTAAAATTTCCACTGTATTTGATTAAAATGTCCATGACATGTTTCACTACACCATAATTCCTCCGGAGGTAAAAGTGAAAACCACGTAAAGAAACTTTAGTGCAATGAACATTTTAATCAAATCTGTATCTATGAAATTTCGAGTAAAAATAGTTTTAATTTACTTAGTTTACCAAAAAAAAAAGATGTTTAGTTAGGTTTTATCTTTTGCTTCTCGTGGTGATCGTAGGAATTTAAGGTGTATTGATTTCCAGGAGGCCCAATGTTATTTCCCTAAAATTCCTTATGTATAAATACATCTAAACTTTCTAAGATCTCTACTACCTATTACATAGCTTGTTAAATCTATAGTATGTAAGATAAAACTTTATAATGCATAATAGTAGAATGTACAATTTTATTTTTTCATGATTCATTAAAATATTGACATGTACATATTTTAAACTAAACCATTAAAGCCAAATCTTAAATGCCGTTTTATTTCTTACAATAAAGTCCGTGAATTAGATTTGGTGGTAGATATAAGAAGTCTGTTAGGTAAGAACTTGTCCACTATAATTCATTTTTGGTAGATGCGATTCAATAAGGAATATACGCAAGGTAATATAACGAGACTATGTTATTAAAATTTGAGCTGGGAGTCCTGCAGAAAAACAATTGTTTAACAGGTAAATGTTTAGGAAGGTACTGTGTTTTAGTATTATGTATCATAAAAACATATAACATTATGCAAATTGTGCATATGGTAAAAACTACATGCTACAACATTCGAAAAATCATACGCTTCTCACAACGACGTAAACTACTACGTATCTGTGAAAATTCATTTTTGGTAGATGCGTTTCTAGTGATTCAACAAAAAATCGGTAGTGAACCTTTATTTACGGCGCATTTTAGTAAAAGTATCGGTCGATTCCGAACTTTCGTCGAAATCACGTAAAATCCGCGCGTCGGTTCAAGGCAGTCTCTGTGTTCCCATCCAAAGGGGCCTAAAATGACACATCCGCGGCCGCTAAATATATTAAAAAGTCGGTATGGTTTGTGAAGACGTGGGCGTTTTGCGAGACGAAGAATGTCGACGACTCGCCAAAACGTGGCTAGGTAGGAAAAGTCACTCCGAAAGTCGAAAAACGAATCGTGTCACGTGACCCGAAATTGATGCTGCGTCAAGGTTTGAATGTGTCCCATGAGATCATTCGACATCTTCAAGCGAAAATCGCGTCGTGAAGCGGCTCGCTTGAGCCCAAGATAAGATACTAGAGTGGCCCTCACAATTGCCGGACGGTAACCCTATTGAAAACGTTTGATCTTTTGTAAAGAGCAAGCTCAGAGGACTCGGTGTCTCGCATGATTCGAAAAATTTGGAGAATATTGCAGGAAATCGTGTCAACAGCATGCCTCGAAGGTACCAGGCGACTATTGATGCAGGAGCCGAAAATTATTCTCGAAACAAAGTTTTTATTATGGATAATATGAACATTTTAATCTAATTTTTTTTAAAAGAAAAAATAATAGGTAGATAGTTTCGAAACTTGGTTAGAACATAATTTTATTGAAAATATGACTTCAAATTTGGTCTCGCTAATGTGGCACCTGTAGCTCCGTAGTATAGTTGCAGCTTGTGTATTGGCTAGGCCACCCTCCATGTCAATGCTGCTTACCAGCGGATATCGACACATTTTCACGCTCTAAGAAGGCAGTTCGGGGTTGGTGGGAGGGTGCTTGGACCATAAAAGGCTGACGATGAAGGCACTGCTACTACACGTGGGGTGGATACTTGTAGAGGGCCTTTGAGGACTGATTGTCAACTCCGACGAAAAAACTGCAGTTTGGTGGTAGATATAAGAAGTCAGCCTATAAGACCTGGGAGTCTACTTTGAGAGAAAAATTGACAGCGTGTTGTTCGCGCACGGTCACTTGATCCGAACGAATTACATAGCGTTCTCTTGAAGGAGACGCAGAAGTCAAGCTGTAAAGTTCGTACGCCGTCAACGTTAGTGGCTAGCGGGGAGTTGAAAGAATACGACCGTAAAATAGCGGGCTAACTTTATCTGATTTCGCTTGAAGCGTGCTTAATCAAGGACTGACTTCCTTAGAAGTGATCTATTTTAGGAATTCTCACCAATGGTTTAATTTAAAACATTTCGAATGTCTGAACTGTAAGAAATGACTTTATCACCAAAATTTCTGATCAAAATAAAAATTGTCGCCAACCTGAACCACACATTAAAATCTGAAGAAAATCGGAACTAGTCCTGGTTCTTGTTAGCGACAATGGTGAAAATTCATGGGCGAAATTTTTCCATTATGTTCGTAACTAAGGATAGGAATTTATAAAAAATAATCAGATAAAAGAAAACCAGTATAATAAAGTTCTATACAATGTTACACAATAGAATAAAAGAAGACAATAAAAATGACTAGTCAAATTCATACTCTAATATTGTAATAATTAAAAACAATTTATCAATGTTAAATAAACTATACAATTACAACAATTATTAGCTGCGTTATATAATTAAAATTATCACCAGGAAAGTACATACATATGAAAAAGAAATTATATACAGGGTGTTATGAAACACTGCATATATTGGAACTGGCACCTCCTTGTAGCAAAATCGATTGCAGAAAATTCACCTTAAATAGCGGATCTCAATAATAAAGTAAAAAATCGACCCTAAAGAAATGACATGTGAATGAAATGATATTTATTGTTTCGCTCCGCCACTGGTAAACAAAATAACTAAACAATATGGCCGATTGTTAATAAGAACGTGACATTTACAGTTTAATTCAGCGCGGGCGCATTGTACGAAGCGCAACAAATCGCCTGCGTCTGAGCTAATTCGTACAATGGCGGCAGGTTCGGGTTAGTTTGGCGGAAAATCTAGTTTTGCCCCTTTTTTAATTTTTTAAAAATTTTCGAAAAAAAACGTATTGAATGTGCTTCTACATGACCCCACGAGTCACCTGTTTCAATATGTCAGTGATTTCCATAACACTATATATATATATATATATATATATATATATATATATATATATATATATATAATATATATATATATATATATATATATTATATATATATATATATATATATTATATATATTATATATATATATATATATATATATATATATATATATATATATATATATATATATATATATATATATATATATATATATATATATACACAAAATTTCGAAGATTTTTCACCAACAGAAAGTCGGCTGTAATTAAGAAAGAGTTTTAACATATCTCGATAAGGAATTAAAATATATAGGCTTTCTAAAATAAGATTAACTATCGCTTTATCTCAAAAATAATTTTTCAAATACAAAAAAAAGTTGAATAATAATGAAAAAGTAGTAGCATATATCAATTTACTGTTTTTATTCCATTTTATATTTAAAATAGCTTGTTACTGATGTGAAAAAATATATACATGTTGATATCTCAAAAACAATTAAATTTTAAATTTAAATGTGCTAGTGTCATACTGGGAAGTTCAAAAAGTTATAGGTTTTGAGAATTAAAGACGACAAAAATTACAAGAAGCTTAACATTTTTTTGCATGTCTGGCTGCTGTAAGCTGGTTTTTGAAGGCACACTTGCCCTTGTCAGCAAATCGCTGTACAATTCCTCTATCGAACTGTGCCCTTAAACAGCTCCCGACAGAGGGCAGGTGTGCCTTCAAAACTAATCGGGCAATAGCCAAAGATGTAAATTGTTGTATCTTACTTATTTTTTGTGCTAGTACTGTGATATATACTTTAGAGTTTTGTTCTCTTCTCTGTCCATCTTAGCACGGTTAATGATATGACGAAACGCGCTCCGATTGACGGATGAGAGAATAGCAAATAACTGCCAAAATATAGACTTTGTTCAATTTTAGTGTTTGATATTAATTTTTTTATAGAAAATATGGTTTTTAAATAAATTATTCATTCAATTACTATAACCTGTCACGTTTAATTTTGCGCTTTTTTCGAATTCGAATTTAAGACCTTTTGCTGTAAAATATAAATGTGGCCCATTTGTTGCATAATATTTTGGCTACTCTGTTCAGGGTTATTTAAAATCTTGGATATATTATACTAATATTTAATCTTATTAATAAATAATTAAAATCAAAATATAAAAACACTCTAGTTTCAATTTCCAATTTATTTATTTTAATAACTTGACAATTGTTTCAAACACACAGTGTCTTCTTCAGAGTTACTCTTAATACACTTCTGAAGAAGACACTGTGTGTTTGAAACAATTGTTAAGTTGTTAAAGTAAGTAAATTGGAAATTAAAACTAGAGTGTTTCTATATTTTGAATATAATAGATTTCCAACAAGTAGGTGTATTGGCTAATACAATCAAAAAATATTTAAAATAATGTAATAGTATGTCGTCTTCTGAATAAGACTAAAAATATAATAAACTACTAACTTGTTCAATCCATCTTTAATTGGTTTTAAGATAAGGTAATAATTAATCTTAAATTTCCAATATTCTGTGTCACTCATTATTAAGAACTCTTTATTTACAGCCCTTTTTGTTCCATAAACAACCGAAAATAAAATGCATCAGTCTGATGTTTTATGTTTTAAAGGTGAAAAATCTCGACTTAAACAGAAATCGCTTTTAAAATAATAAGAGTAATATTCTATACATTTGCTTGTAAAAATGCTATATTTTTGCAAAAACGTTTTAAATTTGTAACATTTTTCTGAAAATGCACATTACGTTGGGATTTTGGAATTTTTGGCAGAATGACACTGTTGTTACCACTATATTAAGCACTTTATTTTAGCCTTCGATGCGCTTTTCCCGAACCATGTTAGCATCAGCAAAAGCGAAAATAAAGTTTTTTGTGTAGTAGTGACAACTGTTGTGTAGTGTAAAATGCAAGTTGTTATAGCGCCAGAGGTATCCTAAGACCATTTGTTTTATTTTTGCTGATATTTAGAACTGTTTAATATCTCATCATCATTTTTATTATAAGACATAATATTTTTAACCATATTTTTAATAGTTTTTTGAAACTAATAACAATTTAAAATCAGAAATAGTCGGTAAATTGCAGCTGTTCAGATGTACATACTGAATGTATACAACCAAACATCTTCCAATAGCTTTTTCAGTTTACTGCTCTGAGATTGGCTGCGATCACAAATTTTCACCTCAAAAATTTGACGTCTACGGGGCAAATTCAACGTTGCATTGTTTTGAGTTTACATTGTACACAAACAAAATCTCTGCAGAAGCGTAACTCGACGCCATCCGTATACATTATTTAGAGTTTTTTAGTTTTCCCTACGGAACACTTGTAAGATCACTTCGGTGTCTGTCTGTCACGCCCGATTTTCTCGGAAACTATTTAACATAGAAAGTTAAAATTTGGCACTAATATAGCAATGGATGGCTTCATCAGAGCCGTCTAGTTTTGAAAGTTAAATTTTCACTACGAGGTTAATTTCGGGGAGTAAAATCGGAAGTCAAGAAAAATAATGTTACCAGGTGATCGAGTGTGGTGTCAAATGAAAGCTTGCAAAAACACGAGTTTAAAAATATATATGACGTAATACTTGCGAAAAATCGCTGTCCCCCCCTTATCTCGGAAAGTAATGATCAAAACATTTTGAAAAAATTCTGGAATATTCTTTACAGGGTGTAAATTGAACGAAAATTATCATAACCTTTAATAAATTTATCTGGTATATAAAAAAAAAAAAGATTTCAGGGTCGTCAGTTTTCAGTAAAGATCGGAAAAAAACTTTGTTGAAAACTCATTTGGGGTGTGTTTTATGAAGTCACTGATCATTTTATACCTCCGTAACAAACATTTTTATTTTAAAAGCAATCAACATACGGAACACTAATTGCGCAAGTCTGACTTGTACTTAGCAGGTTTTATTTATTATGAATATTTATAAATATTACTATAAAAATTAATCATCATGGATATTCGTAGGAATATTATTTATCATTTTTTTTTATTTTAAAGGCATTTATTTTACAGTTTTGTTTGCCACTGACATTCCATTTAAAATGAAAGTATTAAACTACAAAGCTATCGCCAGGTTTCCGCAACGCAGCTTCAGATCACTTCTATATAGAAGACAGCCTTTACAAGAAAGAAGGTAATAGACACAATAATACTGTAAGTATCATTTAACACTTTCTGCCGGTCAGATCAGGTTCAGTTTTAGAGTGGTCTTTTTTGTAGGCAATACTTGGCGAAGTGACTTAGTTAAATGAGTACCATGATTTATTTAAATAACCGGACTTACGCAATTAGTTGCTTTTAAGACAAAAATTTTTTTTGTGAGGTAGAAAATGATCAGTGACTTCACAAAACAAAATTTTCAACAAAGTTTTTTCCGATCTTTACTGAAAACTGATGA
The DNA here is from genome assembly GCA_019049505.1 of Pachyrhynchus sulphureomaculatus. Lineage (NCBI taxonomy): Eukaryota > Metazoa > Arthropoda > Insecta > Coleoptera > Curculionidae > Pachyrhynchus > Pachyrhynchus sulphureomaculatus. Next base: position 34,256,391 of record CM032447.1, on the reverse strand, counting down.
TCTTGAAATTTTTGTTTTTTTATATACCAGATAAATTATTAAAGGTAATGCACTCGTAATAATTTTCATTCAATCTACACCCTGTGGAGAATATTCCAGAATTTTTTCAAAATTTTTTGATCAGTACTTTCTGAGATAAGGGGGGGACAGCGATTTTTCGCAATTTTTTAAAAATATACAAAGAAAAATGTACGCAAGTATTGCATTTATATATATATATATATATATATATATATATATATATATATATATATATATATATATATATATATATATATTTGAAATCATGTTTTTACAAGCTTTCATTTGACACCTCCGATTTCACCCCCCAAAACCTTCAGTCAAAATTTAACTTTCAAAACTACACGTCGACTCTGATGACGCCATCAATTCCTATATTAGTGCCAAATTTTAACTTTCTGTGTCAAATAGTTTCGAAGAAAATCGGGTGATACACAGACGGACAGACATACAGACAGACGCACGAACACCGAGGTGATCTTATAAGTGTTCCGTACGAAACACTAAAAAATTACCCAATTTAGAAAACACCCTGTATACATATTATTTCATTTACATAAATATTCATGACAACTTTGGCGTTAATTGACATATTCTTCCCTACAGTGCGCGTCAAAAAAAAAAAACGTGACTTTACGGAAGATGTGAAAAGGCGATGCGGATTCAGCACTGTTGATGTTTCAGAAAGATGACTCCGCGTAAATTTTCAAATTCAGAGTGAGTTCCAAATGGCATTATTTGATTGTAATGTCATTTAACCATTGTAATTGCGGAAAATATAGCAACACATCAAATATTAAAAATAAACCTGTTCAACAAAAAAAGAACGACGCATTCAACTACCAATAACATACAAAACGCATATTTTCATCAATAAATATCCTAAACTATATAAAAAATTACAACACTTAGACTACAGTTAATAAATAATAATCGTTCATCTACCACATCTAATGCAAAGTACCTTGTTACCGAGATTCACATTTTACTTGTTGAGCCCAACCTTATTACTATTAGTTAACAATTTATCTGTAGACTATTTCTTTAAAGCTCAGAATAACAAACTGTGTACGTTAGCTGCTAATAATAAAACTGGGCCCTATTTATTAGTCTTGAAAAATAACCCAATATAGCTTAAGCAGTGGCCAATTTAAAAACATTAAAATGAAAAGTATAGGTAGGGCAGCCGAATCTGTAATAGGGATGAAAGAAGGAAGTTACCAAGAAATAAAGCTTTCCTTCAAAATCAGACAGAATTTGATTAATAATTGGCTACTTTTTGATATTTTGATCAACTACGGTGAAACTTTGAAATGACACTACACTACGCATCTGTATGAGGTTCAGCTTGTTACTCCGCGTAGAATGCTTTTCAAGCAGGGCTGTATCCCACCGAGTACAATTTACAGCGATTCAAGAACAACGTGAATCGCTTTTTCCGCACACCTGCCGCTCCTAGAGCGCTTTAGGAACTTCCCTGTAGCACGTGTGCTAGACCCATAAAAAAAAACAGTAGTTATTACCACTACACCAAGCACTTTATTTTAGCATTGGTGCAGTGGTAATAACTATTTAATATTTTGATCAAGCTACGAGTGTATTGGCTTTTGGGATGTTATTAGAGCTAAATATTTGCTTACATTCTTTTACACGTACGGCAGATTATAGATACCTAAAATATGAGAAAGAAAAAACAAATATTAATTTTTATACTTAAAGCAGTTGTGCGCACAAGGTCATTCGTCATAAGTACGTACGCGTTTAGTCTTGCAACGATGATGACCAGCCTAAGAATCTTTACTTTTTTCTGGAAACCTAGGGAGAATTCGAACGTGAGCAGGTAGTGGTCGCTTCCGCCAAGATACTCAGTACCGAGAGCCTCAGTTTTCGTTCGACCTTGATCCAAAAGATCATATTTCAACACGTTATGCAGCCGTGTTCCTGTAATTGCATTCGAAAGGTGAGGTCAATCAAAATGGCTGCCAAATTCATGAAAAAGTCTAAGACATTTGTAAGTAAATAAGTGAAATGTTATCCCGGCGTAGAAAACGGGAATGACGCCGAATCGTAGCTCTGGATTGAGTAATTTTACGCGTGTTTGAGAATAATCTTAGTCTATTATAGCAAAGCGAGATTGTCCAAACGTAGTGTTTTTTGGACGAAGCTTCTTTTTGGGCACTTTCTTCCATCAGTCATACCTAGTCTATCTACGCCAATAGACTTATCTGACAGACAGTGAAGGTGTACAGGGTGATCATTTTTAAATGCCCGGCCCGATTTAGGGAAAATTGTTGGATATTTATTTTTTTTTTAAATATAGAATGGGATAGTGCATATCAAGGAGTAGTATACTGATGTATTTGGCATTTGGTAGAGAAAACGACGCTGGGCGCCGCGACGCTATACAACATTTTTTTCCATCGACCTACCTTTTTTAAAACGGCATTGGAGAGCCCTAATTTTTTTCAACATTTTTTCTTTAAACTGTTTTTTTCTAATTTGTTTTGCAAAAAAATTATGTAGCAAAAACACTCTAAAATATTATTTTTTGATCCTCGCGATTGCTATAGATCGTATGCTAAGTTTGACGGTTTTCAAACTATTTATCTAGTATACTTTAATCTGACAGCTCTTGTTTGCATACCTATTCAACTCAATAGAGTTGAACTAAGTAAACAGTGTGTTAATAGCTTCTAATCGAAGTGGTTTCCCACGCTGAAAAAGTAGATATGATTCTTATTTATGGAGAAGTAAGAAGAAATTATCGAGAGGCCGTTAGACTGTATCGACAACGTTACCTCAACAGGTATATCCCGGATCACACTATATTTTATCGATTAGGACGAAATTTGAGGAGCAATATGAATGCATTTTCTCGGCAGAAAGGTATTTCTCAACGAAAAAACTGTTTTAACAGATGAATAATTTTTTGCCAAAACAAATACGTCAGTGTACTCCTTAACATGCACTATACCGTTCTACATTTTAAAAAATAAATATCCAACAATTTTCCATAAATCGGGGCCGGCCGTCTAAAAGTAATCACCCTGTACGTCCGGAGCTGTTTCTCAAAGCAGAAAAAAACCCTTTTCAATTCTTTGTTCAAAATAGTTTTCTAGTTTCGTCCTACCAGCTCTTATCAAACAGACTGTATTTTTCAAACAATAATAAAGAGCTAATGTATTAAAAATGACCTCAAGTCCATTTCTATAAAATTCTGTTGTTCTCTACGGCCTTGTTCTGGTTTTGATTATAACAGATAAGAAAATGCATGTAGGGCTTTATAGCAGAACTGCCTAAGTTTAAATATATAAAAAAAATGCGTGTAAAGATCAGTTGCAAAGGAGAATTTACAAGAAGATTCCTGTCGTGGCTAATCAATGCTATGAGAGGTCGTCGTAAATTGTGTCACAGACAGGTAAGAACGACCCTATAAAAATATTCTGCCAAGTCATAACAACTTATTTTTTAAGGTTACTCGCTGCTTTAGCTTGGCTTTGAAGTTCTTGTATATTAATAAAATTATTTAAGAAGTTATTTTCTTTTACATGCAACACAACTGTTCAATATATCTCCCCAGCTGAAATAAAATTTAAATAATGTCATACTCCTGGTGACCGACACCAGAGTACGTTTGTCAGAACGTAACTTACAAACTTTGACATGTCCGCGAAGTCACAGCTTGGCCTATCTGCGTTGTCGCATCTTATACGCCTTAATGACGGTATGCCTCGTGGACACAGTGCATACATATATTTGATTATTTCATTTTGTCCAACATATCTAATCTTACACTGCTAAAAATTTCATTTTTTTTATTAGATTCTGTGAATCCTGAAAATAAATTTATATATATATATATATATATATATATATATATATATATATATATATATATATATATATATATATATATATGGTTCAATGTAAAACAACTAAAAATGGACGAAGGCCCATATTTCAGCAGTTCATCTACTGCTCTCTTATTTGTCAATTCTATCCCGAGACGTGTTTCGCCGTATCACGGCTCATCAGTCCGGTCCCATCAGCCAGTACTGACGGCCAATAATGGTAAGATATAATGCATACCCCGTAGTTGGTATTCAATCAGAGGCTGACTCGCTGCAACCATACATGCCGACAGAGTGGTTAGCAGACTGCCAACACTTCCCCGCAGGTACTGCGATTTTTCGAGGAATCCCGTTAAGCATACCCTCGAAAAATCATGCATGTATGGCTGCAGCAAGTCTGCCTACGATGGAGTACGCGGTAAGTATATGTATATGTATATGTATATGTATATGTATATTTTTATATATATATATATATATATATATATATATATATATATATATATATATATATATATATATATATATATATATATATATATATATATATTACGTATTCAATCCAAAAAGCGACCAAAGATTTTGCCTAGAAAATTGGGCTGCTGTCATTACAAAGCCTAAACTCCTGAAGGCAAGTTTGAATCTAACTAATAGGGTAAGTATAATTTCTCCACTTTCTCGACACGACACGCCTTTTAATAAATTCCATTCTAATGTTTCCAATTTTTTGACTACCTAAATATCATGATCACAGGTTGTCCCAGAAATTTATGAATTAGAAATTACTCATACATTATCTAGTACTGCTTTTTTCGAAAATCACTTTTTGCCCATACACTCTGGAACTTCCTGTATAAAATATTAAATTATCTAAATAAACAAAAAATTAATCATAATAATAATAAAGCACGAATTTTATGGACTAGATGAGGGATACTGGATTTACCTACATTACGTTAGCGCGTACTAAAACTATATATATTCTAGTTTTTTTTTGCTATTTTAAAATACAAAAATTGTTTTTTCTTAATAGAAAAAATCACACTTTCCTTTTGTGCTTGGGGTAGTTATTAGAATCTTAAGTATAGAAAAACTACTTTGTTCCACTACAAATAGACTAAGACAATTCCTGTGTAGTTAAGACATATCTATATATGGCACCACTGTTCCTCCGTAATCTTAGTCTGCAGTGAAAACCCACAAATAAACTGAGAGTCGATTCTCGAATAACAATGATTTAATATCGCATGAGACACATCACATTATTTTGTTATCTTAAACACTAAAAACATATATTTTTTTAAAACTTGGAAGTATTTTGAAACAATGTAATGTATGCATGCTTTTCCGGTACGTTAATGTCGCTGGCAACTTTCGACAATCATAATTTGAAAATCTAAGATCTAATTGACAATCGAACCCCCTCATGCTTAATTTTACTTTTTAAAATAATCTAGCTCCTGTAATAATTATAAAAAAGGAAACTTTTACGGTTTCCCATTTTCGAGAAGGGTATACACGGAATTTTTTTTAAGTGTCTCACCTTATTCACTATTTTCCTATTCTATACACCAACAAAATTCTTCCAGAACTAAACCTAGTTTTTATAAGGAAGCTAAATATAATAACAAAAAATTGATCAATTGTCAAATTTGGCAGATCACAGAGCAAACTAGGGTTTTTGAAAATGGCACCCTCTACATATGAGGACACAATTAAATACCACTTTTTTAGTCCATTTATAAAAATACTCTTGATATATATATATATATATATATATATATATATATATATATATATATATATATATATATATATATATATATATATAAACTTGCGTGCATAGAAATCGGCCCATTGTAAACTTTTGACTTTAACTATATTTTTTTAAAAAAAATTATTCGTCAGATCAAAAAAAGAAATATGCTGTTTGAAAGACAATTTAATATGCTTTAATGTGAGTATAAATTTACGAAAACTTATTTCGACTTCGTATGTTTAACATAGTGAAATTAATGCATTAAGCAAATTAAGCTTTTTTATTATTAACATAAATAGGGTTATTGACAATTTAAAACTTAAAACTTAATTTTTTAATAATGGGTATGACCTCCTCTTGCCCTAATAGCATCTCTCATACGATTAGGCAAAGATCTAATCAAGTTTGCTATTGTTTCTTGAGGGATGTTAAACCACTCTTCTTCTACTGCAACAATAAGCTCTGCGATCGAGTTTGGGGTATGAAGTCTAGCTCGAATTCTTCGTTTTAACTCATCCCATAAATGTTCGATCGGATTTAGATCAGGACTGTATGCTGGCCACTCCATAACCCGAAAACCGACTTCTGCAATGTAATCTTGCACGATTCTTGCGGTGTGCGGCCTTGCATTGTCATGCATAAAGGTAAATTCGTCTCCAATGTAGTCGACGTAAGGTACCACATAAATTGCTAAAATCTCCTCGATATATCTAGCAGCCGTTAAACCTCTTCTTCCGTGAACACGGTCGCCCCTACGAATGAACTCAGGGTCGGTTCGTGCTCCTATAGAAATTGCACCCCAGATCATACAGGAACCACCTCCATAAGCACTCCGCTCTTCAAAGCAGCAATCTGCAAATCGCTCTCTTGGTCTTCGGTACACTTTCCTTCTTCGGTCGCTACCATGGAGGCATATTCTGGTCTCATCTGAGAACAGAACAGATCCCCATTGTTCCAACGTCCAATTCAGATGATCCCGTACAAAACGCAGGCGGGCTTGCCGATGAGCTGGAGTAAGTTTTGGACCAATCGCAGGTGTTTTAGGGGTCAGGTTATTTTCCTGCAGTCTTCGTCTTACTGTCCACTGACTAATAGCCACTCCTCGCGCCTCACGGAGCTGTCGTTGCACTTGAACGGCATTAAGGTGACGATTTCTTAATGTTGTTGACACAATAAAGCGGTCATCACGAGCGGTTGTAAATCGCCTTCTGCCTGTTCCAGGTCGCCTATGAAAGGATCCAGTCTCCTCATAACGTTTGCACACTCTTCGAACCGCTGCGCGTGTCATATTCAATTGTCTAGCAACAGCTCGCTGACTAAGTCCATTTTCGATTAAAGCAAAAACTTGGGCGGCTTTTTTGTTTTTAAAACCCGTGGTGTAGTATGCATTAAACTAACACACTTAAACACTACTGAGATTATGAAAAACGAATTAATATGCAAATTTCAGTTGCAAACGCAATAATTTTAATATTTGACAAATTTGTTATTTTCGTTACAATCACCACATAAACACGTTTCATTTGTTTACCGGTTGCTACGCATATAAACGAAGCCTTCTTGATAAATTTATACTTACATTAAATTGTCTTTCAAACAGCATATTTCTTTTTTTGATCTGATGAATAATTTAAAAAAAAAATATAGTTAAAGTCAAAAGTTTACAGTGGGCCGATTTCTATGCACGTTAGTGTATATATATATTAAAGTAATTGAACGGAATTTTAACCATTAAGAGATTCGCTTCTTATTTGGTACAACCAAAAAATTAGTTTACTAGCAAACAAAGGTTTTTTGTGAAGAAGCTAAATATCATAACGAAAAACTCGTCACTTTTCAAATCATTTTAAAAAATCTAGTTGACTTTGTAATCAATCAAATTTGACAAGCGACAAAACTTTTTGTTTTGTTATCATATTTGGCTTCCTCAGAAAAACCTAAATTTAGCAGTAAAAGAAATTTTTTAATATGCTAAATAAGAAAGTAATAAATCGTTATCAATATACAGGGCATTTAAATTATTTTAACTTAAAAGTTAAAATAATTTAAATACCCTGTATATTAATAACGACTGAAAATAAATATTGAGAGTTACGTATTCTTGTAAACTGACTGAAAAATGCTATTGAATAGTGTACTTGTACATAGAGGCTACTCTTTAAAAAATCCTAATTTTCATCATTGTAACAAATCTTGTGTTATCCTATTTCGCTTCCTCACAACTAGGTTTAGTGGTAGAAGATTTTTTTATTTCCTAAATAGGAAAATACTAAATCGGGTGAACCACTTAAAAGTTAAACTTCAGTTCGATAATTTGAATGTCCTGTATATCGGTAACTATTGAACATAAACGCCAAGTATTATATATTTTTTTAAACGGACTGAAAAATGTTACTTAATGGTGTTCGCATGTGTAGGGGGTGAAATTTAAAAAAAAATCTCATTGGCTTTCTAAACTGTCAAATCGGACAAGTGACCACTCGTGTGTTATCATATTTGGTTTCCTTACAAAAAATTAATTTTAGTACTGAAATAATTTTCTTGGTACGTAGAATAGGAAAATACTGAATTAAGTGAGACACTTTAAAAAAAAAAGTTCCTGTACAGTGTTAAATTGGTTAGCATGGAAGGCCAACCAACTCCTAGGCAAGCTCTATCCCCTCCTCAATAAGTCTAGTAAATTATCAACACGCAATAAGGTGACAATTTACAAAATGAATATCAGGGCCGGCCTCACCTATTCTAGTACGGCATGGTGCTAAATATTAGGTTCCCATAGATCTACCTTCCAGACCGTTCAAAATAAGACTCTCCGCCGCATCATCTTACATGTTAGATTTTTCTCATACAATAGTAGTTATAGTGCAGCGCCGTAGCTAGTTTATTGAATAAATTATATTAGATATACTGTGTAATTTTTTACTAGGTTTGATAACTTTCTGAAGTTTTTTTCGAAACAAGTTTTGATTTACTATTAGTGTTTTTGTATTTATAAAATAATCCATGTTAGATGTTCTTTTCAGGGTTTTCCGACTGAATTTTCAATTTTATATAATGTGCGTAGACAAGACTGGAGATTACCAGAATGACTTCAAAAAGCATTATTTTTTCTTTATCCTTACTTTTGATAATAAAAAAAAATGCTTATTTTTGGCGCGATTATTTTATTCAAAAATATAAGGGAAACAAAGAGTTTGGGAGGGGATAGCTCCCAATATATCATAGCTTGTCAAAGTTCCCAGGAAAAAGAAGAAAGAGGTATTAAAAGAAAGCTCTTTCCTACCTCCAACGTTTCAGTTGAATTCAAATCTTCTTCAGAACTACAATATTTAAAATGTATAATTTATTTTAAGGGGCTATAGCAGTGTATAATTTCAAAAAATAGATTTTTTTACATATTTCGATGCTTCTATACGTATAGGATAAGAAGTTGTAGTATCCAAGTCGGCCTATGTTTATTTTTGAAAATACAGCTGTCGCCAGGAACAGCTGCTAGGGGAGCCAAAAACTCGTTTTTGGAAGCGTAACGCGAACCGGAGCAGGTATTAAAATTCCAATGCCGGACGTCATCACTTAAGTGAAAGTTAAACATCTAATACTTCAGTGAAGTCAAAATAGTCACAAAGCTAGGTACGTGGCAAGAGATCATTAATTATGTGTTACACGTTAGTCATTCTTTAAATGCGTTTTTCTCAAAACTGTATTTTTTAAATTTGCTGCAGCGTAACTCGAAAACAATTTATCGTATCGACTTAATTTTTTTTTTTGCATGTTAAGGACATATTTTCTCGTACCATGAACCATGGATTTTTTGATTGGACCAAAAATGTCAATGTCGCAGGCAAAATACGAAAATTATATCTATTTTAATGATTATTTTGTTTTTTTTTTTTGATCCCAGGCAATGTGGTTGTGCCAATCACGGCCGCAGTGGAGTTACTTTTTTTTCATCTGTCCTGTTACTGGGTCATAGGTCCCGTAAATTTGAATATTTTGGTAGGAAAAAAATGTGTGTGTATTTGTAAACAAATAATAAATATGTACCCAACATTTTAAAACATTTGATGCAGTAGTTTTAGTTAAAAAACTTGTAGAAAAATATCCTTATTTTTAAGTAGTTACACTGGTATAGCCCTTTAAGAAGGAGCTAGGCGATTTTAAAAGCTGATCCAATTTTAGAATGAGCGAGTTCAATTGTTGCCAAGTTTATGTTGCGACACGACATCAGTCTAGGAATTTTAAGCAGCACTTTTATTTAGAATGGTTTTTGCATTGCTACGACTCGCAAAATTGGAAAATTGGTACTCCTATAGAGCAGAACATTTTAAAAAATCTTACAAATATCGCAAAAATTGCGAAAAATACTTTCTTATTTGTCAATTGAAATTGAGACTAGAAAATTAGTATTGTTCAATTCCTATTAGAAAAATTACGAGTAACTTGCTAAATACTAGAGTCACTGTCGTCTGACAATTCGAGAGCACCATCGAGGTTTTCTGAAAGTAGGTCTTCGTTACCTTCATCGGATGAGCTAAAATAAAATATAATTATTATTAGCGGAATATAATATCTAATAGTAATTATTCAAAAATAAGCTGTCAGTAGGCGATTCATGTTAAATAATGGGCAATACCAAAAATTATTAATCTGCTAAAGTAACTCCCTTTGTCAATCTTAAAAATAATCGACACACTTGTCGACAACTTAAACGAAAAAAAGACATTAACGAACAAAGAGCTCCATCTACTGTTTGTGGACCTGACCAAAGCGTATGATACCGTCCCAGTGAAAAAACTATGGCAAATATTAGAACGACCAATCATAAATAGTGCAGCAATCGCTGCAGCAAAACAGCTGTACGACCAGTACGTTCCCGAATAAAGTTGGGAAACATTCTCTCGAAAATTTTTCTGTAACAGAGGGTGTCGGACAGGGCTGCTGTCTGTCACCTACATTATTCAAAATTTATCTGAACGAGACATTAGAGAGATGGCGAAGCGCATATAGAGGAATGGGAATACAGCCGACTGACGAAACAACGTTGTACACTCTACATTTTCACGACGATCAGGTGATTATTGCTCAGGAGAAGGAATTTATGACAAGAAAACTGTTTGAAGATTATAAAAACTGGGGTTTAACAGTTAACTGCAAGAAAACCAAATATTTGTGTATAGGAGGAAAATAGGGAAGCCTTACTCTAAACATCGGTGATGTGCTTGTGAAAAGTATATATATCTCTAAGTAAAAACAATAGGACGGAAAGAGAAGTGGAGAGTAGAATAAGTAAAGGAAATTCGGTCATAAGACACCTAAACTCTGCAGTGCACCTCAGTTATCCTGCAGTATGTAGAGCATCGTGTTATACGATTGTGAAACTTGACAACTGACGAAACGATTGGAACAGAAACTAACGGGACTCGAAATGGATTACTGGCGAAGATCGACTGGAGTGCCAAGAATGGTTAGAAATGAAAGAATAAGGGATGTAATGAAAGTAAAAACCACGATTATTGGAGAAATTCACCAACGGCAACTTATATGGTACGGATACGTGGAAAGAATGGAAAAACACCGAATACCAAAGATGGTTGTAAAGTGGGTACCCAGGGGAAAGAGGAGAAGAGGGAAACCAAGAGCGACATGGTTTGAAGGTGTTCAGAGGGCAATGTCAGAGAGAAATCTAAGACCGGGAAATTGGGAAGATCGAAGAGGATGGAAATTGGGAACTGGAAGGCGAAGAACACTATAAACAAAAAAAACCGGATTGATGAGTTGATGTCCGACCGTTCAAAATAAATGACGAAATAAGCGTACTGCTATCTACAAAGCAAAGAATTAGATTCCTGGTCATTTTCAGCAAATCCTCCATATAAAGGAGAAAGAGAGTAGGAGACAGTATGGAGCCTTGGGGCCCACTGGCGTTGATAGTGAAGGTATTAGAAAGAAACAGCGCAACTGTCATTTGTAAAGAACAGTCTATGAGGAAATACGAGTCCCATAAACAAAACCTTTCAGACATAGTAGCGTAGCTTAGTCAACAATCTATGTATTTTCAGCAGGAAGGAAATACTCCCTTTCTGTAGGATAGATTGAAAAACTCTACAGAAAAACTGGTGTTAGTTCGCTCGCGCATTTTTTGAGTATTATGGTAGCTATGTCATCAGCCCCAGAAGCCTTTTTAGTGTCTTCAGATAGAAACGGGCATTCTTGACTGTGACTGTGACTAAGTGAATAGTAACTAGTGTTTTTCCTAGAAAATCGACAGTAGAATGTGAAGCAAAAAGTTCAGCTAACTAGTCCGCTCATTCAACTGTTGTTCCAACAGCCGTGTAAGTGGTGGTAAAGGAATTGCTGAGGCAGGCAAGAAGTAGTATTTTCTTGACTCTTGAGATTCAATGCAAGGGACTGGACTTGTAAAAATACTGAATATTAAAAGGCTAGTTAATCTTTAGGCCACATTTAAAACAATCACAAAATAAGCTACTCTTTGAAAAAACATATAATTTCCATTATATAATATGGTGAGCTACTTGCTTAAGGTAAAATTAAAGCAAAAATTTGATATAGAAAAATACGGTTCGGGTCTTCTTCTAAAAGTGCTTCATCCGTTCCGGACATTAACATAGATATTCTAACTTTATTAGCAGCAATACGAAAAGCTATATCGAACCAGTCTTGTAGGTTTTTCATCCAGGAGTGACGTCTTTTACCTGGTCCTATTTTTGCTTCAAACTTGAAGCATCAGCTGCAACAGTCTATAGCGGTCGTGCCTCATGACGCGTTCAAGGTATTCTAATTTGCGCTTTTTCAGCGTCCAGGTCAGTTCCAGACCCTTTTCCATTCTCCTGAGCACCTGGTTATTAGTTACATGATGTGCCCAGGAAATTCTCAGGACACGTCGGTATAGCCACATTTCGAAGGCATTTTTTTTCCTCATTACTGCTTCGTAAATCGTCCACAATTCGACTCCGTAAAGTAGAACAGAGAAGACATTCTGACCTTCAGTTGCAGACTCAGAACTTTTGAAGGAATATTAGCCCGGGCCTTTTCGACGCGACACCTAATTTCTGCACCATAGTCCCATGTGTCATAGATTGTAGTACCCAAATAAATGAATATCCTCACCTGCTCCACTACTGTGTTGTTAATCGCCAAGGGCCCCTGGTTATGAATTGGTTTTTTAGAAACTATCATGTACTTGGTTTTCGAAATATTGGGGGTAAGGCCATATAGTTCTGAATATTGATCGACTCTTTCTACTAAGCTTTGTAGGTCTTTGAGATTACCAGGCACAACGGCAGCATCACCTGATATTGTTGATGTGCTGTCCGTTCACTTTTATACCGTTTTGTTCTGCCACTGCCTCTTGGATCATTCGCTCAGAGTAAATGTTAAAGAGAGTTGGGGAGAGCACACAGCCTTGACGGACACCCTTACAGATCTCGATCTTGTTCCGTTAATATTTACTTTCACCCGTTGTCCCCAATAAAGATTTCCAATTATTCTAATATCCCCTTCATCTAGCTCTATTGTCGTAAGCATCTCGATGAGTTTGTCGTGTCGGACGTTAGCGGTTATGTAACGTAATTACCAGGTGTACAAGTATGAAATACGGATTTCAGACAACAGATGGTGCACCAATGCAGTTTGTGCTATAAAGATTTTACACTGCGCCATTTTGTTGTATCATCAACAAGTGTCAGACGCGCACGAGTGATAAATTGGAAAAGTGTTGTGTTGTTGTGTTCAATATGTCGAAATTTATACCGAACAAAGAACATTCGCGGACAGCATTAGTTTTTTGTTTTCATTTCAAGAAAACTGCTATTGAATCATACTGATTACTTCGAGAAGCTTATGGTGTACATGCTCCATCGCAAGATTCGTGTGAACGATGGTTTCGGCGTTTCAAAAGTGGTGACTTCGATGTTGCAGACAAGGAACGTGGAAAACAGCCAAAAAAAATACGAAGATGTGGAATTGCAAGCATTGTTGGACGAAGATGATTCGCAAAGACAAAACAACTTGCCGAGCAATTGGGCGTTAGTCAACAAGCTGTTTCCAATCGGCTACGAGAGATGGGAGAGATTCAGAAGACCGGTAGATGGGTATCACATGAGTGGAACGACAGGCAAATGGAAAAGCGCAAAAACACGTGTGACATTTTGCTCGCTCAGTAAAAAAGGAAGTCGTTTTTGCATCGTATAGTTACAGGGGATGAAAAGTGGATTTATTTTGAGAATCCCAAGCGCAAAAAATCATGGATAGACCCAGGCGCACCATCCACATCGACCATAAGACCGAATCGCTTTGGCAGAAAGACGATGCTCTGTGCTTGATGGGACCAGAGGGGCGTGGTCTGTTAAAACCTGGGGAAACGGTTAATACTAAACGTTACCAACAACAATTGACTGGTCTCAACCGTTCGCTGCTTAAAAAAAGGCCAGAATACCCAAAAGAGGCAAGTCATTTTTCTTCATGACAATGTTCCATCACATACGGTAAAACCAGTTCGCGACACATTGGAAGCACTCAGCTGGGAACTTCTACCCCATACGGCTTACTCATCAGACTTGGCTCCTTTCGATTACCACTTGTTTGTATCGATGGGTCACGCACTTGCTGAGCAGCGCTTTGGTTCGTACGAAGATGTGAAAAAATGGCTCGATGAATGGTTCGCAGCAAAAGATTTTTACTGGCGTGGTATTCACAAATTGCCCGAAATATGGGAAAAATGTATAACAAGCGATGGAGCATACTTTGAATAAAATACTTTTTATCATTCTTCCGAATTTAACACGTTTTTTTAGAAAAAAAATCCGCATTTCATACTTGTACACCTGGTAATCATGATTGTATCACAGGTTATCATTTCTCCTCACGACCTTCTTCCAAAGTACTCATTGAGTCGATTCCATTATTTTCATTATTATCTTGACACGATTGCACTACCTTTCTACTTACATTAAAATCCAAGTCGTTTTCCAAAAAAATCTCAGGTCAACGTAGTTGACACTACGTGACTTCTTCGAAAAAAGCTAAAATCGGGAATTTTAAAACGCTAATCACTACATCAGACATCAGTGTAATAAGCCATAACAACAATTTTAAGAAAATTAAACCACGATTATTAGTCACCCAAGATTAATAAATTAAAGTTAGCTTGCATTCAAAACTTTAATTTACAAAAATTTTAAAATATTATGTTATTTGGTTAATTTTTGTTAGTATTTGACAATTGGCACATGCTATTTCTCTTTATCTTACCCTATCATAGCCACATTCGTATTCCCTTAAACACAATTAATACAATTTATTAGTAAAAAGTCCTAAATATAAAGGTGATGCCACACAATCAAATATTCGATTTGTAAAAACTATCCGACTTTTGGTAGCAAAAAATACGACGATTGTATGATAAGTACCTGGCCGCGTTCAGAGTTGGTGTTACTACTATTTAAAAAATTGTATTTTTCTTAAACATAACCTCTCGTAAATTTTCAATTCGCTGCGTGATTTAGTTTGCGAGTGGCAGCCATTTAAACAGAACAACCTTTGTGATTTACAATGAAAAAAATTGAATATTGAGCAGTCATAAAATATTTGTTTTTGAAAAAGAAAACGAATGATGAGATAAAAGCGGAACTCGGTGACGTTTATGGGGACTCTGGACCTTCGTTAACGACCATAAAATACACAGGCTAACAACAAAATATTTGTAAAAACTTTTTAAACCAATAGATCTAAGTGTTATGTATTTTTGGATGCTGAAACCGTATTTGGTATCGGTTTTTTTGTATCACCCACAGTTCTTTCACAATATGACATCGATTGAATTTCAAAATAGGGAAAATTTGATACATAAAAAATAAAAATAAAAAAAAAATAAACTGTTGATCTCTTGTTCTATAATGGTAACTAGATGTTCCAGATTCCAATAAATGTTTTTCTTTCAGCCTAGAACCAAGCAATTCTGCTGTCTTCTTAGTCAAACCCTCACTAAATCATTTAACTCAGCTTGTGTAAACAAGTGTGGTTTTAAATTTTCTAGAGAACATTGAAACTCATCATCGTCCGGTCGATCTTCATTAAATTCGGGACTGGACTGTAAAACATGATCAATAGACTGAGCTGGCCCAGGGACAGGAAGTCTGGGTCCATGTCCTACCGGCCGATTAGCTGAAGTAAAGTTAGGATTCTGAAATATTCTCCACAGGGTGTAGATTGAACGAAAGTTATCACGAGTGCATTACCTTTAATAATTTATCTGGTATATATATATAACACATGGGCTGAAAAGTCCCGGGCCTAACACATAGATGGCGCTAGTTTTATTGCAGTCACCTTTTTTTCAGTTAATACTAACCTTCAAAAGACAGCTGTTAAAATTTCATGATATTCTATTCATTAGTTTGTGAGTTATTGTGCTAAGAGTGACGCTACTTTTGTTATTTTCAAAACAATGGATCAAAAAACAATTTCGTGTTTTAATTTTACACTGCTTCTTGCTGGAAAAAAAATACCGTTCAAGCGAAGCAATGGCTTGAAAAGTGTTATGGGGACTCCGCTCCATCAGAAACAACAATAAAACGTTGGTTTGCTGACTTCAAACGTGGTGTAGAGACACCGATGATGCAGAACGCAGTGGACGTCCAAATGAGGCGGTAACACCAGAAAACATCAAAAAAATCCATAAAATCGTTTTTTGAATGATCGAAAAGTGAAGTTGCGTGAGTTAGCTGACATCGTAAAGATATCAAAAGAACGTGTTGGCTTTATATTGCATGAGCATTTGACTATGAGAAAGCTCTGTTCAAAGTGGGTGCCGCGTTTGCTCACTGTTGATTAAAAACAAGAACATGTTGATGATTCTGAGCAGTGTTTGGCCATGTTTAAACGTAACAAACCGGAATTTTTGCATCGATATGTGACAATGGATGAAACATGGATCCATCACTTCACTCCGGAATCAAACGATCGTCATCTGAGTGGACAGCAACTGGTGAACCTCGTCCAAAGCGTCCGAAAGCACAACAATCGGCTGGAAAGGTTTATGGCCTCGGTATTTTGGGATGTGCGTGGTGTAATATTCATCGACTATCTTGAGAAAGGAAATACCATCAACAGTGAATATTATATAGCGTTATTGGAGCGTTTGAAGGCCGAAATTGCAAAGAAACGACCGCATATGGCAAAGAAAAAAATTTTGTTTCATCAAAGACAACGCACCGTGTCACAAGTCAATCAAAACAATGGCAAAACTACATGAATTGAACTTCGAATTGCTCCCACATCCACCGTATTCGCCAGATTTGGCTCCCAGCGACTACTGGCTGTTCGCAGACCTGAAAAAAAATGCTCGCTGGTAAGAAATTTCGCACGAATGAAGAGGTTATCGCTGAAACTGAGGCCTATTTTGAGGCAAAAGATAAATCGTTCTACAAAAGTGGTATTGAAATGTTAGAGCGGCGCTGGAATGATTGCGTTGCTCTTGATGGAGATTACGTTGATGAATAAAGCTAATTTTGAACCAAAAAAACCGTGTTTTCTTTGTTAGGCCCGGGACTTTTCAGCCCATGTGTTATATATATATATATATATATATATATATATATATATATATATATATATATATATATATATATAAAAACTTTCAAGGTCATCAGTTTTCAGTAAATATCGGAATAAAACTTTGTTGAAAACTCATTTGGGGTGTGGTTTGCGAAGTCATTAATCATTTTATACCTCCGTAACAAAAATTCTTATATCAACATACGGAACACTAATTGCGCAAGTCCGACTTGCACTCGGCCGGTTATATTAAATTTGAGTTACTAAGGTAATTTAAAAGCGAGACACTGAGCTTAAAATCTCATGACTAAAATTCACTATAACAGTCTAGCTATAAATAGCTAATAACTATTAAGGTTACATCAATTTGATAATATAATAAACTAGGAAAATTTAAATCTAAAAATAGATTTTTTTTATCATTCACCTCCCTGCCTAAATAGGGATTTACTCTTTTTTTATATCTTAAGGATATTAACGAGGATGTAATATCCATCAACCTTATCCAAGTGCCAAAACATACATATTTGTAATTCAACGCCGTAGTGCTGCCACGGGCGTTATTTTTTTGCAACAACTACTACCAAGCCAAGCCAAAAATACTTAAATTAATTAATAAATAAGTATACCGCCATGTCGGGATTTGAACCCGAGGTTTTCTGACTGACTAATTAATTAATTTTATCCAAACTCGAACAAAACAGAATTTAAAGTGGCATCACCTCTTTCTCAATAAAAGATTATTACAATAGTTAAACTGATGTGTACCAAAACCTATTAGAATAGTCGATTTCCATAACCAGTTAAAATAAACTCTTCAAAATTTATATGTACTTAAAGAAATGCTAAAATACTTACAGACTGTCATTCTGATCGTTGCCTCCTTCTTCTGCAACCAATAGTTCGTATTCTTCGGCCGCGTATCTATCCCAGTCAGACATCTGAGGAAAAAAAGAATCGAAAAAATTATTTATCCAGAGCTTTCCTTGAAAGTACATGTAATAAAATATTTCAAATTTTAATACATACATATACATATATATATATATATATATATATATATATATATATATATATATATATATATATATATGTATATATATATATATATATATATATATATATATATATATATATATATATATATATATATATATATATATATATATATATATATATATATATATATATATATATATATATATATATATATGTATGTATGTATGTATGTATGTATGTATGTATGTATGTATATATATATATATATATATATATATATATATATATATATATATATATATATATATATATAATATTTAAAGTTTTATCTTTTATTTTCGGAAAATCGGTCAATAAGAGGAAACTTATTTGTTGTTAAATTCTATATTTCGTTGGTAATTTCCAACTTCAACAGGAATGTAAAAACTGAAAGTAGAAGAAAAAAAAAACTGTATGTACTAAACAAGAATAAACAAAGGAGATTCACTAACACAGAGTATTACAAAAATCAAAGGTGATGTTAACATTCGCCACACACTACTAACAATTAAAAACACAAACAACATGACCAGGAACAATACAGCTATCTGATCCCAATCACTACTAATAACATCAATCACTAACTCCAAAGGTCAGATCAGATAGCTGAATATACTACTATATCAAAAAATAATTTTATAAATCTAATTACATTCATTTTCCAACATACATATTTCGGTTTTAATGATAAGTATTATCGTCAGATTTTCGACACACCAATGGGATCCCCCATTAGCCTTATTCTGGCCACCATTGTGTTGGACCGATTATTACTTTGTATATTATCTAAATTACCATTTGAAGTCCCATTCATATATAAGTATGTTGATGACATCATTTGCTCCACTCCGGATAGTTCAGCTCAACTTGTGTTAGATATGTTTAATTCATTTCATGATAGATTACAGTTCACTATTGAAATGGAACGTGATTCAGGTGTTTCCTTTCTTGACACCAAAGTTATTAGAGATAGACAGAACAGAATTATATTAGATTGGTACCAAAAAACCCACAGCAACTAACAGATATCTGAACTTTTCGTCAAATCATTCGACGAGTCAAAAATATAATACAGTGCTTGCCATGAAGAATAGAATAACTCATATAAGTGATGATAGGTTCCTTCAAACTAATCTAAACAAACTCTATAAGATTTTCGTCAACAATGGTTACCCAAAACTTATACTGAAAAAAATCATTTTTAATTCTACATTTTATGATGGTCCTTTGGATGATAACAATCTTGAGGTGAAGTATGTTAGGTTGCAATCTGTTCCGAACCTAACTGATAGGATAGTCAAGATTTTCAACAAGTTTTTGTAATGGCAAGTTGTTTACCAAGACCAAACAAAGAACCCCTCTGATGTTCAATAGTAGTGTTGTTTATAGATTGCCATGTCTGGGTTGTGAAGGTGTTTATATAGGACAGACCTCGCAATGGTTGAAAAATCGGCTGACACAGCACAGAAGTGATTGCGTGATTGGGAAAAACTCGTGTGCTGTGGCGTGTCACCATTTGAATACGGGACATGTTTTTGACTATGTGAATACTAAGATACTTGAAGTTGAGAACGTATATAATAAACGGTTATTCCTTGAGATGTGCCATATTATTAGGGATGATAAGACAATTAATTATAAAACGGATAAGCAATATCTATTGTAACATTTTAAGTTTGTAGATTTACAGTATAATCTGATAGGCTATTAAGAATTAGGCATAGGATACTACTACTCACACAGTCAAACCACTGTTCAAGCAAATTACCTTCATAATTATCAGTTAAATTATAGTGATCGGGACAGAAGGTTTTATATTGTTCCTTGTCATGTTGTTTGTGTTTTTAATTGTTAGTACTGTGTGGCAAATGTTAACATCACCTTTGATTTTGTAATACTCTGTGTTGGTGAGTCTCCTTTGTTTATTCTTGTTTAGTACATACAGTTTTTATTTTTCTACTTTCAGTTTTTACATTCCTGATGAAGTTGGAAATTACCAACGAAATATAGAATTTCACAACAAATGAGTTTCCTCTTATTGACCGATTTCCCAAAAATAAAAAGATAAAACTTTAACTATTTTTTAACAATAACTACGGTCGTTATCAACGAGAATTAAAATAAATTTTTTTATATATATATATATATTATATATATATATATATATATATATATATATAATATATATATATATATGGGAATTTTTATTGTAACAATGCAAAACGAAAAACAATTTTTATTGCCGTAAAATAAATGTCTACTTTCACAATAAAGTATGATCTACAAAGTTAGTCATGCAGTCGGTCAAGTAAGAACGTGCCGTGCATTGTTCATTAGAAAATGTATTTATTTAAAAGTTTTTTACATCATTCGACAGTAAAGGATTGCCATTAAAATGCTAATGATTCAGAAGTTCGTCTAGCACCCATCAGCGTCGACGATCGCCTGGCTACTTCGGGGCATACTTTCGACGAGATTTTAAATGTATTCTTGGTACAAAAATTTCCATATCGCCTGAATTTGCCGTGACAGCTGCTTCCCACACCTTTTTACTACAAAAATTATCCAGAGAAAAAATGGGCTACTCTTTTTAAATTTGGTTGTACAAACGTCGACGATGATCCACGCAAAGGTCGTCTAAAAACTACGACATCATCGACGAGTGAAAAAGAACGAATTGGAAATATTGTGGTGCCGCATTTGCTGACAATTGACCAAAAACACATTCGAATGAGTATTTCTCAAGCGTCTTTGGATCGTTTTAAGAAAAATAAAATGGATTTCAAGGGTTATTTCAAAACTGCTGATGAAACTTGGATTCAACACTATACATCAGAGCGAAAAGAACAGTAGAAACAATAAATTGAAGTTTACAGCGACGGTTTTTTGGGATTATAAAGGTGTTTTGTTGATCGACTATCTTCAAAAATATAAAACAAATAACTCTGAATGTTACTGTAACCTTATGGATCAAGTGGATGCAAAAAGTCGTGAGAAAAGAAGAAGAAAAGAAGCATTTTTAATCAAGACAATGCGAGTGTTCTCACAAGTGTTTTGACGATTGGGCTCCCTCTGACTATTATCGGTTTACAAACCTGGAAAGCGTTTTACATCAAATGACGAAGCTATTGTAGCCATGGACGGATACTTTGTAGACCTTCCAGAATCACACTTTAATGATGGTATGGGATTATACGAAAAACGTTGGAATAGATGTATTGAACTTTCAGGAGATTATATTGAAAAATAAAACATATTTCACGCCAAAAAAAAATTTTTCATTGTTAGGCCGACAACTTTTCAGACAGCCCACGCACATTGGTCTAGTCTCGATCTGTTTTCCTCTGCCCACGCGAGTCGTTTCTGTTTTTCGCTCATCAAATTTCTTGATTGCACTCGGCCGCTTCAAATGGTTTGCCCGGAGATGAGTGCGAATCGTTTTATACGATATATCCAAACCTTTCTGCTTTAGCCCTTGGCGCAAACTTAATTGAGGATTTCGGGTTAATAATTATTTTTGCGTCCTCGTCCGACACTTTTCCTCTCTAACTACATTCTGGTAGATCATTAACATTTTTTAACTGAGAGTATCGTTTCACCCACTTGCTAATGAATGCGCTCAACTTGCCTATATACTAAGCAGTCGCTGTAGGCATCATTTTCGGAACTTTTGGATGATTACATACGAATATAGCCTTGAAGCGCGAAGCATATACAGCACTCATAATGCATTAGTCTTTTGTCCAGCTTTTATTTGTTTTAGCCCGTTGCAATGTGTTTTGCTGGTGTCTCTTGGTTAGTTTCGGTTTACTAGCAACTACCTGTCCTCTTAGGTCTGCGCACAGCAATCGCTTCTGAATAGTGGTAGTCCAGAATACTTTAACACTAGTTTCATTCAAAGCAGTAGCATTAACGCGCTGAATTGATCTTCACGTCCTGCTGTGGCTTTAGGCCAATCTTTTCCTATCTTCATTTGTTCCTGTTATTTGTTTTCTATGAAGGCTGTAGTTAGTGTACACCTTTTTAAAATACAGAATTTTTTGCGATTTATAGTAGCCTTCATGTAAAGTGCAGTGCTCTTCTCTTGGGACTATTTTAAAAATGAAGTTTCGGACTGAATAACCGCACGAAGACTTTGAAGCCCAATAAGTTCATAAATCACAACTCTCAAATTTAAATGCTTGAGTATAACTCCTAAGAGCTTACTAAATGTGAAGCTATTTATTAAACTCCTCCACTGTACGTAAAATGTAGTATGTACCATCGGAAATTGACAAAATAAATAATCTAAGAAACGCACCTAAAAACTTATTGTTGTCTGGCTGCTATCCTTAACGGCAAGACACCAGTACCAGTAACGTTATAGTAGATATTAAATATAAATGGGGACTTACCTCCACTCCGTCAATATCATGATCTCTCTGTGAAGCAAATGGATCTCTTTGCTCGTGGTCCAAGTACTTTTCTAAATTGAAGAACGTATCAAAGAATATGGGAGTCATTTTGCATCTTTTCAGATCACTCAATGTTATTTTTTTCCTGGCGTTTTTGGCTTAATCATGTCTAACATTTGACAGAGACAATCCTACAAGAAATAAATAAATAAATTGATATATATATATATATATATATATATATATATATATATATATATATATATATATATATATATATATATATATATATATATATATATATATATATATATATATATATATATATATATATATATATATATATATATATATATATATATATATATATATTATATATATATGTATGTATATATGTAACGTATATATATATATATATATATATATATATATATATATATATATATATATATATATATATATATATATATATATAGTCACCGATACCTCAGAGGGTAAGGACAAACGATTTCGTAAACCTCTGTTTCATCGCTTGTACAAATCGCGATGCATTGCCCACTGGAACAAAGATACGCGATAAAGTTTTGAGTGAAACTCGGCAGTGGAAACTTTTCCAATGGTTCAACAGGCCTTCGGGAATGAGTGCTTACTACAAAGGCAAGACTACAGATGGCACGAGGCGTGTTTAGAAGGCCGTGAAGAGGTGGACGACGAAGTCCGCGCTGGACTCCCGTCAACTTCCTCAAATAAAGAAAATGTGACTCGTGTGAAAGAACTTTTGCAAACAGACCGTCGAATGAGTGTTCGTTTAGTGGCCGACATGTTAACTATTCCAAAAACTATCGTCATCAGACATCAGCAGCGATTGGAAACTTCACCATGACAACACGCCGGCCCACACCGTCTTCCTCGTGACCAGTTACCTGGCCAGATTTAATGTGGCAACGCTGCCCCAGCCACCCTACAGTCCCGGCTCCACCAGACTTCTTTTTGTTTCCCCGCTTGACATCTTCCCTGAAAGGACATCATTTTAGAACAATTGACGACGTGAAAACAGCTTGTACAACAGTTTTTAAAAAGCAATTCCTGAACAGGCCTTCCAGGATGCCTTCGCAGCTTGGAAATCGCGCTGGCAAACATGTATAGATGCAGGAGACTATTTTAAAAAATTGAAATATTTGAAAAAATACTTGGTTTAGGTATAGGAGTATAACATTATTAATAAAAAAGTTATAAAATTTTACGCAGAATTTAAAAATAAATTAGAAAATTTGATGTTCATTTAAAAAAACATGTTATATCGGCCACACTTTTTTGAAGAACCCTGTATACTCAAAAATATTTTAAACGGTGCACCTTAATATTCCCTACAACCATTGTATTTAACATTTTTTCGTCATTCCCGAAATGAACTTTACTCTATCGTTGACTCACCCTGTACAATAAACTGGAAACGGGTGGAAAGCTATATACATTGAACCAGATGGATGGCCTGGAGGAAGAGAAGGGAAATGAATCAAAAGAACAAGTGACCAAGGTACAAATATCAAAAAGAACTGTTAGCGAAAGAGCACCCAATGAGACAGGGAGGAAGGAGGAAGAAGAAAGGACGTACAAGGTGATAAGAAGTATAACAAACACTAGGAGGGATGCAAAAAACTATTAGGAAATGAGAAGAATAAGTAGACAGGAAAAAACGCAATGGCTAAGGAAGCGACAACGGAATTTCGAAATAACCAAAACAAGAAAATACAGGAAAAATGAATAGCATAGAAAGGAAGATAATGACAGAGAGAAAAGTACAAGGATGGCAACAAAGAGACAGAAATTATAGAGGAAATGGAAGCATATGATATACACATTTTAGGAATCAGCGAAACAAAGAAAAAGACCAGGACTAACTTAGACGAGGGGCATTGAAGAGATAGGAAAAGCAAAGGGGAAACGATAGAAAAAATGAACAAAATGGTGACGGACAGGGATAGGTGGAAGGACTGGATAAAAAAGATGGAACCTACAATAGCAGATACATAGACAAATTATTATCCGATACCCGGAAGGATAAAAGAAGATAAGAGAAAGAAAGAAAGAAATATTTCCTATTTTTTCACCTTCTATTAATAGTTATCTTGCCTTTCGTTGTTCAAATATTTGATTTAGGTGAAGTTTATTTTTAGACCTATTTCTCGAGACCTGTTATTTAATTCCATTAGCATTTCTTGTAATTCTTCTTTTATGTTGGCAATCAGAGTGACATCATCTGCAAACCTTAAATGATTTAATCGTTAACGGTCCTTTAGTATTCCTTTATTTTTCCACTTTAACGATCTGAACGTGTCTTCTAGAGTCAACGTGAATAGCTTTAGGGATATTGAGTCGCCATATCTAATTCCTCTTTTAATTTTGATTTTATTTGTTTTTCCTTCAAGCATTATTTGTGTATCTTTCATCGACTCTGCTGTTACTTAAGGCGTGAAGGACTGCCCATATCTCTACCGAATCAAATGCTTTTTCGTAGTCAACCATTGCTATTCACAAGGTCACCTTATATTCATTTGCTTTTTTCCACTAGTAATCTAATTGTTTGCAGATGGTCCAAAGTGCTGTATCTCCATCTAAATCCCGCTTGTTCATGTGGTTGATAAGTGTCTAATTTATTCGTTAATCTATATTTTATTATTCCTGTGAGGATTTTGTATAGTACCGGTAACAGGTTGATGGGTCTATAATTCTCCAATTTAAGTTTGTTCCCATTTTTAAAAATAAGCACAATTAAGGCGTTTACCTAAGGTATTGGTATTTTACTTTCTGTAAGGCACTTGTTAAATAGAGCTTGAAGAGATTGTATTATCGATAGCTCTCCGTACCTTATCATTTCTATAGTTATTTCATCGTCCCCTGGTTCTTTGTTGTCGTACATATGTTGTATGGCGTTCATTATTTCATCCGTTGTTACATCGGGAATTTCTTCAGATCCCACATTTCTTACTATCACTCCATTTCCTTCTTCTTTCCCGGGCGGTGGCGATATTATCGTGTCATATAATGTTTAATAATATTTCTCTGTAGTTTCCTTTATCTCTTTGATTTATTAAAATACTGGTATAAAAAAGGAGAAAAGTGCAATGCCAGGCATATTTTTCTGGAAAGTCGCTGTTGACTTTGGAATATTACTAATATTACTCTGGTTGTTTTACAATAAACAAATAAAATCCATGGTTTACATGTCGTGGCCATATTTGAATAAATGCTTTTTACACTACTCGTTTAGGTAGTGCATATTTTCCTGACTTATTTTCGACTGTTTATACAGTTATTTTCAAAATATGAAATTTTTAGTGTAGTGAATTCATCTTTGGACAGAATTTTAGAGTTTTATATATAAAAAATTTCAAGTGTAACTGATTCCTGGAAAGTCAACATTTTTTTTTATATATTACAAAGATAACAATTAATTTTTTTTTATAAAATTTGTTATGAAACTTCTAGATAAATCACGGCAACATTGTATATCCCATTTGTTTTGTTTACTAGTGGCGGAGGGAAACAGGTCCGCTATTTATTAGTATTTCATATATAATATAATATATAATGGATTCTCCAGTTTTAATATAGTAAACGATCTTAATAAACACCCTGTATGTATGTATGTATATATATATATATATATATATATATATATATATATATATATATATATATATAATATATATATATATATATATATATATATATATATATATATATATATATATATTATATTTTTCGTGTTCTTGGAATTAGATCATTAAAACTATTCTTGGATCTGTTATATATTTATTGACGTTTCGACCTTCGGAAGAGGTCTTCTTCAAAATTTTCTCTAAAAGATTACATTAGAAGAATTAAATATAGATAAGTAATTAATCAGTTTGTTGTGTATTTCGGGGTTAAAATATTTGTATCTTTTCGTAGTTTTTAATTTAAGACACTTAACTGTATACATTAATGAGGGCCTTACCTTAGAAAGTAGTTCATTTTGTGGGGTGTTCATTTTAAATCACTGTTAAAATCACATTTTTACTTTCTACAAATAAACCACTTAACTTGAGGGACTTTATATGACTGGTAGGTAGATACGGTTTAGTTTACTTACATCTGTTTTTTCGTTTATTGCAGCGTTCGAGTATTTCTCTTTTTTTTGTATTTATTTCGGTGTTGATAATTTTGATATTTTTGAAATCAAAGGTATGACTTTTATTTATTTCATTATTCGTAATGTAATCTAGAGAAAATTTTGAAGAAGACCTCTTCCGAAGGTCGAAACGTCAATAAATATATAACAGATCCAAGAATAGTTTTAATGATCTAATTCCAAGAACACGTAAAATATTATATATATATATATATATATATATATATATATATATATATATATATATATATATAATTTATTTATTTATTTTTTTTTGTTTTAAGGTTCTGATATATATATAATATATATATATATATATATATATATATATATATATATATATATATATATATATATATATATATATATATATATTGTGTGACTTACCTGAAACGGTAAGGTTTCAATACCAATACTCTCCATCCGTTGCATCTGCTCCTCGTAAAAATATTCTAATTCGTACATCGATAAGTACCCGTCCCCATCTAGATCCATACAACGGAACCAATATTCTATGGCGGTCGGTGTAATTTATCTTCTTCGCTGAGTAGGAACCATACGAAATCAGTGTAGGACATCTTTTCTTCCTGGTGCCGTTTTTTTTGCCTCTCGTTACGCAACCAGAGAAGATACGGTCTATTATACGGGAAGACAACGCTAAAAATTGATAACACGTAAGCAAGATGACTTGGCGTTTTGTGTGGGGGGGGGGCCGACAATAATTAGGATTCAAAAGAATATAAATTGTAAATAGCAAAGTAAAATGAAGTTTTTTTTTAAAAAAAGTAACGTAAAAGATGAAAAGAAACAAAAATTGGTTAGATTAAAATTTTATGTATATGACACATGTCACGGTTAAAAAGGTCATATTCTTAGATTTTTAGGACTTATAGTAAGTCATGTTAAATGATTAAAATTACTCTTAGAAAAAAAGTACGAGGAATATCTGACGGAGAGTGAGCCCCAGATATTTATGTTCCTCTATAAACTTCACGTGGCAGCGTATAACTCTGAAACATATGTAAGGAGTGCAGGCCTGTTCAAATATGTAGTTTAAAAGTAGCTGTTCGTAAAGTAACACGATGTGGCAATAAACCAAAATTTGTGGAAATAGGAATATCGTCATAAAATACCTTGTACAGAAGGAAAAGGTAGCTAGGTAAATTCACGAAGACTTATGAGCGGTCTGCACTATCTTATTCTACTGTTAAGCGATGGATCTGTCTCGTCCAACGAGGACCAGAATCAATTGAAGATTATGAACATCCTGCTTCATGTCACACTATAGTGAAGGTAGACAATAAAGAATTCGTACAAGGTAGATAGAAACAGAACCCATAAAGATCAAGAAAGGTGTTAGGAAGGGCGACATAATTTTACCAAAATATTTACTCTGACCTTGGACGATTACAGTCTGTCAAGTAAAAACGTGACCGCTCGTATTCTTGAAAAAATGTGCTTCGAGAACATTTTTTGCCATCACTGTATTGTTTGGTGTGCTAACAACGACGCAATTACCTTAGTAAATCGTCCAATCGCCTCCTGCATCAATAATCGCCTGGCGTCTTCGAGGCATGCTGTCGACGAGATTTTCCACATACTCTGTAAATTTTTCGAATCTCGCGAGGCAACTGAATCAAAATCCTCAGAGTCTTTCCTCTGAGCTTTCTCTTTACGAGGGACCAAAACGTTTTCAATAGGATTGGCGTCCGGCTATTGTGAGGACCACTCTAGTATCTTATCGTTGGCCCAAGCGAGCCACTTCGCGACGTGATTTTCACCCAGTAAAGGTTTCTTCAAAGTGCTTCGGAATTTGACATTGTGAGAACGAAGATGTTGTCTAATGGTCTCATGGGACACATTTAAACACGATTTTCTTAATTTTGCCGCTTCGTGACGACGCGACGCGTCAATTTCGGGTCCCGTGACAACAAAGACACGATTCGTTTTTTCGACTTTCGGAGTGACTTTGACTACCGAGCCACGTTTTGGCAAGTCGTCGACATTTTTCGTCTCGTTAAAGCGATTTACCTATTTCTTTACAAACGATACCGACTTTTTAATATATTTAGCAGCCGCGGAATGTGTCATTTTAGCCCTTTGGATGAGAACAAAGAAAGACTGCCTCGAGGCGACACGCAGATAAGAAACTCATTTGGATTTCGACGAAAGTTCGGAATCGATTGATAGGTTTACTAAAATGCGTCGTACACAACGGTTCCCTCTACCGATTTTTTGTTGAATCGCTAGAATCGCATCTACCAAAAATGAATTATCGTGGATACGTCCTTACTTGTCAGACTGTATTCAAGAGTCTTGAGTGGGAAAAGCTATAAAAAAAATTGGAGTAGAAAACTTAGTAGCAGTGCTTTGCTTATTCACGACAATGCTCCTGTCCATTCAGCGCAAGTTGCGAAACGAGTCATTCGCGAAGTTGGATTTAAAGCAATTAATCATCAT
Source organism: Pachyrhynchus sulphureomaculatus (assembly GCA_019049505.1). Taxonomy (NCBI): domain Eukaryota; kingdom Metazoa; phylum Arthropoda; class Insecta; order Coleoptera; family Curculionidae; genus Pachyrhynchus; species Pachyrhynchus sulphureomaculatus. The sequence goes on along the minus strand of CM032447.1, from coordinate 34,227,120 downwards.
TCCCCGTATAGCCCTGATCTTGCACCTAACGACTATTATCTGTGTAGGAATTTGAAAAAAAAACTTTCTTTTTTGCTTGGGCAGTCTGAGGGACCACAGACACAAGGATGAAGAAAAAATAATGCGAACTTCCTTTTCTGAAGGAATCGAAAAAATAAATTAAAGATATAGAATCCCTCATGCTTACTAAAAATTACTGCAATATAGGGCCAATTTACGCAAAAACCTTCCTAATTTTTTTTTTAAATTCTCTGTTTAAATAACATCCTACCCTTGTCGGTCAGCTAAGACCATCATCTGAGATAACCGCAAGTTAATTTAAGTTTTAAACATTCATACAAAGAGCTCAGTTATCTTAACTTACAGATAATATATCTAAAATTACAACTTCCAGGCTAGAAAACTCTTGACAAAACTGGACAAGCAGACACGCACAAGCTTCCCAGAACAGATTAATTAAAAAATAGGCTTAAAAGAAATAATAAAAAATGAGCAGTGGGAAAACCGTTGCTAGATTTTACGCATTACTTTCTTACTTGCATCCTCTCGCCGATATTTAAAAAATACTACAGCACAATCTAAAGCTGTATGTCAATGGAAATACCTCTCTCTCACAAAACTTAAGCATTTTCAGATCTATATTTACAGGAACACCCTATAAGAAGTATTTGTTTAGTTATATTTATGGATTTAATTTGTAACTCTATTCAATTCAATTCATTTTGAAAAGTTCTCAGCATAAAAATATATATAGAGGAGGTGTCAAGCTAAAAGAATTGAGAGCATAGCTTTAAGTGTGAGAACGTGAAAATAATCAGTACAGGCCCTTCAAAATTGTACAGTTTTTCTTTTCCATAATACTTAACAAATAACTTTCGGAATCTTTTACTTAGATAACCCTCTAGGTAAATAAATATACCATTAATACTTTTCTTTTTTGTTACTTTGGTATATATTAATACGAGAAAGTAGATAGAGCTATGGCATACATTGAAATGAGGGCCATAAGACAAAAATATAATTAATTATGCAACTTACCGTGATCATTATGCCTAGTTAAATCCTGCTTATCGATAAACAAATCGTGATCTCTGTCTAATTCCCAAAACTTACAGTAAATGACATAGAAATGCTCGTAACTAAAAATACTGAGTTATTTGGTTAATATCTTCTTCTTCCTCCAAAAGCTGAATTACGGTAAGAAGATTCGATTTCCTTAGTTCTGGTATCGTAATTTTGGCTGACCAAGAACGATTAACACAGTAATATATCCTTAAATTAAATAAAAATAAATAAATATAACTATATATATATATATATATATATATATATATATATATATATATATATATATATATATATATATATACAGTGGCGTGTAAAAGTTTCCGGCCAGTGACATTTCGTGCTCTAATTTATTAAAAAAAAGACTAATGATTTTTAATCATTATGAGATGTGAGTATCAGATATAGAAAACAAAATAAAATAGTAAAAGAATATTATTTTTGTTTGTGTATATATATTTATTATTATTATTCTTATATTTATATGTGCAAAAGTTTCCGGCCACATAATTTACATTGACGCAGTAGGACGTTCAAAGACGTATTTATGAATAATAGCGCGTTGAATGTTCACATTTAGTTCATAAAAGGTCGTGGGAGCATAAACATGGCTCGGCATATGCAAATCCAAATTCGTAAGACAGTAATAAAATTTTCAAAAGAAGAAAAGTCTTCTCGTGAGATTGTTTCATTATTATCGCTAGGTAAATCAACCGTAAACGATATTATTGTAAAATACCGTTGTGGATATGGTTTAAAAGATCGTCCGCGTAGTGGAAGACCAAGAAAAACGTCTAAAAAAAGTAGATCGTATCATTAAATGCAAATCAACTGCGCGTCTCAAGAAAACTGCTGCCGAAATTGGACGCGAGCTAAAGGATGAAAACCTAGCTAATGTTAGTCGTAGTACTGTGACACGAAGACTATATGATGTGGAACTTTTTGGCCGTATAGGTATTAAAAAACCATTAATCAGTAAAAAGAATAAGAAGGTCCGATTACAATTTGCCAAAGATCACCTAAATTGGACAATCAAAAATTGAAAAAAGTAGCTTTCTCAGACGAATCTAAATTTAATCTTTTTTTGGAAGCGATGGTAGACAACACGTACGACGTCCTATTGGTACGAGAAATGATGTTCGGTACCAAATTCCTACTGTAAAACACGGTGGAGGAAGTGTGATGGTTTGGGGAATTTTCTCTGCACAAGGTGTCGGTCCATTGAACGAGATCAACGGAAATATGAACTCTGATATTTACAAGGACATTTTAGAAAAAACAATTTGTTATCATATGCTGAAGAAACATTGCCGCAGAATTGGATATTTCAGCAGGAGAATGACCCCAAACATACATCCAAGTTGTTAAAACAGTGGTTTTTCTGCTTCAAATGTGAGAGTTTTAAGCTGGCCATCTCCATCACCGGACTTGAACCCAATAGAACACTTATGGGAAACGCTAGATCATCAAGTTCGAAAGCATACATATTCAAATAAAGCCGCATTATTCAAATCATTGAAGGAAGAATGGGATAAAATTTCACCTGCTTGTATTAATCGATTAATTGAGTCAATGCCACATCGTTGTGCGGCTGTTATCGTTGCAAAGGGTATGGCTACAAAATATTAACATAAAAATATAATTTAAGTCTATTATAGAGCATATGGACTAATAATTTTTTCTCGTAGTACAAAGTGGCCAGAAACTTTTGCACATGTAAATATAAGAATAATAAATAATAAATATATTCACAAACATAAATAATATTCTTTTACTATATTATTTTGTTTCTTATATCTCATACTCACATCATTAGTCTTTTTTTTTAATAGATTAGAGTACGAAATGTCACTGGCCGGAAACTTTTGCACGCCACTGTATATGTATGTATGTATATGTATATGTATATGTATATGTATGTATGTATGTATGTATGTATGTATGTATGTATGTATGTATGTTATGTATGTATGTATGTATGTGTATATATATATATATATATATATATATATATATATATATATATATATATATATATATATATATATATATATATATATATATGTATATATATATCCGTTCGTCTAACAATGATTTGCACAATTCATTGTTAGACGAATGGATTGAAACCAGAATTTTAGTGTACCTCACTTACCTAGCAATAACCGTATGAACATATCTTGAATGAAACTCTGTCGCTTCTTTCAAGAACGTTCAACCCGGGATGAGTTTCTACGACATCTTGAACTAGAGGAATGAAGTCTTCAGGAACTAAATATTGTCTGCGTCCTCTGGTGAGTATATACACAAAACGTGACGCTTCATCGTGACAGGTCAGCGCCATACTAAAAATATAATACAAATTACCAAAAAAAATAAACAAACAGATAAATATAAAACATACTTGAAAAAATATTATTATAAGGAGTGTGAATTAATTTTCAGGAATTTCTAAGAGAGGACGCAACTTGTATTATATCGCATCGGGGCATACTGTTTCTATATTTATGGTAAAGCACCATTGGTTTTTAGTATATATTATCTTGCCGAAATGTAAACAACATATTTTTTTTGAGCATTGAATATGTCGAGTTACGAGCCAATAAAACACCATTTGCGGGAAGCGTAACTTTCCTTGTTTAATTCGAAAAAAAGTGCTTCTTAAAGTTATCGATTGCTGTCGGAAACCTATGGTGATTATATTCCAACGATAGAAACATGTGAGTACTGACTTTGACGCTTTAAAAGTAGTGATTTCGACACGTAAAACAAAGATCGTCCAGGCCAGCCGAAACAGTTTAAAGATGTAGAATTGGAAGCGCTACGCGATGAAGACCCGTGCAAAATGGAAAAAGAACTTTCAGAATCATTAAGAATTGATCGCACAACTATTTCCAAGCGCTTACATGCACTGGGAATGATTCAAAAGCAAGGAAATCAGGTGCCGTACGAATCAAAACCGAGAGACGTTGAAAGGCGATTTTTCACCTGTGGACAACTGCTCGATGGCACAACTGAAAGGTTTTTTTGCATAGTATCGTAACTGGTAATAAAAAATGGACACGCAACGATAATCCAAAGCGCAAAAAATCATGAGTGAAGACCGGTGAACCATCAGCATCCTCGCCAAAGCCAAATAATCATGGCTATTAGGGAAAGTTACCGACAACAACTGATGAGTCGTTCTTTCAACGTGGTATTCATCTGCTGCCACAAAGATGGGAGAAAGTAGTGGCTAGCGATGGACAATACTTTGAATAATCAATTTGTAACCATTTTTTTACAATAAAGCGATATTTTTACCGAAAAATCACTCAAAATTAATTCACACACCCAATATTATACAAGATTTAGAAAAATATTGCAATGTTTAGTATTAAAAATTTTTAGGAACTAGTTAACAAAATAAAACGCATAAAATTACCAAAAAATGCAAGTTTGACGTACAAAATCTTTTTCCACCTAACGAAGTAATCAAACTAGTAGAAGATATGTCAAACAAAAAATGTAACACTTAGGCTGAAAAGTTTTTGGTCCGACACAAAGATATCGCCCTTTTCAAAAAATCCATACGATTTTCAGGAAGTACCAACCTTCAAACGATATGTGTCAAAATTTCATGACATCTCGACGATTAGTTTACAAGTTACAGTGGTTTTAGTGCCGCTACTTTTGATATTTTCAAAGCAATGGAAAAAATCTAATTTCGTGTGTTGATTAGACACTGTTTTTTGATGGGAAAAAATACAAAAATACAAAAGCAATGGCTTGATAAGTGTTACGGGGACTCTGCCCTGGAAAATCACTTATCATTTACTGGTATGCTGAATTTAAACGAGGTCGTGCGGACACAAATGATGCTGAACGCTTTGGACGCCCAAATGAGGTGGTTACACTGGAAAACATAAAAAAATCCACAAAATTGTTTTGGATGACCGTAAAGTGAAATTGCGTGAGATAGCCGACACCCGAAAAATACCAAAAGAACGTGTTGGTCATATTTTGCATAAATATTTGGACATGAGAAAGCTCTGTTCCAAATGGGCAACGCGTTTGCTCACGGTAGACCAAAAACAACAACGTGTTGATGATTCTGAGCGCTGTTTGGACCTGTTTAAGCGCAATAAAAAGGACTTTTTCATGTGATATGTGACAATGGATGAAACATGGATCCACCACTACACACCGAGATCAAATTGGCAGTCAGCTAAGTGAGCCGCCCGAAGCGACTAAAGACATAACAGTCGGCTCGGAAGGTTTTGGCCTCTGTATTTTGGGATGTGCATGGAATAATTTTCATCAGCTATGCTGAGACGGGAAAAACCATCAATAGCGAATAATATATAAAGTTATTAGTGCGTTTGAAAGCAGAAATCGCAAAGAAACGGCCCCAAATGAACAAGAAAAAAGTGCTCTTTTATCAAGACAATGCACCGTGTCACAAATCAATGGTTACGATAGCAAAATTGCATGAATTGAAGTTTGAATTGTTTCCTCATCCACCGTATTCTCCAGATTTGGCCGCCAGCGACTATTATCTATTCGCAGACCTCAAAAAAAAAATGCTCATGGGAAAGAGATTGGGCTCCAATAAAGATGTTATCGCCAAAACTGAGGCCTATTTTGAAGGCAAAGACAAATCCTTCAACAAGAAAGGTATAGAAATGTTAGAAAAGCGTTGGACTGATTGTGTCGCCTTTGAAGGAGACTATGTTGATGAATAAAGTCGAATTTTCCAAAAAAAAATGTGTTTTAAGTAGCTAGACCAAAAACTTTTCAGCCTACGTGTCATAATTATAATCATACAAGATATTTTAAATGCGTTTTCAGTTTGTTTAGATCAGAACTATTCTAGAATCAACAACTCTTTCTATATTTCTAAGGAAGATTTGATAATGGGAAACCCGTCAAGTCCCCTGCTAGCTGAAATGTTATGAACAATTTAAAAGTCTTAATTCAGCAACATTCTATATCAAAAAATTTCTTGTATTTCATTTCTTAATTTTATCGATAGTTTACATAAAACATTAACTTTACCATAGAAACTGAATAAAACAAGTCAATTCATTGTCGTGACTCGACTATAACAAATAAAAATAACAGACAATAGTTTTAACCACCCTTTTTCACACAAGATATCTGCTTTTAACTTCATTGTTTACAGACTTCTTCATATACCTAGGTCTACACAAAATTATCAGATATGACTGACCAAATTATTACTAAAAAATTTTATAAAAAAGCTATTAATTTAATATATCCAGTTATGAAAGATAATTCTCAGCACAAATTCAAAACTCTTACATATACAGGTAACTCACCAAAAAAATTTTCAAAAAATGGTTGAATTGTTTGGTTTAAAAATGTCCATTAAAATTAATAATACGAGAGCTACCTTTTAAGTTTCTACAAAAACAATGAAAGAAAAAAAAATTTGGTTCAAATCGTTTTATTATTTCTCAAAATATTGCCCTTTAAGATTTATACACTTTTGAATGCGTTCGAACCCATTGTCGAAACATTTTTTCCACTCTGAAGTTAGTACCTCAAAAATATGGTTTTTTTGGAAGGATTCAACAGCTTCTGGAGGTGGTGAAAATCGCTGTTCACGTTTTTTTTTTTTTCTTATTTGACATCGGAAACAAAAAGAAGTCGTCAGGCGATAAATCAGCTGAATACGGCCAATGAGACATTAATTCGATGTTTTTCTCTGCCACATATTCAATTGTTTGACATGCTGTGTAAGAGCTAGCATTGTCATGATGAAGAATGATGCGACGTTTTCGGTCGTTTTTCCCGATTTCATCGATGATTTCTGGCAAACAAATTGTTGTATACCATTGAGCATTAACTGTTCTTCGATCCTCTAAGGCAATGGTTGCAACATGTTGAGTATAACCAAAGAAATAAACGATCATTTTCTTGGAAGTGCTTCGCAAAACGAACCACTTTTGTTGGATTCGGTTCATCTTCAAACATTCAAACAGTTGATTGTTGCTTAGTTTCTAGCTTGTACGAATATATCCAAGTTTCGTCTTTTGTTACGATATTGTATACAGATTTTGTATGTCCTCGGTAGACTTTTTTGAGCATTTCCTTACACCAATTGACATGTGCCTGTTTTTTTTGAGTTTCGGTCAAATTATGCGGAATCTCTCGGGAACAGATCTTTTTCACAGCTAAATGCTCATACAAAATCGAATGTATTGCAGTCTTAAAATCTTCGACATGCCTAAGGATGCCTTTATCTCACGGTAAGTCACATGTCGATCCTCTTCAATCATGTTGCGCACAGCATCGATGTTTTTTGGAACAAAAACCGATTTTGGTCGACCTTCACGAAATTCATCTCTGACGGAAGCACGACCATGATGACATTTTGCAAACCAATTATAAACAGTTTTTTCTAATGGTGGTTCATTACCAAAAGTTGAACGAAGCGATTCAAAGCATTGTTGGTCTTTAATAAAATCGTAAAAAAGTATAGAATGGCGACCTCCACGTGAAATTTCCATTGGGTCACAAAACTGTTTTTTTAAACGCTCACTGTAGACAAACTGCTCGGCCAATTTCTGAGCTGCCACTATTTCAACAATAGCAAATGTCAAATTTTACAACGGTAATTGTAACGCCATCTACTGGTCGTTTGTAAAAAACTTAAAAGGTGATCCCTGTACGTTAAGTAATCTAATTGAGAATAACAAAAGTAAAAATAATAAAAATCCAAAGTCGGGGGTCTACCAACTTAAATGTAGCTCAGGTTCAAATTTATATTGGCCAAACTGGCAGAAATTTCGAGAAACGTAGTCGTATTAAAGAATATGTGTTACCTTAATTTCAAAATTCGAATTATGATTCTCATATTTTAAATGAAATTCATATTATTGATGACACTTTCCAAATTTTACATTTACAACATAAATCTCACAAAATTAAATCTTTTACAAACAGTGGAAATTAACAAACATACAAATATAGGTAATTTATTAAATGAACAAATTGATCTAAACAGTTCCCGATTGTTAAACTTAAATTAATTTACGGCATCAATTAAAATAATCCGTTTAGGCACCATAGTGGTATTTTAGGTATAAATTAGGGTTACGTTATGTAATACTTAAGGTATATATAACTTGTTTAAACACTTGATTTGTTAGTTCCCGATTATCCGACGAAGGTACTGTGTATCGCAACAATTGTCATAAGACACAAAATATAGTGGAAATTTAGAACATAAGTGTTTTTTTTTTTTTATTATTATGAATTTCCATCAAGTAACGGCTACTTCAATCGAACACATAAAACATAGTGTTCAAAAGGCAGTACCAGTCTGAGAATAAACTTTTATTCAAGGATACAAGTTGCTCGAACATCAAGATACAATAAGGAAAACATTTTTGTCATTACTTACCTTTGCCAAAAAGCTATGAACTGTTCAAAAGTACAGCTTCCCTTATCCGCACAAGCTGCTAAATATAAAGCAGTTTTCCAGTATAAAGGCAACTGACATTCCCTTGTTACCGTTCCAAAATGTTCTCTAAAAATTTCAAAATTGCTAATAAATTGAGGATTAAAAAAATGTAAAAAGTTTTCTAATGAACATACATAAATCACATAGAGAATTTGGTTAAATTTAGTATATATCTTACCAAGCAGTACACTGATGAGCAAAAAAATTAACTCAAAAGTTTTGCTTCATTTAACACAGATCCTTGAATTTAATTTTCAAACTGTGGTTTTTTTTTGGTATCAAGCTGATTTTCTACTTTTTCCAATAATATCAAAAACATTTGGATTTCCAAAAAGTTTTATGATTCAAAAGGTTTTAAATCAATAGAATCGTTTTTGCCCCCTCAGCAACGTACTCGTTGCGCGCTATTCATCCCTATAAAAACACATGCAACTGCATTTTCCTATCATTTCTTTATCGGAACTTGAACCGCTAACATCTCTGCTATACCTACCTACTAATTACGTCATCGAAAAATGGATACGACCCCGGAAGAAACGGCACAAGTCATTGCCCTATCGCAAGAAGGGCATTACCATCGTGTAGTCCCCTGCGCAACTGTACCTGAGCCAGTCAGCAGTCTCCTGAGACTGCAGGTGTTACCAAGAGGCTAGCGCCTTTACACGGAGACCAGGATCAGGAAGAAGGAGGTGTGCCTCGGAGCGAGACGACCGTTTCATCGCAACGCAACTGTAAGAAATCGTCTCTTGACCGGCGTTGAGATCCACAGGAGGTTCGACAAGTTCGTGGTCTGACTGTCAAGTCATTGGACAGTCAGAAGAAGACTTAAAAAAGCTAACGTAACTCCGAAGAGACCAGCTAACGGACCCAAATTGACAGCAGGCCATCGACAAGCGCGATTCAGATTTGCCCAAGAACATGCCGACTGAACTTTAAAGCAAAGGCTTTATTATTTTAAAGGTTTTATCTTCCGACGAGTCACGAATGTGCTTTCATGGCAATGACGAATCCTGAGGAGTGCTATGCTCAGTGCTGCATTACTGAAACGGTCGCTTACGTAGGACTTTTAAATGATATTAAAATCCGTAAAAATATATGAACACTAAATTCGAGAATCGGTGTTAAATGAAGTCGATTTTTTTGCCCACAAGTGTACATTTAGCTATAAAGAAACTTCAGAACATAAGGCACCAGAAAGCGATGGTATCCCTGCGGAGTGTTTAAAATCTGGAGGAGAGGCATTACACAAAGCCTTATTTAACTTAATAGTGGGCATGTGGCGTGAAGAAGTCGTACCGGAGGAATGGAAGCAGGGAGTCATTGTTCCACTACAAAAAAAATGGGACAAGATGAAGTGTTGCAATTATCAGGGTATTGCACTTTTAAATACCGTCTATAAGGTTGTGGCTACTACACTTCTGGACAGACTTAAGCCGTATGCAGAGGAAATGGTGGGACACACACACACACATACACACAGATTAACTATCGATCAGATATTTACCATAAAATAAGTCACGGAAAAGTGCTGGGAGATCAACCGAGACTTACATCAGCTATTTATAGATTTCAGGCAGGCATACGATTCGATCCAAAGAGTTAAATTATGGGAAGCAATGGCGGAGCTTAGATTTCATCAAATGCTAATAAAAATGACGGAGATATGTGTTGAAGGGTTACAAAGTAAAATTAGAGTTGGCCGTTAACTATCAGATCTCTTTGTAATTAATAATGGCCTAAAACAAGGAGATGCGCTGTCACCGATGCTATTCAACATCACCCTTGGATATGTCATTAGAAATGCAGACATTCAGGTCTCCACGACCACGTTCCATAAAGACGGACCCAACCTGCTACTGGCTTTCGCTGATAATGTGGATGTGATTGGAAATAACCGAGTAAAAGTCGAGGAGAGTGGGACTACGCATCAACGAAGAAAAAACAGAATATATGTATACCACCACAAATAACCAAAACAGAGATAGGGTCGTTCAAAATATAACAATAGAGGAATATAATTTCGAAGGAGTAACACAATTTAAATACTTCGGAACGACACTAACAGAAAACACAGATGGAATAGAAAAAATAAACAATAGGATTCAAGCCTGTAACCGGTGCTTATATGCACTACAGGAGTTATTAACATCGAAAAATCTTACAAAGACAACTAAAATGTCTTTCTACAAAACTGTTATCAGACCTATCGTAATGTATGGTTGTGCGGCATGAACTCTGACCATGGCAAATGAAGAGCGTCTTAAAGTAATCAAGAGGAATATCCTACAAAAAAAGCTGTAGTCCTGTCATAGATACTATTTACGGGGCGTACCGAATTCATACTAATTAGGAACTTGAATACCTCTACAAAGCACCAAACATCATTAACGAAGACAAAACAAGGCACCTTCAATGGGTTGGCCATATGAGACGGCAGCCAGACGAAAGAATTGTACAGCTGGCATGGGAAGAAACGCTAGTGGCTAAGAGACCCTTGAGATGCGCGCGACTTCGTTGGAAAGATAATATTAAGAAAGACCTAAGAATACTAGAAGTTGAGAATGAAATCGAAGCCATGCTTGCCAAAGGATATTAGAGGCGAATTGTTCAGTTGGCTAAGACCCACCAAGAATTGTAAGTAACGCAGTAAGAAAATCCAAGTAGACCTAAGGTCACAGCATCTTCCATCTTCATAGAATCACATCTGCTATAGCAAAATAAATTCCAAATGAGATTAAGATTTAAACAGGAAAACAAACTGATTGGTATGAACACCTTTGAAGTTACCTTGATATGACATTTTGAAATGTCACTTGCCAGCGTGTAAATATCTGTTCGCACGGTTGACGCGCAACTTTTTAAATGTTATTTCTTACCTTGATACCCTTTCTCCTATCCCCGCAAATACTGCTTTAACTTTGGCTCTGACAACCTCGAGGTGACCGGCAGGTCCAGGTTTTCCTTTGGGATAATGGAACCTTGGTATGTTGACGTTTCTATGAGCCTTGACGTGCCTTTGAAGAGTGGTGTGTTGTAATGCTGGTTGTTTTGGTAACGGCTGAAATTCATATTTATAAATTAATAAGTAAAATTATCGTGACTACAGAAATAATTCTTGAAGCACCAACAGAATTAGCTAGTTGAAGATGAAGTTAGCTTTTATCGTCTATGTTATAAATACAAATAAGTAGTGGTCTACGTTGCTCGGTTAGATATCTGGTATGGGCTCACTATTTCGCAGATATACTCCACTTGCATTTTGATTAAGCTTAAAAGCTTTTCAGAATGTAGAATTGGCATGATGGGTTACTTTCTCCAGGAACTGCTACTGTAGCCCGCTTGTGCAGTGTGGATTTGATGATCCTGGAGTAACTGGTGATCTCTTACGAACAAGGGAGTGTTGACAATCATTTGCATGGCTTTATCCTGCACTTACACAGAGTTGCTCCGTGTTCTTACAGATGTAGACGTCCTGGCCTGACAATTATATTATATATTGCTAATTCAATATACTCTGAAGCGAATTATAACCGGCCTTTGCTTTACTGGTTTGTGAGTCGATCAAAAATAACAAATGATAAAACTTCTAACTTTTTATTAAGTAAATTTTATGATACTTATTAGCTTGGTATGAATATAATAATATCAATGCTTGCAATAACAATATTTAGCACTTGATGTTATTGTTAATAAAAATGCCTTTTATGTCTTTAGTTAATTAACTAATAATGTAATAATGTCTTCTCTAGCTAACCGCATATTATTTTATACATTTACTCTCTAAAATTTAGCATAGGCGTGCTCTTAAGTTTAGCTAAGGCTTCTTGGCGCCATCAAGACGTTTATAAAGAAAATAATTAATTGTCGAAAGTAGTTTATTAGTAAGTGTACATAGTATATCTTTTATTGAGAATTGGTTATTGTTAAACTATGGCTTTGTATTAAACTCATAGGCGTAGCTAAAGAGCAAAACAATATAGTAATATAATAATAAAAATAGTTGATTTACAACAGAATGCTTGCAGCAAGAAAAACAGCGTCGACAAGGCTCTGGCTTCAGCTGTTGTGGCTACAGCCTGATGTTTCCATACGAGCTTGATAGAAAATGGAAATTTCTGTCCTAAGGATCTATACTGCAAATTGCTTATTATAACATTTTTCCTCACAAAATTGATTGAAAATGTCGTTTGTTTTTAGTTTTTTGGCTGTTAAAATATTTTATTTTTTGACATACTAGTTATTTCTGAAATTAGCTTCAAATTAAAATTTAGTATCAAAGTTCGTGTTCGGTTCGACAGATATTTCGTGCGTTATGTATAGCCCTCGTAATAGATATATGTATACATACATATTGTATTGTACCTTATCCTCGTTAGATAGCTCTATGGTCACATATCTCAGGTAATATAAGTACATCCGGCCATACTTAGCATCAGTTGGAAGCTGACATTTGACAGTAGTAGAAGTACAAAAACTGTTGGAATTCGTTTACTCAGACTTAATTGGGAGCACCTTGAAAATGAGTAAACTTTCTGAAAAAGTTCACTCCAATTTACAATTTTATTTCGATAAAAGCACACGAAAGCTTATGAAGAATAGTAAATAAAAAGTGGATTACGTACAGTAATGTGCGAAAAAGATTGTTGACGAAAAAGACAGCTCCACAAACGACGCCAAAAAAATGTTTTTGGTGGGAAAGGAAAGAAGATAAGCTGCTGCCGCCTGGTCAAATGATTGGTTCTGTATTCTATTGTCAGCAAGTAATTAAAAAAAAAAATGGCAGGGACTAGTCAACAGAAAGGGCCGTCTTCTACCATGACAATGCCAGAACACATCCACCTTTTCAAAAAATTACACTTCCTATTGCAAAGGAAGTTAAATTTAAAGAACTAAAAATTACTGTATTAACGGAAAGGTATTTTCAGACGCCAACGTGCGTCCCAGCCTACAATAGAAGAAAAAAACTCGGGAGTTATATACCGAATCTAAAATATTTTTTAAAGACAGGTCAGCACAAACAATTTGCTTACGATTCTTGTTAGCTGATCTTTTTAATTGCTTCTTTCTTCCTTTTCAAAAATATTATTTAAGACTAGGAAATAATTAATTAATATAAATCACCTACAACTCTTTTTGGAACAATAACAATGCTACAGTACGGAAATATTTATTTTACTCTACCTACAAGATTTATAAATTAAATATCAATAAAGAGTCATTATTATTAGTTATTTAGTTTAATTACTAAATTAAAAATATTTAAATATGCGCAACAAAACCGTATTCTTGACTCAACAGTTATTTTCAAGCATTACTAAAATAACTTTAAACTGGTAATATATTTATAAAACATTTACCATTGAAAAAAATTAATATCTAGTTAGCCTATTTCCCTCCTAAAAGAAAGTATTTTATTTGAGAAAAAATTACTCTCCAAAATTTTGCATTTCTTCACATTTCAGGTTTCCGAGATCACGGACAGTTTACAATTTTCCCAAGTCTGTAAGTCTGTTGGCACAACAGCTATCGAACAAAATGAGATTTATTTCAAATATATTATCTTATAAGCAGAGTTAATATGCAGAAGAAAATGACAATGTTTAGTTGTAATTTTCTCTACTTAATTTTTTTTTTATGATTAGTATCTCACTATAAACAACATATCATTTAAAATATCGAAATGTAAGTTATTCTTTAGTGGAAGAAAATTACTTCAGGACGGAAACAAGACAGAATTTCAAAACAAGATTCGCAGAACATAATGCATCTATCTTATCGGTTAAAAAATGCGAAATCACATTTTGTTAAATAATTGTTTATCACGGCACCTAAAGGATCAAAACTCAATTTCTTAGAATCAATAGAAATTTACAGACACTCAAAGAACCATAACATAATTTTACTAAATAGTCAAGCAGATGTCGGAAATTCCGTGCTTTACCAACTTTTATAGCACCTAAGATACTTACATCCTTTCATTATATAAAAATAAAAACAAAAAAATCTGTTTTAGTTTTAGTTAACAAAGTAAATAATTTTATTGTTAAAATGTTGTGTCACAAAGTAACGGACCAATCAATCAACTCTTTAAAAATTACCGATTTTTTATTTGTATTTGATTCTTCTAAATCAAACTTGTTCTACGAATTTTAGACCTCAAAGTATAGTCATGGCTGTGGATTGAAGTCTTGTAAAAAAAAAATATTTCTCAACATAATCTCCAATGAGGTTAATACATTCAATTCAGGGAGATTTCAAATTTTTTATTCCCTCAGAAAAAAAAATTGTTCTGCATTATTAAAGGCTTTCTGTACATCAAAGAAGACTGCCATATCCTCGTAGTGTAGCGCTTTTTCGATTTTGGTAACTACAACGTGCAGCGCGTTTTCTGTAGACCGGCTTCGCTGGTACGCGTGCTTTTTCTCTATCTCTATAAAATACCCATCAACTAAGGGAAGCTTTCAAGATCTTGGTTAGAGAAGAACTCGCGTCTTGGGATTAGACCATGTTAATTTGGAATAATATCCAGACTTTTCGGCTACGATTTCACGAGCCATTTTTAAGGCTTCTTATGTTTCGAGATTAGAACAATGAATAGATTCAGCACCACGATTTGTCTACTATCTTTTTTACGGTTTTCAAGCCAGACGATAAAGATGCTAGTGCATTTTTCAATACAACAAATCATTACTGTCTCTAAGGGTCACTAAAGATTTACTGGCTTCTCTATTACTAGGAAAAAACTTTATTTTGATTTTTTTTAAATTTGCATTTCAGTCTAGCTATACCTTACTGTACATACTTTTAAATCTATTTTGTTTGCTTAGCTTTTCAGTTATTTCAAAAGAATCCCTTTAACTCATTTTCCAAATGGTATTGTCAGATCAAGAGGTCGATATTGGGGGGATCACGTAGGTAAGATGCCAGCTAATGGAGAGATGGGCAAACGATGAAAAAACCTGAAACAAGACGACCTCCTAGTCGACCACCAAAAAGATGGCACGAAAGCTGGACATCTGCATTAAAAAAAGGCTTAAAAACAGATAAGCCAAGACCTTGTCTTATAGGAAGAAGAAAAAGAATTAAAAAATGGGTTATTCCCATCTCACCCTTAAAATGTGTGAACATTTACGATTGTGAAAGACGGAGTCTGGTAAACTAAGTCTCCGATGGTGGGAGGTTACATTTCTGCATCCACTGAGCCTAAAATTGGCGTCGTATTTTCTTTACTTAATAAATTTTTACCGAAAAAAAAATTATTTAGAGAACAGAATTAACATAAGATTACATCAGGTGAAGTACATAAAATAATCACCATTAAAATATTGCATAACAAATCATTGTAAAGATAGCGAATGTTTAGTGTAGGCCAACCTTCGGCGTAGGTGTAATGTTAAAATTTAAATTTATTTTACAAGTAAACATAGACGGGTTGAAGTCAAGGTTGGAAATTTTATTTATTTATTTAACTAATCGGATTCACATGTAGATTTGAAACATATGCAGAAGTATGGTGTTAAATAGTTTGTATGTTTGTAGAAAACTGCAATGTATACACAGGTTCGGAGTTAAAAAACCAGTAGTGGTTGAGAAGCTAGTGACCTAGCAAAGAAAAACAAATTGAGGAAAAATATTGCACTGTATGAATAAAAATGAGACACTTGCTTTTGCTCAAAAATTTCTTAGCAATTGCTTCACGTAATTACTACACTGGTGAACAAAAAAATCGACTCAAACTTTTTGGGTTCATTTAAGACGGATCCTAGTATTTAGTGTTAAAATATTTTTACGGATTTTAGTATCATTTGAAAGCCCATTCTATTTTCTTTCTAATGGTACCAAATGCCATAGCATACCTCATGCTTTTTACTGATTAAAATGGGAAACAAGGAGAACAAGGATTGAAAATTAAACCATAAAAAATCAATATTTTATACTATCCTCCCCCCCCTAGCTCTTATTACTGCTTCCAGCTGCTTTTTCATGGAGCGAGTGAGCTTTTTCACCATTGCCTATGGAATTTTTCCCCACTCTTCCGCCATCGCAATCTATAAGTCCCTCAGCGATGCAGGAGCTGAATTTCTGACTCTCTTCTTTTGAGCTCATCCCACATGTGCTCGATTGGATTGAGGTCAAGTCTAATGTGGGTATTCCCATTTCCGCCAGGTACTGCCGCACCAATGCGGCAGCATGTGGCTTCGCATTGTCGTGCATTAGCACGAAACTATCGCCAACAAGCCCAGCGTAAGGAACGACGTGTTTCTGCAGAATCACCTCGATGTATCGGTGAGCAGTTAAGCCACCGCTAAGAGTATCATCAGTCATGAAAACCAAATTGGTTTTCGCGTTCAGTGAGATGCCTCCGTAGGCGACCGTTTTAGTAATATAGCACTGCGCATAGTGCTCCCAGGCCTCCTATAGACGCATCTTCTTCCATTATAGCCATGTAGACACATTCGGGACTCCTCGGAGAATAAAACGGAGCGCCATGTTCTCGGGCAAATCTGAGTAGCGCTTGTGGATGGGCTGCTGTTAATTTGGGTCCGTTAGCTGGTCTCTGCGCAATTAGGTTAGCTTTATTAAGTCTTCTTCTGACCGTCCAGTAACTGACAGCCCGACCACAAACTTATCGGAGCTCCTGCTGGACTTCGACGCCGGTCAAATAACGAATTCTTAGAGTTGTGTTGCTCCGAGGTACAGCTGCGTCTTCCTGATCTTGATCTTCGTGTAAAGGCGTCAGTCCCTTGGCAATGCCTGTAGACTCTGGAGAGAGCTGACTGGCTCAGGTGCAGTTGCGCAGCAATTACACGTTGGCTATGCCCTTCTTGCAATAGGGCAATGACTTGTGCCGTTTCTTCCGGGGTGGTATCCAATTTTCCGATTTCGTAATTAGTGAGCAGGTATAGCAGAGATATTGGCGGTTCAAGTTCCGATAAAGGAATGATAGGAAAATTAAGTTGCATATGTTTTTATAGGGATGAATAGCGCGCAACGAGTAAGTTGCTGAGCGAGCAAAAACGGTACCGTTTTAACCAGTAAAACTTTTTGGAAAACCAAGTGTTTTTGGTATTATTGAAAAGAGTAGAAAATCAGCATTCTAATGATACCCAAAATAATACCATTGTTTGAAATTAAAGGATCGGTGTTAAATGAAGCAATATCGTTCGAGTTAATTACGCTATTCTCAGCCCCCAATCACTTATTCTTATAGATGTTACGATAGATTGTGTGTAAATTTAGCTCATTTTGTTATCTTAAAACCAGAAAAAAGTTTAATAATAATAATAACAAAAAAAACAAGTAAGAACAAGAATAACTTTTAAAGACAGACCAACAATAATAAGCACAAAAAACACACCAACTATTTACCTTCTACTAACAGGCAACCCAATGTCGAGACACTTTGAGCTTCTGACACCACAAAACACTGAAAACACCCCAAATAAGAGTAAAAAAAAGAAGCATCGAGCGAGTAACGTAACGGTCGAGGACGTCACGCGAAATGGCAGCTCGACCAGAACTATGAAGACTGGGCAAAGGAAAATGGACCTGCTAAAAGTGTTGTGCCGGTGAGCAAGCCGACACCCACCAAGACGGGAAAATCAAAGCAACGCATGAGTTGCACCACAGAAATCAACGAACATGTCATGTGTTGCTATAACAAAATCACAAAACCTGACAAAGAAATCACTAGGAAAAAAAATTACTTGCCGGCTGGACCCACCGAAATCAATCCCAAACACAACCGACACAGATGCGGGACAAACACAACCACCAGAGCCAAACCAAGCCACGTAAAAAAGGCCATGGAAACAAGAAAAAGTCGTCGTTGTTACCCTCGTCATATCAGCCACAGGCCTTACACCAACAACATTCACACTACACTTAGTACAATTAGGACTCAACACAAACATACACAAAAACATTCCGAAGTCAATGATTTTGTTAAAACATGTAACATTGTCAGGTCATTCCTTAATATTCAATGGTCATAGCGTTTGTGCTGACTTGATTTAAGCCCGTCAGTCAAACATGGAACCACGCTGCCCAAATGTGAGAAAGAAGAACAATAGTACTTATAATATACCTCTCCTCTCTTTCCTCTATAGCTATATCATTCAACAATTATAAGTTACTTTACTAATTTTAATAACATGTTTTACCAACTTTCAAGGTAACATCATCGCGGCAAAAGATTGATGACATTATAGACCAACGAAGATGGGAAAATACACTTTTCGTAATTTAAGAACCCTAAAACGTAAAATAAATGTGAGAACAGGAAAAGTATGTACAACTGTATACTAAACAATCTTCGATTCAAAGGAATGTAATGTTTTTTTATTGATTTTAAAATAACAATTTAAAACATTTTAAGATGTATAACTGTTCACGTAAATATACGAAAACTAAAATTCTTACAAAATGAAAAATATTTACATAAAATAGGCGCGCGCTTTACTCAGAAATCTAACTTATATTCCGCCCACTCTCGAATCAACCGTAATAAAATTAAAATAACCCTGCAGTAATTGTAGTAAAAAATATATGTCTCATTCATTAGGGCGTTCTCTCATTGGTAAAAATTATATATAACCGTCAATCAGGGTTTAAATGAATTGTCAAAAAGAAAATAAATTTCATAAATCAAAATAAATTCCTTTTTTAAATTGATGTTTTAAACCATAAAATTTTGTTATTTCTTTCAAAATAAATAAACTAGTTATGTAATTTTCAACAGAGACAATTTTGAAAAAAGGCAATCTCAAAAGGTTGATGAGTCAGCAGAATTCGAGAAAGGAAACCAAATTATTTTTGTAAAATGAAAATCTGGTAAGTCGGAGAAATCGGTAGAGATGTGGTTTAAACGAAGAACAGGAAATTAGCGTAAAAGCTTCGAAATATGTGCCGTATTTTAACAATTGCGTCCGAACTCGGCGATGCCCGCAATGCAAGTATATTATGTAATTTCAATCCATGATTTAGAAGTCATTTCAGGCAAATAGGTTCGTTAAGCTTGTCAGTTATTTCGGATTTTGTAGATGTGTAAGTAAATAATTGTCTTTTCCAAAAACAACCTTTGACTCCTTTAATTCCTACCACCGTCATTCTAAGTAAACAGGACGCACAGAAGAAACATGTCCCGAAACGCTGCACGAAAGTATTATTCGATTTCGACAAAACTCGGTATATCGGCGTTTTTGGGCAGCTGATCACGAATACGAAGTCAAATTTTCAAAAAACAAAATGGCGGCTCCAAAATGGTGGAGTGTTTCTGGAATAACGTGAGGCATTTTTATACATGGGTTTTTGGGATCGCTGATTTTGAATATGAAGTTCAAATTTCAAAAAACAAAATGGCGGCTCCAAAATAGCGGACTATATTTGGAAAAACGTGACTTAGTTTTATGAAACTCTGTATACATGGGTTTTTGATGTTACTGATTACGAATATAAAGTTCAGATTTCAAAAAACAAAAATGGCGGCTCCAAAATGGCGGACTACTTTTTAAAAAAATTTTTATGAAACTTCTTATGAATTTTTAAACAGTTTGTTTGCTACAATTTCCAGAATTTTAAAATTATTTTTCCAATTTAGTAACGTTTTATTGAAATTTTCAAGCATTTTTCAATTTTAGCAACAATTTCCCGAAGTTGTACACAATTTGCCACATGTTGCAACATTTTCCCGAATTGTTTAATTAACTTTATCGTTTTGCAACAATTTACAGAATTTTTACTCATAACTACTTTTCACATTTTGCAACAATTTCTTGAATTTTCAAACAATTGGTTGAATTTTGTAACATTATCCCGAATTTTTTAGCAATTTTTTTAAGTTTGCAACATTTTCCTGAATTTTAAGAAAAGCGCGTCCATGGTTTAAAAAAAACATATGTTATATCGGCCACACTTTTTTGAAGTACCCTGTATACTCAAAAATAATTTTAAACTGTGCACCTTAAATTCCCTAAAACTATTGTATTTAACATTTTTTTCGTCATTCCTGAAACAAATGAGATAATGAACTTTACTCTATCGTTGACTCACTCTGTACAGAATTAACAGTTGTTGGCGAGTGTAAAGCTTTCTAGTTCGAAATAATAACACTGCGTGACATGATTTTGGTACCCGAAAAACTGATTGCTATTATAGTTTCCTATTAGTTATAGTATGTAAGCAGTGGATGTCTTTTATTTCTATCACGTCTTGTTTTTAAGGTACACACCGATAACCTTTTCTTAACCTACCCTCATATTGTTCATATTAATAAATGTAATCGCTAGATAATCTATTGAGAGGATATGTTCATTTCTTGTTAGTTTCTTTAAGATTACCTGATTAAGAGTGTAATAATACAGTTTTAAAGATGAATACTGAAAAAAGTAGTCGCCGTCAGTGCAAAACTTCACCAAACAAGTTTTGTTACGTGTGTGGACAGTACATTCTCAAGTCTCAAGGAAAAAAAATATCTGAAAAAGTATGTACTGCGTATTTTCTATATTTTGGACGTACTGTACATCAAGATAAACCTTGGATTCCGCAACTGTTTTGTGTATCATGTTATGCTACTCTCCTGTTGTGGTTGAACGGAAACAAAACATCTATGCCATTTGCAGTACCGACTGTGTGGCGCGAACCTAGTAATCATTTTAACGATTGCTACTTCTGCATGACTGATGTACGAGGATTTTCAATGAAAATTAAGCATAATATCGAGTACCCTTCTGTGAATTCTATATCAAAACCAATACCATATAGTGAAGACATGACTCCTCCTTTGCCTCCTAAGAAAAGTCAAACTGAAGAGTTAGATATACCAAGCGATGAAAATAACGATGGACAAGACATGGAAGTTGACAACCAAGATCCAGACTTTTTACCCTCTTCAAGTGATCTATGCCAACCGCATTTAATTCAACCACGGGAATTAAAAGCCGAATTACTTAGATCAAGGCTACAGGAATGGCACTTGTTGACACCAGAAACAAAAATATCTGTACAACGAAAACGAAGTAAAGAAATGGCAACTTTTTACTCTAGTTCAGAAAACATGTTTTTGTAATGACATTGGCTCTTTGATGGGTGAGTTAGAAATTCCCTATGATACAAATGAATGGCGTCTAAAGGCAGTTTTACTTCATAATGATAATAAATATTCGTCAATACCAGTGGCTTATTCAACTGTTTTAAAAGCGACATACGAAAATATTAAATCAATATTGGATTTAATTAAATACAAAAATTTTAAGTGGTAAATGTGCGCTGACCTCAAAGTAATAGCTATGTTACTTGGTTTGCAAGGTGGATTTACTAAGTACTGCTGCTGTCTTTGCATGTGGGACAGTAGAGCTACTGATAAGCACTATTTGATCAAAGACTGGCCAAAACGAACGGAATTTGTGTGTGGGAAGTCAAATGTAAAATACTTGCCTTTAATCAACCCCGAAGACGTCATTTTACCTCCTCTACACATAAAACTCGGCTTAATGAAGAATTTTGTGAAAGCGATGGATAAAAATGGCGAAGGATTTTTATATTTAAAATCTATTTTTCCAAGATTAAGTGACGCAAAGTTGAAAGAAGGTATTTTTATTGGTCCCCAAATACGCCTATTAATGAAAAACAACAAATTTGATCAAACACTGAATGACGAAGAACTATGCGCATGGACATCATTAAAAGCCGTGATAAAAGGTTTTTTAGGAAATCATAGAGCCAAGAATGCAGAACTCTTAGTGAACGATTTGTTAAGAGCATACAAAAAGATGGGTTGCCGAATGTCATTAAAAATTCATTTCCTCCATTCCCATTTCTCTTTTTTTCCATCAAATCTTGGAGCAGTGAGTGATGAACAAGGGGAACGATTTCATCAGGATGTGAAAAGGCTTGAGGAACGGTTTCAAGGTTGTTGGGACGTAGCTATGTTGGGAGAT
This sequence comes from Pachyrhynchus sulphureomaculatus, assembly GCA_019049505.1. NCBI lineage: Eukaryota > Metazoa > Arthropoda > Insecta > Coleoptera > Curculionidae > Pachyrhynchus > Pachyrhynchus sulphureomaculatus. Next base: position 34,204,647 of record CM032447.1, on the reverse strand, counting down.
TACTGCTGGCTTTTAAAACGAGAAGATATTTCCCAACATAAGAGAAAAAGATAAATATTTTTAACTTTTAATGTACAACATAAACTTTTTACCATATATTTTATATTTAGTTGTATCCAAATGTATTAATAATAAGTTTTTTTAGCAGTTTTATTCGAATTATTGGAAAATTTAATGAAGCTACGTGTACACTGTACTTTACTCCTTAATTATTTTACTTAAAATTGTTAACCTACCTACCGTACCTAAAAAACAGTACGTGATAGACAAAAAGTACTTATGTATTCTTAATAAGTGGTGTGTATGAATAAATAAACAGGAACAATTTAAGTGGGTACTTAATTTTTTTAAAATTTGTAACGCAGTGTAATCTTTTGGGAAACTCTCCTTGCTACGCTTGCAACATGTTCATGCCAAAATATATTTGCTCCCAAATTAACGCCCAGCAAACTGAGTGACGTTGCTAGAGAAATGAAGTGCCCCGATATAACTGTCGGGTTCAGCAACGTTTAATATTTTATAAAATTATACTTGGTTACTGCCACCCCAAGATAGAATCTTTTCCAGATCTTTGTTAAGTTGAACGACATCCTGCTGATTGGAGATATTTGAATGAGTAGCCGATGTTCAAGCGTTCAAAGCGAATGAAGAAATAAGCGTACTATCATCTGCAAAGCTGTAGACTCGATATCTGGTTAACGTAAATGAGAAAGAGAAAAAGAGCCTTGGGGCACACCAGTGTTGATAGTCAAAGTGTTAGAAATAAATGTGTCGGCTACTACAAGTAAAGAACACGAGAGACATAAACAGAACTTTTCAGACACACCCTAATAGCGTAGCTTAGCCGAGAATCCATTGTGCCAAACAGGGTGAAATGCCTTGGATATATCTTTTTTTTTTTTTTTTGGTCTAGCACACGTGCTGCAGGGAAGTCCCTAAAACGCTCCAGGAGCGGCACGAGTGCGGAAAAAGCGATTCACGTTGTTCTTGAATCGCTGTAAATTGTACTCGGTGGGAAACACAGCGCTGGGCAAATCATTCCAAAGGGATGACGTTCTCCATATAAAAGATTGCTTGAAAAGCGTCGTACGCGGAGCAACAAGCTGAACCTCATATGGATGCGAAGCACCAGCGCGACGTGTATTTCTAACATGCACCGCTTTGGGAGGTATTAAGCGGGCTACATCCTTCGAACACTTTCCATGAAAATACTTGTAGAACAGACTCAAGTCGCCAACCGTTCTCCGATGTTCCAGCGAATCAAGGCCGCCGGTCAATTCCGGGTCCCCAATCAGACGGACCGCTCTTCTCTGAACAGAATCCAACAAATGCAGTGTATGTTTGGGAGCGGAGCCCCAAACGTGGGAGCAGTATTCCATAGTTGGTCGAATTTGGGCTTTGTAAAGAATTAATAGTTGCTGTGGGGTGTAAAGCTTTCTGGTTCTAAATAATATTCCCAATTTTTGAGAAGCTCTCCTTGCTATGCCTGCAACATGTTCATGCCAAGACATATTTGCTCCCAAACTAACGCCCAACAAATTGAGCGACGATGCTAGGGGAATGGAGTGCCCCGACATAACTATGTCGGGTTCAGCAACGTTAACTTTTTTAGAAAAAACTGCCGCTTGGGTTTTTGTAGCGTTAAATTCCACTTGGTTACTGTCACCCCAAGATAGAATTTCTTCCAGGTCTTTGTTAAGTTGAACGACCTCTTGCTGTCTGCGGATATTCGCCTGAGCAGCCGATGTCCGAGCGTTCAAGGTGAATGAAGAGACAAGCGTACTGTCATCTGCAAAGCTATAGATTGGATTCCCGGTCTTTTCCAGCAGATCGTTAATGTAAATGAGAAAGAGAGTAGGAGACAGTATGGAGCCCTGGGGCACACCGGCGTTGATAGTGAGGGTGTTAGAAAGAAATCCGTCGACCGCCACTCGTAAAGAACGCTCTCTGAGGAAACATGAGAGCCACAAACAGAACCTTTCAGACATACCATAAGAGCGCAACTTAGCCAACAGTCCATCGTGCCAAACACGGTCGAATGCCTTGGATATGTCAAGAGCAACCGCTCGAGATTCTCCAAAGTGTTCAATTGCGTTGTTCCAAACATGTGTTACATAAGTCAGAAGATCTCCTGTTGATCTATGTTTACGAAAACCATATTGGTGATCGCTAATAATATTGAATCGTTCAAGATATTTTAGAAGATGCTCATTGATAACCTTTTCCATGACTTTCGATATTATTGAAAGCAGTGCAACTGGTCGGTAGTTATTTGGCAAGGTCTTCTTACCTTTTTTAGGTATCGGCTGAACCGTGGCACATTTCCAGCAGGACGGAAATATTCCCTTTCTGTAGGATAGGTTAAAAAGTCTACAGAAAACTGGTGTTAGTTCCCTTGCACAGTTTTTGAGAACTATGGCAGGTATTCCGTCAGCGCCAGAAGCCTTCTTGGTGTCTAGCTTCATTAAAATACGCTTTATGATGCGCTGTCTGAAGACAACATCGGGCATCCTTGACTGCAATATGGGAATAGTAGGTGGTGTTTTTCCTTGGAAATCGACAGTAGAATGTGAAGCAAAGAGTTCAGCCAACAAGTTCGCTCTCTCAACAGGTGTGGTTGCAATGGAATTATCTGGCCGTGTGAGTGGTGGTATCGTGGATTTGGTAAAGTTTTGACTAACTGCCTTAGCGACTGCCCAAAAGGACCTGGAATTGTTGGGACAAGCGAGAAGTTTGTTTCTAATTCGTTGATTGTGTGCCTCCTTGGTTTCGTCGATAATTCCCTTGCATCTGTTCCGGGCATGAACAAAGATGTTTCGATTTAAGGTGTTAGGATTTTCACGCCATTGTCGGTAGGCAATATGTTTAGAAGCAACAGCTTCTTTGCATTTTCGGTCGAACCAAGGCTTGCCGTGGGAGGAGTATTTCTTCGAAAAAGGGATGTAAGCTTCCATACCAGCCAAAATAACATCGGAGACCTCCCTGGCGCAGTCAGATGGGTTATCGGATCGAAAACAAACGTCCATCCAAGGGAAAGTTCGAAAGTATTCCATGAGATCTTCCCATTTAGCAGATTTGTAGTGCCAAATCTTGCGCGGCCTAGGCGCCTCTCTGTCACTGATTGTCACTGATCAAATGCAATAGTTCGATGAGATTTTTTCTAAATCTGCGTGTTAATGCTCTAAGATAGATAAGTTTTGTGAGCAATATATTTGTAAAAGCAGCGATTTATGTTGATCCAAAATTTACTAATTCCAGAACATTTTTAAACACCTTCTTACGGTAAACCAATTACCAAACTGAATAATATAGTCTAAATTTAAATTAATTTATGAATGTGAGCTCATTTACCTTACCTGCGGTTTATTAACTTGAGGTATAGGTGCTCTGGCTCTTTTATCCAACAGGAGATCGCTTGGACACCTCTCAAAAATGAGCACTCTTTCAGCGACAGAACCCCGTGTTAAAAATGGTCTCACCGGATTTGACGCCGTTTGTCTTAGATGCAATCTTTGGCTTGAAGTTAACTCTGGATGTGGTACCTAAAAATTCATGAGCCGTTTGAGGAATATAATTACAGAATAAAACCGGTCAAGTTCAAGTTGGAATTGTGCAATTACGTTCCGTACCGGATTTACTTTTAAAATAAAATAAAATCCTTACCTAAGCTAAGTTAATTAGATCCCTGACATCTTAAGAACCAATAAGTATTTTCACGTTTTTTTCTTAGTCAATAATGTAGAATAATTATAGCATCTTACCTATCTAATAGCCAATAAATCAATCTAGCTCAATTTAGAATATAGTAATAAAAGTGTAAAACAAATATTTACTACCTAAATATTTGTTTAATTATAAACAAATAAAATAAAATTATATCTCAGTACAAGAGCGATTTGCCACTCGTTTACAGTGATGTACTTAAAAGAATATTATCAAAACATCCACCATACGTCAAGAAACATGGTTATAGTTTTTTTTATACAAAAGAAATTATGAAACGTAACGCACTGGTGATAATTTTTACTCAATCTACACTTTATGAAGAATGTTCCAGAACTTTTTCAAAATTTTATGATCACTACGTTTTGAGATAAGGGTGAGATATCGACTTTTGACATTTTTTTTTTTTTTTTTATTAATACAAAGGAAAATAAGTGTAGTAAGTATTACAACATACATATTTTTGAACTCGTGTTTTCACACACTCTTATTTGACACACCACTTGATGACCTGGTAATTTTTTTTTAACTTCCGATTTCACCCCCCAAAACTGACCCCTCAAGTCTAAATTTACCTTTCAAAACTACACGGCTCTGATTGGGCTATCAATTCCTATATTTGTGCCAAATTTCAGCTTTCTATGTAAAATAGTTTCTGAGAAAATCGGGTGTGGCAGACGGACAGACACAGAAGTGATCTCATAGGTGTTTCATACGCAACACTAAAAAACACAATCTTTCTCCTGTCCCTCTTTTTAGTTTTATTTTAGGTTGAGGAAAAAACAATGTTTTTGCCAAAAATCGATTTTATTTTTCAATATAGTTTCCTTTGAGAGCGATATACTTGTTCCAGCGATCTTCCAACATTTGGATACCTTTCATATAGCACGATTTGTCGTACGAGTGATTCTTTGCTGTTTATCATGAGAGTCGATCAGTATTATTCCATGCGCATCTCAAAAAATACTTGCCAAAGCCTTTCCAGCTGATGTTTGTGTTTTTAGACGCTTCGGTCGCCTTTCATGAGGTTTCCGCCACTTTCTGGACACCCTATTGGATTCGGGCGTGTAGTGGTGGATCCATGGTTCGTTCATTGTTACGAATCAACGCAAAAACTCCTTTGGATTACGCCGAAACGGTGCCTAAGGTGCCTAACATCGTTCTGAATCGACACATTGCTGTTTTTGATTAATCGTGAGAGTGGGTGGCACCCATCAGGCACACAGCTATTTCATATGCACATATTCATGCAAAATATGCCTCACGCGTTTTGTTGATATCTTCACGGATGTCAGCGATTTCTCTTACTTTCACTTTCCAGTCATTCAGAACAATATCGTGGATATGTTTTGTGTTTTTTTTTAGAGTAACTGCCTAATTTGGACGTCCGGAACATGGTGCATCATCGATGCTTGTACGACCGCATTTAAGTTCACTAAACCATCAATATATAGTTGCTTTTGACGGAGCCGATGTGCCATAATACTTTTCAAGCCATTCTTTGATTCTGGCTGTATTTTTTTTCCATCAGAAAGTAATGTTTAATCAACACACGAAGTTCTTTTTGTTCTATCCTTTTGTAAAGTTCAAAAGTAGCGTCACTCAAACAGCTGTCACTCGCAAACCAATAGACACAATGTCATTAAAATTCTACACGAATCTTCTGAGAGTTGACATTAACTGAAATCATACAGGTTCCTTGTTTGTGCTGCCATCTCTCGGAAAGTTACGTGACTTTTCACTCCACGTTAGTACTTGATGTTCTTGACAAAAAGCGTGTGCATCGACCGTCTCAGTTACCTAAGTCCAGTCTTGAAACCGTAGTATAAAAGTATAGGTCATAACACCTTCCTCTATTCTTACCAGGTGTACAAGTATGAAATGCGGATTTTTTTTCTAAAAAGACATGTTAAATTCAGAAGAATGATAAAAAGTGCCTTATTCAAAGTACATCGCTTGTTATACATTTTTCCCATCTTTCTTTCGGGCAATTTGTAAATACCACGCCAGTAAAATCTTCCCCTTTTGCTGCGAACCATTCATCGAGCCATTTTTTTTTACATTTTCGTACGAACCAAAGCGCTACTCAGCAAGTGCGTGACCTATCGATGCAAACAAGTGGTAATCGGAAGGAGCCAAGACCGGTGAGTAAGCCGCATGGGGTAGAACTTCTCAGCTGAGTGCTTCCAACGTGTCGTGAATTGGTTTTGCCGTATGTGATGGAGCATTGTCATGAAGAAAAATGACTTTGTGTTGCCTCTTTTGGTATTCTGGCCTTTTTTCAAGCAGTGAACGATTCAAATCGGTCAATTGTTGTTGGTAACGTTTAGTATTAACCGTTTCCCCAGGTTTTAACAGCTCATAATAGACCACGCCCCTCTGGTCCCACCAAACACAGAGCATCGTCTTTCTGCCAAAGCGATTCGGTCTTGCGGTCGATGTGGATGGTGCGCCTGGGTCTACCCATGATTTTTTGTGCTCGAGATTCTCAAAATAAATCAACATTTCATCCTCTGTAACTATACGATGCAAAAACGACTTCCTTTTGTACCGAGCGAGCAAAATGTCACACGTGTTTTTGTGCTTTTCCATTTGCCTGTGATTCAACTCATGTGGTACCCATCTACCGGTCTTCTGAATCTTTCCCATCTCTCGTAGCCGATTGGAAACAGCTTGTTGACTAACGCCCAATTGCTCGGCGAGTTGTTGTTGTGTTTGCGAATCATCTTCGTCTAACAATGCTTGCAAGTCCACATCTTCGAATTTTTTTGACGGTTTTCCACGTTCCTTGTCTGCAACATCGAAGTCACCACTTTTGAAACGCCGAAACCATCGTTCACACGTATCTTGCGATGGAGCATAACACATGGGCTGAAAAGTCCCGGGCCTAACACATAGATGGCGCTAGTTTTATTGCAGTCACCTTTTTTCAGTTAATACTAACCTTCAAAAGACAGCTGTTAAAATTTCATGATATTCTATTCATTAGTTTGTGAGTTATTGTGCTAAGAGTGACGCTACTTTTGTTATTTTCAAAAACAATGGATGGATGGATAATTTCGTGTTTTAATTTTACACTGCTTCTTGATGGGAAAAAATACCGTTCAAGCGAAGCAATGGCCTGAAAAGTGTTATGGGGACTCCGCTCCATCAGAAACAACAATAAAACGTTGGTTTGCTGACTTCAAACGTGGTCGTAGAGACACCGATGATGCAGAACGCAGTGGACGTCCAAATGAGGTGGTAACACCAGAAAACATCAAAAAAATCCATAAAATCGTTTTGAATGATCGAAAAGTGAAGTTGCGTGAGTTAGCTGACATCGTAAAGATATCAAAAGAACGTGTTGGCTTTATATTGCATGAGCATTTGACTATGAGAAAGCTCTGTTCAAAGTGGGTGCCGCGTTTGCTCACTGTTGATCAAAAACAAGAACGTGTTGATGATTCTGAGCAGTGTTTGGCCATGTTTAAACGTAACAAACCGGAATTTTTGCGTCGATATGTGACAATGGATGAAACATGGATCCATCACTTCACTCCGGAATCAAAACGATCGTCATCTGAGTGGACAGCAACTGGTGAACCTCGTCCAAAGCGCCCGAAAGCACAACAATCGGCTGGAAAGGTTATGGCCTCGGTATTTTGGGATGTGCGTGGTGTAATATTCATCGACTATCTTGAGAAAGGAAATACCATCAACAGTGAATATTATATAGCGTTATTGGAGCGTTCGAAGGCCGAAATTGCAAAGAAACGACCGCATATGGCAAAGAAAAAAATTTTGCTTCATCAAGACAACGCACCGTGTCACAAGTCAATCAAAACAATGGCAAAACTACATGAATTGAACTTCGAATTGCTCCCACATCCACCGTATTCGCCAGATTTGGCTCCCAGCGACTACTGGCTGTTCGCAGACCTGAAAAAAAAAAAAAAAAAAAAAAAAAAAAATGCTCGCCGGTAAGAAATTTCGCACGAATGAAGAGGTTATCGCTGAAACTGAGGCCTATTTTGAGGCAAAAGATAAATCGTTCTACAAAAGTGGTATTGAAATGTTAGAGCGGCGCTGGAATGATTGCGTTGCTCTTGATGGAGATTACGTTGATGAATAAAGCTAATTTTGAACCAAAAAAACCGTGTTTTCTTTGTTAGGCCCGGGACTTTTCAGCCCATGTGTTATTCATCATAAGCTTCTCAAAGTAATCGGTATGATTCAACAGCAGTTTTCGTCAAATGAAAACAAAAAATTAATGCTGTCCGCGAATGCTCTTTGTTCGGTATAAATTTCGACCCATTGAACAAAACAACACAATACTATGCACACACTTTTCCAATTTATCACTCGTGCTCGTCTGACACTTGTTGATGACACAACAAAATGGCGCAGTGTCAAATCTTTATAGCACAAACTGCATTGGTGCACCATCTGTTGTCTGAAATCCGCATTTCATATTTGTACACCTGGTACGTGGAAATGCAATGACTACAGGTTCTTGTTATCTTGCTACACAGAAAGTTGCAAAAAATACTTCATTATCACAGAGAAATACGACAAATTTTATCTTTGGCTCGCAGTAAAATTTTAGGCACACGCCAGAAATACCATTTGTTGTATCTTACTGTGATGTTACGCCAGTACAGCAATAAGTACTTCGAGTTTTACTCTCTCGTTTGTCGATCCTAGCTGGGCTGAAGAGCAGTGATACGGCGAAACGTGTTCCGAGATGGGTTGACAGATGAGAGAACAGTGGTCACTGCTAATTTTGTTCATTTTAAATAGTTGGCATAGATTTTTATTACTTTATTATATCGTTGAAGTTTTGCAGTTAGAAATGAAACTACGGATTCCTCCACATTCGAGCTAGAAAGCGTTCATCGACTTTCATATCCGTTGCGCGTATTTTCAGCTGACCTGAATAAAATCAAACATATATGAGAGCCGATCGATCAACATCCTCAACAGCATCTGTACCCCTCTTCGACTACAGCTGAAGGGCTCTAGTAAAACAGCGTAGAATGGATAATTAGCTTCTAACTTAACATCCAGTCTGTCCCATCAGTATCACTCGAGGTGTTACCTCACCTTATGAAATAATTCAGATAACTGAGACATACTACATCATATTTAGCCCAGTCGTCAAGAGGCAAATTTTGACGAAAAGCTCTCATTAAATGTTAACAGGCTGCATTTCGGCATACAGGTAGTCTTTTGCTGCTCTAAAGTGTACGCTAAGCCTACCAAATCAAAAATAAAATGAAAAATTCGGTTTTTTCACAAATATTTCGAAAAATAAAAAAAATATCGGAAAACTAATAGTACCACATGAAAGAACGGGAAATTTTACAATAAAAGAATTTATAGATTTTTTTTAGTTTTACCGTAATTTAAAAAATTATTAACAATAAAATGGCTGGGTTAATCCCTTCAGTTTTAGTGGGAATCATGTTTCCAACGTTATTTATGATTAAATTAACGTTTCTGTATACCGCTAAATATTTTGAAATTGGCTATTATTAAGGGGTTTCTCGGAGTGCTGATTAAGAATCTGATGCCAGATTTGAAAAATTCAAAATTTTGGATTCAATATGACGGCCAAAGAGTACGTAATTCATTTAATTTCTTCCAGTAATTTAGAATTTTTGTGTTTTCAATAACTGTTTTCTTTGTACCTGGATGTTTAAATGAAATATAAATACTTTATACTTAAAGCTTAGACTTTTGTCTTTCATTTCCCACTTTTTAATATTTTTTTCTTTAAGTTGTATTATTAATAAAAAGCAAAAAAATACGTTTATCATGAACACTTTTTTAAGAGCAAAATTACAAAAAAGAGACGGTTTTTTTTAAGTTTTGAATGAATTTCTAATATCAAATATACTTTTAACTTGTAACTAAAAAACTCTGTCCGACTTTTCTTGACCACTTCGTACTGCTTTGAACGTAAAATTGCCGGCGACGCACTACAGTAGGCAAATTTTCGTATTTTAAAACTCAATTTTTAAATAACACAGACAATGTGGGTATTTTTAATTATTCTTATATTGAAGCTTAAGGTATAATAATGATATATGTACAAGGATTTTTTTTCAATACTATATTTTATTGAATATTTATAATTTATTGTATACCCGTCAAAATCACGCAAAAAAAAATTTCGTTTTGAGTTTTACAAATTATAAAGCAACAAAAAAAACCGGTCAAGTGCAACTTGAACTTGCGCAATTAGTGTTGATTGCGTTTAAAATAAAAATTTTTGTTACGGATTTATAAAATGATCAGTGACTTCACAAAACACACACCCGAATAAGTTTTCAACAAAGTTTGTTTCCGATCGCTACTGAAAACCTCGGAAAATTTGTTCTTTTTGGTGTTCCGTACGGAACATTTATAAGATGACTTCGGTGTCTGTATGTCCGTCTGTCTGTCTGTCACACTCGTTTTTCTCCGAAACTATTTGTCATAGAAAGTTGAAATTTGGTAATAATATAGGAATTGATGGCCTCATCAGAGCCATGTAGTTTTGAAAGTCAAATTTTGACTTAAGGGGTTAATTTTGGGGGGTGAAATCGAAAGTGAAAAAAAAATTTTTTTAGTAGGTCATCGAGTGTGGTGTCAAATGAAAGCTTGTGAAAACACGAGTAAAAAATATATATGTAATGTAATACTTGCGCACACTTTTCTTTGTAGTATTTCTAAAAAATCGCGAAAAATCGCTGTCCCCCACCTTATCTCGAAAAGTACTAATTAAAAAATTTTGAAGAAATTCTGGAATATTCTCCACGGGGTGTAGATTGAACGAAAATTATCACGAGTGCATTACCTTTAATAACTTATCTGGTATATAAAAAAAAACAAAAATGTCAAGGTCATCAGTTTTCATTACAGATTGGGAACAAACTTTGTTGAAAACTCATTTGGGGTGTGTTTCGTGAAGTCAGTGATTATTTTATACCACCGTAACAATATTAAATTATTTTATATACCAGATACATTAGTAAAGGAAATGCTCTCGTGATAATTTTCGTGTGCGCAAGTATTACATTATACATAATTTTGAACTCGTGTTTTTACAAGCTTTCATTTGACACCCCACTCGATAACCTAGTATTTTTTTTTTAATTCCAATTTCACCTGCCAAAACTAACCCCTTAAGTTAAAATTTAACTTTCAAAACTACACGGCTCTAATGAGGCCATCAATTCCCATATTAGTACCAATTTTCAACTTTCTATGTCAAATAGTTTCGGAGAAAAGCGGGTGTGACAGACGGACAGACACCGAAGTGATCTTACAAATGTTCCGTACGGAACACTAATAAAAACTATTAGTATCATCGGAAGGCGGAAAGTCTCGTTTTCAAAAAGTTATCTTTTAATTTTTTGTTTTACACTCTGAAAACAAGTAATAAGCATTACATTTCGAGTTGGTGTGCGTAGATTTTCAAATTAATCTGTTTGGCGCGCTACACTTTTTGAATCATTTATCAGCATTTTTAATAAATTCTCACGCTAATAAAAAAATCTATATACTATTATATTGTAAAGTTTCCCGCTTCTTCACGTGGTGCTAGTTTTTAGATATCTTCTTTATTTTTTTTTTATTTTTCGAGATATTATTGGAAAACTGAATTTTTGTGGGCCTAAGGTGCACCAAACTTTAGCAAATTTTTTTATCGTATTCTACGTCCAAAAAACTACCTGTATGCCAAAATGGAGCTTGTTAACATTTACTGAGAGCTCAAACCCCTGGCGACTAGGCTATTTATCTTTTTTTTTTAACTGAAACAAAATAAACGACTAGTGGCTCACCTGTTGCTCTGGCCTTTTAGGAGTACTCCTAAGTCCCCATTTAACGGCACCCTCTGATGGTTTCTCGGGCTCCCTAATAATATCTTTAGAAGGTATTTGAGTGATTATCGGTTCTTCGTTTACTACATCACCGTTTTTGAGCGCGTTTATCAGCCTCTTTTCTTCTAGTGCTACCTGTAACAAAAAGAAATCAGAGGAGTAAGCTTGTAAGTAAACTTTAAGATTATTAGAAAGTTGTTTGACAGTTGTTATCTACTGCTGTATGAATTCGATCGAACTTTTTGTTGAGTAATTCCTCCGGGAACTAATATGAGTGTTCTAGTCACATAAATCCGGAGAAATTATCCAACTCGCTCTTATAACACAGTATCCCATAAAAAAGTTCAATTTTAAAATATTTGTACTAAAAAAACAAATCGATAAACAAAAAACTATTATTATTTTTTAGACGTAAATCCGGCACTCTTCTAAGCCAGCGATGAAATTTTTTGTTGTTTAGTTGTGAGATATCCTTTCACAAAAAAAAATCCATAAACGTCAAATCAGGGCTATGTGGAGGTCAAACTTATGCCCCTTTTTTGGAAATATATTTATTATATATACCATACAAAAACCAGCTTCTTTGGTTGTAAATCATTTTGTAAAATTAGCGTGTAGAAGTTTTCATACTGTTCGTCTCCGAATTAACAATTAGACGGTCACTGTTCTCAAAGGAGTACGGGCCGATTATTACAAGTGATGACACTTTGGCTCAAATCGCCATCGTTTAGAGGAAAGCTTGTGATGGGCATCACATTTGCATAGTTTCTTGATGTCCTTAAGCACCCATTTTCTAAATGGTTTTATTTGTTATAAAATATCAAAAGTCTAGAAGATGAAAGCTCCCGACAGTTATTTAAAAAAAGTAGACGGTCACTGTTCTTAAAGGAGTACGGGCCGATTATTACAAGTGATGACACTGTGGCTCAAATAGTCATCGTTTAGAGGAAAGCTTGTGATGGGCATCACATTTGCCTAGTTTCTTGATGTCCTTAAGCACCCATTTTCTAAATGGTTTTATTGTTATAAAATATCAAAAGTCTAGAAGATGAAAGCTTCCTACAGTTATTTAAAAAAAGTGCTATACTACAACAACGTCGAACAAATATACGAACATTTAAAACGAAGCGGCATTAGAAGCAATGGGATATTATACAAGAACTAGAAGAAATACTCGTAAACCTTATTGATGAGACATCGAAATCGAAAAAGATATAGAACACAAAAAGAATCTACATCAAAAATATTTAAATACCAACAAATTTGAAGATAAAATAAAGAAATGCAAGCAGTAGTAAGAAGAAGAATATCTAAGAAAAAGAACGACTCTTGGGAAAGGAATTGTCAAAGAATAAATATCTACCAGGTGTACAAGTATGAAATGCGGATTTCAGACAACAGATGGTGCACCAATGGAGTTTGTGCTGTAAAGATTTGACACTGCGCCATTTTTTTGTGTCATCAATAAGTGTCAGACGCGCACGAGTAATAAATTGGAAAAGTGTGTGCATAGTTTGTGTCATTGTGTTCAATATGTCGAAATTTATACCGAACAAAGAGCATTAGCGAAGAGCATTAATTTTTGTTTTCATTTGAAGAAAAATGCTGTTGAATCATACCAATTATTTCGAGAAGGTTATGGTGAACATGCTCCATCGCAAGATACGTGTGAACGATGGTTTCGGCGTTTCAAAAGTGGTGACTTCGATGTTGCAGACAAGGAACGTAGAAAACCGCCAAAAAAATACGAAGATGTGGAATTGCAAGCATTGTTGGACGAAGAGACACAAAAACAACTCGCCGAGCAATTGGGCGTTAGTCAACAAGCTGTTTCCAATCGGCTACGAGAGATGGAAAAGATTCAGAAGACCGGTAGATGTGTACCACATGAGTTAAACGACAGGCAAATGGAAAAGCGCAAAAACACGTGTGACATTTTGCTTGCTCGGTACAAAAGGAAGTCGTTTTTGCATCGTATAGTTACAGGGGATGAAAAGTGGTTTTATTTTGAGAATCCCAAGCGCAAAAAAAAATCATGGGTAGACCCAGGCGCACCATCCGCATCGACCGCAAGACCGAATCGCTTTGGCAGAAAGACGATGCTCTGTGTTTGATGGAACTAGAGGGGCGTGGTCTATTATGAGCTGTTAAAACCTGGGGAAAGCGTTAATACTAAACGTGACCAACAATTGACCGATCTGAACCGTTCGCTGCTTGAAAAAAGGCCAGAATACCGAAAGAGGCAACACAAAGTCATTTTTCTTCATGACAATGCTCCATCACATACGGCAAAACCAATTCGCGACACGTTGGAAGCACTCAGCTGAGAAGTCCTACCCCATGCGGCTTACTTACCAGACTTGGCTCCTTCCGATTACCACTTGTTTGCATCGATGGGTCACGCACTTGCTGAGTAGCGCTTTGGTTCGTATGAAGATGTGAAAAAGTGGCTCGATGAATGATTCACAGCAAAAGGAGAAGATTTTTATTGGCGTGGTATTCACAAATTGCCCGAAAAATGGGAAAAATGTATAACAAGCGATGGAGCGTACTTGGAGTAAATCACTTTTTATCATTCTTCCGAATTTAACATGTTTTTTTAGAAAAACAATCCGCATTTCATACTTGTGCACCTGGTATTTAGGAGGAACCAGAAACATGGAAAGCTGGAGTGATAAAAAATCTAAAAGGGTATAAGAACAAAGAAATAATATCAACTATAAAACCTCAAGATTGGGAGGAATACTTCGGAAAGCTGCTAGTAGAGGACAGCGAAAAATTTCTAGAGGACAGAGAACCAGATGAACAAAGAATTACAGAAATAGGTCCACCAATAAGAATAAAAGTAGAAGTATGTAAAGCGCTAAAGAAAACAAGGTACCTGGACCTGAGGATATCCCGGGAGGATTGTTCAAATATGGAACAGACGAACACTTTAGATAACTATTTCAGAAATGTATAAGTACAAACGAAATCCCGAAGGAATGGAAAGTGTCATATCTAACCACTACACACAAGAAAAGGGACAAAAACAAATGTGATAATTACCGAGGAATGGCAGTTATCCATGAGTAGAATCTATGGAAAAGTTTCAAAGAACACAATGGAGAAGAAATATCAAGATTTCGAAGCAGAAGAACAAGCAGGCTTTCGCGCGGGACGATCCACAATAAACCACATTTTCTCCTTAACTCAATTAATAGAAATAAAGATGGCCCGAAACCAAGAAGTCCATTTACTGTTTGTTGACTTAAAAGCGTTCCTCTGCAGAATTGTGGCAATCATTCGAAAGTACTAATAGTAACATAGAATTAACTTAAGTTGTCAAGACACTATACGACCAACCCATAACAAAAATGAAAACAGGAACACAAATAACACCAGGATTTATTACGTCAAAAGGTCTGAAGCAAGAATGCTGTTAATCACCAACCCTTTTTAAGATATATTTTAAACGTGTACTAAAGAGATAGAAGCAGAAATGTAGACCCTTAATTAACACCATGTTGTACACGCTATGCTTCGCGCATGACCAAGTGATAATGGCAATATCGCCACGATTTGAACTACATAACGAGAAAACTATTTCAGGAATACAAAGATTGGGGTTTAGAAGTCAATATAAAAAAGACAGAATATTTATGTATTGGAGGGCAACAAAAAGATCTTATATGAGACGATCAAACCACGATAAAACACTATGGCGGCTACAAGTATCTGGGTATAAAAATTTCGGACAATGGAATACTCGACAGGGCAATAAGTGAGAGAGAAATACGGCAGGAAAAAAGGCCATTAAATTGCTAAATAGTATTTTATGGGATAAATCTATAAATAAAACCCACAAAAAGAGGATATATGAAACCATGGTGAAAAGTATTACATTACCTGCGAAGTATGGCCTCTGAAGGAAAGAGCTACGTTACTTTTCCGTTACTCTCGGCTATGCTGAGAGTAACGGAAATGGACTTTTGGACAAGAGGAACAGGAATATCCAGAAGAGAACGAGTCACCAACGAACGTATTAAAGAAATCATGGGAATCAAACACAGTATTACAGACAATATTCTAACCAAACAACTTATATGGTTTGGACACATCCAAAGAATGGACGAAGATCGAATTTTAAAACAGAAGGCAGGAAAAAGCGACGTAGACAGAAAACAAGTTGGAGAGAGGGGACAGATAGTGAAATTGAGGAAGGAAACCTGGAAGATCTATGGAACGAATGAAAGAGATTGGAGATCGGAAAATGGTGGAGAACGTTCTAAACCGATATTTATATGTATATGTGTGTGTATATGTATGTATATATGTGTACAGTAATACCCCGCTTAGCGCGACCCCGTTACGCGCGGTTTCACTATAACGCGAATTTCAAATTTCGCGCTCATGTAGTCATTAACTTCTCTATGGTCGCGGGGGGATCCCCGCTTTCTCTGAATATTCTCTTTGAAGAATTGGGAATTCCCTGTCCTTCGACTTTGTTCTATGGGGATTTCCTCGTTCGTTTCGTGTGTTCATTTGTTCCGTAATGTTAGTTCGGTCGGCTGGCAGTTTTGTTTTAATATTTATTGGAGATACATACATACATAATTTAACCCTACGTTAAAAATGCCGCCTGTAAAGAAAAAAGAGCGTAAAAGCGTCACTTTGGAATTGAAGATGAAAGTGTTAAGAAGAATGGAAAATGGAGGCAAAGCAACAATTGTTGGGAGAGATTTTGGACTCTCAGAATCGACTGTGAGAACGATTTATAAAAATCGGGAAAAAATTAAAATCTCCAGCGAAGGTTCAACACCTATAAGTGCAACAAAACTTTCTCGTTCGAGATCATCTATCTTAGAAAGAATGGAGAAATTACTGTCAGTCTGGATCGAAGATTTGAATAAGAAGAACACACCACTAAGTCAAGATCTCATATGCACAAAAGCAAAATCTTTGTATGAGATGCTGAAAACAAAAGAAGGAGAAGGGAGTGCCACTCCGACTTTTGCTGCCAGCAGAGGCTGGTTCCATCGGTTCAAGCAGCGTTCTAATCTTCACAATATCCACATAACAGGCGAGGCGGCCAGCGCGGACATTCAAGCTGCAGCTGAGTTTCCAGACAAGTTTCAAGACTTCGTTAGACGAGAGAAAATTCCTGCTTGTCTCATCTTCAATGTTGATGAGACCGCACTTTACTGGAAAAAAATGCCATCTCGAACATTCATTTCTAAGGAAGAACGTCAAGCCAGTGGTTTCAAAGCTGCGAAAGATCGACTAACACTTCTGCTGGGTGGTAATGCCACTGGTGATTTCAAACTGAAACCTTTACTAGTGTACCATTCAGAAACACCCCGTGCAATGCGAGGCACAGACAAGACAAGTCTACCAGTTGTGTGGCGATCAAACAGAAAGGCGTGGGTTACACGGGAAATTTTTCAAGAATGGTATTCTAATAGTTTTTGCCCATCAGTCAAATCATACTGTGACAGAAATGGGCTTGAACCTAAAGTTATATTACTCTTAGACAATGCCCCAGGACATCCAACCTCACTTGATACGCCCAGAGACTTAAAAGTGTACGTAAAGTTCCTTCCACCAAACACTACGTCAATATTACAACCTATGGACCAGGGAGCAATAGCAAACTTCAAAGCTTATTACCATCGCCGCACTTTTAGCCAACTAATTCATGAAACTGACGGGGAAGGAAGACAGTCTATGCGAGAGTGGTGGAAGTCATACAACATTATGAAGTCTATTCACAACATAGAAGAGGCTTGGAAGGAAGTTAAAATGAGTTGTATGAATGGGGTGTGGCGTAATCTTTGGCCAGATGTAGTGGAAGCACCTAGAAGAATTGTCCAGATGCAGAGACAAGTGCTTGAAGACATTGCTGCAATGATTGAGGGGTCTGAACTTGAAGATGTCACGGTAGAAGATCTCGTAGAACTTGTAGCAACGCACGACGATCCTATTAGCAATGAAGATCTGATCGAGTTACAGAATAATCCTATCTACGATGAGGAAGAACAAGTAGAAGAGAAAGTTTTATCTTCAGGGGAAATACAAAATGCACTTTCAAAAATTTATTCAGGTTTGGACATATTGCAGAGTATAGACAATAATGATGACCGTGTCTTGACCGTGTGTCAAACAATTAAAAACAGTGTTGGGTGTTATGAACGTATTTTACAAGAACGTAAACAAAACGTTACCCAAAAGACAATAGATGTATTTTTCCGTAAAAAATAAGAGTATGTATTGCATAAAGTGTTCTTAGAATTAAAGTGATTGATTAAAATGATTTGTATTTTTTTGTATTAAATTTTGACTATGTTTAATCATAAACCTCGATATACGCGAATTTCAGTTAACGCGATTTTTTTCGGAACGTATCCCTCGCGTAAAGCGGGGTATTACTGTATATATATATATATATATATATATATATATATATATATATATATATATATATGTATGTGTGTATGTATGAATGTATGTATGTATATATATGTATGTATATATATATATATACACAGCCTTGGCCAAAAGTATTAGGTACCCCTAATAAACAGGTGAAAGTCATAAGATATTAAAAAAAAAAGACTAATTGTTTTAACAATACTATAGGCGGCGCTGTCAAAAGCTAATTTAAATAATAGACAAGTTCTTTTACAGGTCCATAAAATTGCGATAATGAGGTTTTCTTGAAAAATATTTTTAATATTTTATCAGTCTCTTTTACTACTTGTAGTGTCAAGAAGCTTCCGTGCGTGTTTTATTTGTGAACTGGACATTTTTATATTTGAGAAATGCGTAAGACAAGTGAGCTTGGTATCGAAAAACGAATTAAAATTCAAACCCTACATGAAAAAGGCAAGTCCCAAGTAGAAATAGCCAAGTTGGTGAAATATTCTCGGAGCGCAGTGCAATGTGCTATTAAAAGGTTTGTGGAAACTGGCTCCCATGGCAACAAAATGAGAACGGGTAGAAAACGTAAGACTAATGAGCGACAGGACAGAAAACTCATCCGCGAGTCTATTAAAAATCGAAAAAAAACATTATCTCAGCTTGCTGCAACTCTGTCGGAAGAGATTGAGATGCCGATTAGTTCTCGAACGGCAAGGAGAAGACTGACAGAAGCTGGATTAAGAGGGTGCAAAGCTAGAAAGAAGTCTCGGCTTTCAGAGACCAATAGGAAGAAACGCTTAGACTGGGCTTTGAAGGACCAACATTTTAGCGAAGAGGATTGGTCTAATGTTGTATGGTCCGACGAATCCAACTTTGAGGTAAGTTTTAATATGATTTATTTTAACAAATAACTACATACAATTACTCTTGATTTAATCCATTTTAGTCAAAATAACAACTAATTTTCTAATTGAGTATTTTTTCTATTCTTACAGCTATTCGGAACGTCAGGTGTGACATTCGTGAGGCGGCATGTCGGCGAGGAATACCATCCAGATTGCGTGGTACCTAGTGTAAAACACGGAGGAGGTAGCATTATGATCTGGGGCTGCATGGCTGCTAAAGGTATCGGAGAAATGTTCGTTTGTGAAGACTGCATGAACAGCCAAAAGTACATAAATGTTCTAGAAACTGTACTGATGCCTTAGCTAACGCGCATTTTTGGCGACACTAATTTAGATATCAAATTCCAGCAAGATAATGCACCTTGTCATAAATCAGCGACTACGATGCGCTGGTTTAGAGACAATAACATTGTCTTGTTGGATTGGCCGGCGCAGTCTCCAGATCTAAACCATATCTAGCATCTTTGGGGTATTCTGAAGCTCAAGATACTGAAGCATAGCATCACATCAAAAGCAGCGCTAAAAAGTGTTTTGATGGATGAGTGGAATGCCATAAGTACAACTGAATGTACTAGGCTTGAACGCAGCATGCCCAAAGAATTGCTGCTGTAATTAAAGCTAAGGGCGGACACACCAAATATTAATTTATTTCATAATTTTACCTCAATATACGATTTTACAAAACATACGAATTTAATTTTTTACCCTGAAACACAAGAAATAAAGAAAATTGTAGGGTGCCTCATACTTTTGGCCAAGGCTGTACATGTATACATATATATATATATATATATATATATATATATATATATATATATATATATATATATATATAGCAAGTTGCCGTGTTATCTATTTATATCCAAGAATAGGCCGAGAACCTTGGATTTGAATATATATATATATATATATATATATATATATATATATATATATATATATATATATATATATGTATATATATATATATATATATATATATATATATATATATATATATATATATATATATATATATATATATAAATGTTTAAATAAAAATTATACGGCGCATATGCTGACGTTGACAATAAAATGTTTCGAACTGTCAGTTCGAAGAAATTACGCCATCTTAAATTTTTTTAAATAGAATATACAGGATTCTTTTATTTTTGGGTCCTACTAAAAAATTCTAGGTATTATTCGTCTAACATACTATATGTCTAAATTGAACTGTTTTGGAATTATTGTCATTTGAAATTTTTAAATAAAAAAAGACGTTTCATAGCAACTTACATCGTTGCGTTCGCACAATAAGCCAAACAAATTTGAACTTATTTACGGGACACCCTGTGCTTTCGATAGGCTAATATCAAGATATACCTCATCGATAGTGGTTTTTGATATCTTCGAAGGAAGAGTATTATACGGACGAACACCCGTTTGCTGAACGGGCCTTAACTGCCGATTATTACTCTCTCTATCCATTTGGTAGTTGTGACTAAACTGTTGTTGACTGATGGTTGTGTGACTACTGGAAGACGTGCTACTGTACGATGTCACCATATTGTTACTTATACTACTACTACTAGTGTGTGATGAAACTGGCGAGACAGGTGACTGTCCTGAAGAGGCGTTAGTTTCCCCACCACCATCGTTACCAGTCTTTTTTCCTACCCTATCAGTGGAAATGAGGCGGTTTTTAAGTGGCCATGTCTGTAAACCGGAAGTATTGAGGTCGGGAGGTAGGGTCATTTCTATGGTTTCTGAGAGATGAGCTGGTTTTGGAGAGATTTGAGGTTTTTGTCCGATTGTTGGTTTGTTGAGTGGTGAAGAAAAAGTCTGAAACAACAAGTATATTTTAGAATTACTATATTGTTGTGGTATGGAAAAATGAATATGTATATATGTATATGTATTATTTGGAATGGCTGAGAAAAAGATGCTGTTGTATGCCATAACGTACACGTTAATAAAAAGAATTACACTAAAAATGTGTTATATATGGTACTAATGAATGAATGACTTATAATCAGGTGTTATGGGGCTTATAGCTAAGTAGTCAGTTATATACATTTTACGAGAGAAAAAGTTAGGATCACCAGGGGTAAGTCCAGAAGATCTATATGTGCAGTTAGTAATAAAAATTAACATGTGTATTAAATATTTTAGTCGATTTCTAACAAAAAGCTTACGACCATGACTCATCCCAGAAATAATTAGATATCGCTGGTTTACATCTAAACGAAATCCACGATTAACAGTGAACTCAAGTAGGACAACTGGAAAGGATCAGTTACGATTTGGCTGAATGTAAGTATTGTCACATTTCTAAAAAAATTGGTGTTACATGGCCGGAAATGTCCCGAGAGATGGCAGCATAAACAAAAAAAAAACCATGATTTTCAGTTAGTGTCAACTCTCAGAAGATTCGTGTAAAATTTTATCTATTAGTTTACGAGTTACAGCTGTTTGAGTGACGCTACTTTCGATTTTTGCAAAACGACGGATCAATTGCTTCCTCGTCCGCTGTATTCACCAGATCTGACCCTCCGCGCTTATTAACTCTTTTCAACTTTGAAACTCATCAACCTCTATTCGGAGGCTGTTTTCAAAGAAGCTCTAGCCCAGATTACAACGGGAATTAAAGTGAATGGCATCATGATTAATAACCTAAGATATGCAGACGACACCGTTATTGTGGCTGATAATTTATCCGATCTGCAGAGCATCGTGAATCTCATAGTTCGTCGGAGTGAGTAATTTGGACTACATATAAATATAACAAAGACCAAGAAAGTGTTTTCAAAATCACACGTTGATCCGAATCTTACTGCTAATGAACAGAGAATTTAGCAGGTTTTGTCTTTTAAATACCTGGGAACCCTAATTAATAGCCAGCGTAATCCAAAAGATAGAGATCAGATCGAGAATCGAGCAGGCCCGTGGGACCCTCATGAACATGAAAAATCTTTTCACTAAATCCGACCTTAGTCTAGAACTTCGAGTGCGTATGATTAGATGCTATTTTTTTTCGGTACTCCTATATGGATGCGAAGGCTAGACTCTTAATCCTAGCCTAGAGAAACGACTCTAAGAATTCGAAATATATGTTTATAGAAGGATTCTACGGATATCATGGGTTGATAGACTAGCAAAGGCTGAAGTACTTAGGAAAGGAAAGAAAAACTAGTTATATCGGTCATATAATGAGTGGAGCAAAGTATGACTTGCTGAGACTCGTCATTGAAGGCAAAATACAAAGAAGAAGATCGGTTGGAAGATCTTAAAATTCCTGGTTAAAGGACATCCGAAGATGGTTTAATTGCTCATCAATAGATATTTTCAGAACTGCAGTTTCCAGGGCTATGTAGTCATATCGATCGTCAACCTTCGCCAGGACACGACGAATTAAGAAGAAGAAATTTGAAAAGGTGTCGCTTGTAATTACTAAACTTTCAGTAAAATTATACAAATATTTTTCTTTCAATCTCCTTATTTGTACACCCTATGTTAACGAAGAAGATCTAGAAGGAGTCGTAAAGCAAAAGGAAATAACCACTTGCTTCTACAAATACATTTAAGATTCTATATACATACATAGTTAACAGTAATTTGTTCGTTCATTATGTTTTATGTTTATTTTTCAGATATTTTTTTCAATTTTCCATAATTATTTACACCGTCTTACGAACATTACAGACATAATTAGTTATTAAATGAAAAGAAAAACAACGCACTTATATGCATTATGTCATCATGCGCGAGTTAATTGTAACTGAGAAGGTCGGAAGGTCACGGTTAATCTAATTTAATCTCTGATAAATTGGCCAAAAAATTGTCATCTGGCCTAATTATCTGTAACAGGCGGTGAGGTGATCGTAGCATTACTCTAGTAAGTTGTTCGGATTATCGGTATTTGGCGCTCTTATATCAGCTTTTATTGTTGTCCTTTACTTCTGGCAATGAAAAAAGAAAGATCATTTTTGTACTTTGTTTTCAGTCATAAAACGTAACCTTAATTAAGGAGTTACATATCTACCTAACAGGCAGGAAAAATAGGCTCTTTTTGGGAATTTTGATTAAACTCTACTATGCAAGCCATAAAAAATCTGGTTTGAAGTTTTAATATATGCTTATTAAAAATGTACAAAATATTTTTTTATTTTAGGGTGCTGGACAAAATGGCGGCGCACTAACACACAAAGCAGAAGCATTGGTTTTTGGAGATGTTCCGTGGCCGGCAGTAGAACAATTTTAATTCTCCATCTAGAGCAAACAAACAATTTTTTTTATTATTTACATTAATTTTGCTAAAGAAGTACACACGATTATTGAAAAATATCAATTTTTCAAAAAATTGTGGAAATTTGAAAAAAAATTTAATTTTTGTCCTAAAAATCGGCCTTTATTTATAATATATATAAAATGTAACGTCTCTCTGTCTGTCTGGCCGTTAGTGCGCTTATCACTGTAGAACCACTTATCTGATTTACATACTTTTTTTTTTAAAACATGTTCTCTGGCCAGGTTATAGGCTATATTTTATTACAATAGGTAGCATAAGGAATGAGCAGTGACGATAATAGTGAATGAAGTCGGAAACGGTTTGCAGCTAGCGCGTTCCCTTGCAATACACAGCCTAAACCATTAAATATGGAATAATATTATGTAGCAGAGAATATCTATAATCTATAATATATATAAAATGCGATGTCTCTCTATCTGTCTATCTGTCCATTAGTGCATTTATCACCCGAGAACCACTTATCCGATTTACGTGTCTTTTTTTAAATTCATACATATATTCTTTAGCCAGGTTATATAGTAATAATCTATATCTATAATATATATAAAATGCAACATCTCTCTGTCTGTCTGTCTGTCCGTTAGTGCGCTTATCACTTGAAAACAACTTATCCGATTTACGTATTTTTATAAATTTATACATATGTTCTATATAATTCGATATAACCCTAGATAATGGGAGATAAGGTGAGATAATGGGAGCTAAGTATAAATAATGGGAGATAAGGAAAAATAATGGGAGATAAGCAGAGATAAGTCTAGGTAATGGAAATTATGTAGAGATAATGGGAGATAAGGAGAAATAATGGGAAATATTTTATTACGTTAGGTAACATAAGGAATAAGCAGTGACGATAGTAGTGAATCAAGACCACGCGAGCGGAGCAGCGGGCACGGCTAGTTTGTTTATAAAAAAAAAGTAATTGATTAATCCTAATTATCTATGTACTTCCCTGGAGAATCTTATTAAAAAAATATAGTTAAAAGTTCAAGTTAATCGGATGTAAATTGTTGAAGTTTCTAGAAATATGCGTTTAAAATTTCAAAATATTTTCTGTACGGAATTTTAAAAACTTTAGGATGCCAATTTTTTTTACCTTTATGATGCCAACTATACTTAATTTAAAAAAGTATTAGCCGTTAGTGATAGATTAAATGTACCCACTAAGTCAAATCACTAAACGCCTTTTCGTGTGCAATGACTTCTTTCAGAAATTAAGTAGTAGAAACTAAAAAGGTTTTTAGGACTATAATACGTCATTTATGGTAAGCAAAAAAAAGTCGAGTTTTTCAAAAACTGCAGGTAGATAAAACCCCTTAAGTTAAAAATATAATATACTAATGTGGCTCACATTTGTAGATTTTCGCAAGGCTTTCGACACAGTGAAAAAATGGGCGCTTATAAGAGCTCTTAGAAATACTCGTATGGACCACAGATACAGCGAACTGATAGCCAGAATATATGAACGAGCAACACTCAAAGTTATGGTAAACCAAGAACTGACAAACAAGGTCCCAGTGAACAGAGGAATAAGGCAGGGCGATGTAATATCGCCTAAGTTATTTATAATGATCTTAGAAGATGTATTCAAAGAACTGAATTGGGACGAAAATGGCCTTCTGATAGCTGGCGATCGGCTAAACAACCTGAGATTCGCAGATGACATTGTAATTATAGCAAACAATAAGAATGAAATGATCCAGATGATCGTAGATCTGCACCACCAAGCAAGAAAAGTGGGACTTGACATAAATTTCTTCAAGACAAAGTACATGAGTAACGAAGACACCAATGGTGAAAATATAGTGATTGAACATTCAACAATAGAAAAAGTAAACACGTACATCTATCTGGGCCAAATAATAACGATAGGAAAGGAAAACCAGCAGCTTGAAACAGAAAGAAGGATACGTATGGGATGGGCAGCATATGGAAAATTGAAATATGTACTGAATATGAACATTCCTCAAAGATCAAAAACCCAAATTTATAATCAATGTATCTTACCAGCTACAACGTATGGAGCCGAGACATGAGTTTTAACTAAAAGAATAATGGAAAAACTACAAGTTCACTAACGAGCAATGGAAAGGAAGATGTTGAGTGTTACTTTGAAGGACAAGAAAACTAATAAATGGATTAGACAACAAACAAAGATGGATGATATCACCAAACGGATAACATCTCTGAAATGGAGCTGGGCCGGCCATGTAGCGAGAGCGACGTATAAGTGGAGTGGCAAGACCACTGGGTGGAGACCATTGGGTGAAAAGCGAAGCATAGGATGACCCCAACAGAGATGGAGCGACGATTTGAAGAGAATCGGAGGGCTTAACTGGTATCAACAAGCACAACAAAGAGAAAAACGGAAAGATTTGAGAGAGGCCTAGACCTGACAGTGGGTAAAGAGCGGCTGAAGGAAGAAGTTAAAACGAGCCATCGACTAGTTGCTTTCAGTAATGTACAGTCGATCAAGGGAGAACGTGTGTTTTTTAAAAAATGTATTTATTTAAAAGTTTTTTACATTTAGTATAATAAAAAAAGCATTTGAAATTGCTGTTTAGATACAGTAATATTATGATTTTATCTTCTCTGGGGCATCACCAGAAATATTTTCCTCAGTTTTGGACCTCGAAAAACTCTGCACTTTTCTTTACAAACAATTTGAATTTTCAAAACGCGTTTTTTTGAGCTTAAAATGTGAGTAATTCCGGTTAAATAAGTCGAAGCGAGACAAAAAAAAAACCAAACTCTTCGTAATGAAATTTCCAACAAATTTGCTCAAGTGCCTACAAAATTGAAAAAACAGGCAAAAAAATTGTTTTTTTTTATTCGGCAATCAAAACCATTTTGCGAAAGATATTTCCAAAAAAGGCAAAAAGGTCTCAACAAGATGTTCGGTGTCGAAAGGCTTACGGCAGGGATCCTATATCTCTCCGACATTATTTAAAATATATGTAGATGCTGTGTTAAAACAATGAAAAAGAAAATGTGGCGTAATGGGAATACTAGTAAATGATACACATATTTTCACACTTCAATTTGCCGACGACCCGGTATTAATAGCACAAAACAGGGACGACATGGAATATACGACTAGAAAAATAAAAGAATATAAACGCAGGGGCTATCGATAAACATAGACAAGACCAAATATCGATGTGTAGGAGACATTGGAACTAACTTAAAAATAGGCATTAACGAAGAAATAGAAATATGCCACTTGTATAAATACCTGGGAGTTCATATTAACCAAGATGGTAGAGACACAGAGGAGATTACAGAGAGAGTGCGCATGGTGAGAATAGCTGTAAAGCGATTAAATGGGCTATGGTGGAGCGACCAAATTCGAATAGGACAAAAAGTCCAAATATATGAAACAATAGTTAGGGACATTCTATTGTACCATATGGCGCTGAAAGTTGGAGACTGACAGAAGCCGATAAAAAGAAAATTCTAGCCATGGAAATGGATGCACTAAGAAGATCCTGCAGAATTTCAAGAATGGAAAGAAGAAGAAATAAGGAAATCAGGGAAATTATTAATATCAAACACACAATAATAGATGAAATAGAGAAAACGACAGCTAGTTTGGTTTGGACATGTTAACAGATTGATTGACAGAAGGTTGCCAAAGAAGGTATTGATGTGGATACATCCGGAAAACAGAAAGAAGGGAAGACCCAGACGAACATGGAGTGAAAATGTTAGGAAGGCGATGAGTGAAAGAAACCTAACCGAGGACTAATGTCAAGACAGGAGGAAAAGTCTGGAGATCGGACAGCGATGACAGACGCTATAGAGCGCCATATCTATCTACCATTTCCAAACATGGATCTACACAGGTTGTTTTACGGGGCGCTGAACCGATCGGTTAATGGAAATTGACCACGCTCGTGGGGTGATAACATAACCCCAAAATGAAGCGTCATCGCAAAAAATTACGTTGCTCCAGTCTCGATCTATTTTTTGCTCTACCCACGCGAGTCGTTTATCACTGTATTATTCGTTTTATACGATATATCCAAATTTGCTTTAGTTTTTGCGCCCCTCGGTGCAAAATTAATTGAGGATATCGGGAAAATATGTTCATAATTATTTTTTCGTCCTGATCCAACACTTTTCTCCTCTAACCACTTTCCGGTAAATCATCAACATTTTTTAACTGGGATTATCGTTTCACCTATTTGCTAACGAATACGTTTGACTTGCCCATATACTTAACAGCCACTGTGGGTGTCATTTTCGGACCTGTTGGATGATTTCATAGGAACACAGCCTCGAAGTGCGAATCGTATGCAGCATTCATATTGAATAATGTACTATTTAACCACAAATAAGGTTAGAAATGAATTTTTTTCTATAACGCAAGGGTGCCACCAATAACCTCAAAAAAAAGAAAAGCATCTGGGGGCACGGTAGTGCCCTCGCCAAGTCGAGCAGAAAGCACAGCCGTACCATCCTTTTCTCGAAGCCACTCACGCCACTTTCGACCCCCCTATAACTTCGTTGTGGATAAAGCTAGAAGCCTGAATTTTCAGTGACCAAGAGGACATACTATACTAGCTATATTCCTAAATTACATACTATTTATACCTTATAATTTACGAAGTATCGCCAGTCGAAGTTCTTTAATTTTGCCACTGACACACTCACCGATCATGAAAATTCTAAGGTACTTCTAGCAGACACACAAACTTCAAACTCAAAAATTTCAGTCCCGTTTTCTAAACTGTACAATTACTTAAGCTAAAAAAAGAGGGTCAACCTCGGAATGAGATAATAAGCTGTAAACTTGTATAAATCTTTATTTTGGCATTCTAAGAGTTGTCTCAAATCTCGTGTTCACGTCTTAAGATATTCAAGGTCAAAGGTCACAAAAATGAGTTTTTCGCAAATATCTCGCTTCCTATGGTTTCAATGATATTTGCATCTACTATGAAAATTGTAGAGTATAAAATTCTCTACAAATTTTGTTCTAAACATTTTTTTATACGCTTAACCGTTTGAGATAGAGCGTGCAGCGCTCAACCATACATAGCATAATGCAAGGTCAACCGTAAGTCCCGGTAAATAATACGTCGTATAAAGTTAATTAATCACTAACAAATCCATAATTATGAATAATTTGTATTATTTATCTATAATATATATAAAATGCAACGTCTCTCTGTCTGTCTGTCTGTCTGTCCGTTAGTGACCTTATCACTGGAAAACCACTTATCCGATTTACGTACTTTCTTTTTTAAAACATACATATGTTCTCTGGCCAGGTTATAGGCTATATTTTATTACGATAGGTACCATAAGAAATGAGTAGTGACGTAAAATAGGAATGATGTCGGAAAAAAGTTCGCCGCTAGCGCGTTGCCTTGCAATACACCGCCTAAACCATTAAATATGGAACAATATTATGTAGCAGAGAATATCTATAATCTATAATCTGTAATATATATAAAATGCAATGTCTCTCTGTCTGTCCATTAGTGCGTTTATCCCGCGAAAACCACTTATTGGATTTACGTGATTTTTTAAATTCATACATATGTTCTCTGACCAGGTTATAGATATATATTTTATTACATCTATAATATGTATAAAATGTAACGTATATCTGTCTGTTTGTCCGTTTGTGCGCTTATCACTGGAGAACCACTTATCCGATTTACGTGCTTTTTTTTAAACATGCTAAACTATTAAATATGGAACAATATCATGTAGTAAAGAATATCTATAATATATATAAAATGCAACGCCTCTCTGTCTGTTTGTCTGTCCGTTAGTGCGCTTATCACTGGAGAACCGCTTATCCGATTTACGTGCTTTTTTGTTAAACATACATATGTTCTCTGGCCAGGTTATAGGATATTTATGGAACAATATCATGTAGCAAAGAATATAATATATATAAAATGCAACGTCGCTCTGTCTGTGTGTCTGTCCGTTAGTGCGCTTATCACTCGAGAACCCCTTATCCGATTTACGTGTTTTTTTTTTAATTCATACATTTGTTCTCTGGCCAGGTTATCTATAATCTTCTATCTAGAATATATATAAAATGCAACGTCTTTCTGTCTGTCTGTCTGTCCGTTTGTGCGCTTATCACTTGAGAACCACTTATCCGATTTACGTGTTTTTATAAATTTACACATGTGTTCTATATAATTCGATATAAGCCTAGACAATGGGAGATAAGGAGAAATAATGGGAGATAAGTCGAGATAAGGCTCGATAATGGGAGTTAAGGTGAGATAATGGGAGATAAATATAAATAATGGGAGATAAGGAGAAATAATGGGAGATAAGGAGAAATATTGAGAGATAAGTCGAGATAAGCCTAGATAATGGGAGATAAGGTGAGATAATCGGAGATAAGGAGAAATAATGGGAGATAAGGAGAAATAATGGGAGATAAGGAGAAATAATGGGAGATAAGGAGAAATAATGGGAGATGGGCAGAGTTAAGCCTAGATAATCGAAATTATGTAGAGATAATGGGAGATAAGGAGAAATATTGAGAGATAAGGGGAAATAATGGGAGATATTTTATTACGTGGGGTAAATTAAGGAATAAGCAGTGACGATAGTAGTGAATCAAGGCCACGCGAGCGGAGCCGCGGGCCCGGCTAGTTAATTAATATATTATATTTAATAATATTTTTCATTTATCAAATATATTCGTTTAATAATACTACTTCGTGTAATTAAAAAATTGTTAAGTGAAACACTTTAAGTATATTTTAATTATAAAAAGTATGAAGATGATGCTTCCATGACAGCAGGGCTCGAAGAGAATATAGTTATTAAAATAGGACCAAAGTCATGTTAAGACGAAATATTGACGTGAGTCTTGGCTTAGTCAACGGTTCTATTGGTATAGTACAAGGAGTAAAGGTTGATCCTGAAAATACAAATAAAATACAAAAAAATACATGTTACCTTTAATAATGATCATCTTTACGAGCTTGGTCCAGTCAAAACTAAATTTGAAATTATTAATAGAGCTTATGTTCATCGCGAACAGTTTCCGATATGTATAGCCTATGCTATTAACATACACCATACCATGCACTGATGGCCATCGGTTCTTCAGTGTTCACATGCGGTCAAGCATACGTGGCACTTTTTAGAGTGAAAGTCTGGGCGGATTACATCTAATTAATATAGACTTCGGTAGTATCAAAGTTCAGGAGTCCGCAATCGATGAATATAATCGACTTAGAAGTACTTATCGTCCAGACTTGTCAAAAATTGTTACATCATAGCCTTTGAGAAAAACCAATAGAGACAGGGAGTGGGCTTTAAGAAAATCCATAGCTGACGTACAAGAAATATTACCCGAGAAGAAAAAAAAAAGAAGGCTACCTACAAAAAGAAATGACATCCCATCAAAAACATAAGATGTAAAAAAATGCCAAGTCTCGCACCGCAGTCCTTCCACCACAAAAAGTTGTGAGATCTCATATAAAACCAAGTCAGTTATTTTAGTTAGTATCTATGGAAGCACCTATTCAACAACTTTGTCATAAATTGTTATCTATTTAGTTACCTACCAACATTTATAGTGACCGTATCAATATTAGACATCTTTATTTCTATAATAAATATAATGACTTGGCAATCGCACGGCAACATAATCACATAAGAATAATCTACTATTTAAAATACTTTATTCTTAAGTGCACTGTTTAGACTTACTTAGCAATCGAAATAGTAGATTATTCTTATGTGATTATGTTGCCGTGCGATTGCCAAGTCATTATATTTATTATAGAAGTAAAGATGTCTAATATTAATACGGTCACTATAAATGTTGAATAGGTGCTTCCATAGATACTAACTAAAATAACTGACTTGGTTTTACATGAGATCTCACAACTTTTTGTGGTGGAAGGACTGCGTTACGAGACTTGGCATTTTTTTACATTTTATGTTTTTGATGGGATTTCTTTTACCGATTACAGGTTATAGGCGACAGGTTCTTACTTGACTTGATTTATTAAATTATTTGTCCCAACGTCGAAAAATAAATATAAATTAAGAACAACGATTTTTAATAATCATCATATTTCTCTATATACGAACGTGGTTCAATAAGTTCAAAAACATTTTTTTTATTTTTCAACATAAAGGGTAAAGGTGTATAGGTATATACACTTTTTTCAACGCCCTTGTCATTTTTTTAACCCTTCCGAACAATAGGAATTGTCCAACTCCCCAAAATACGCTTCTGTCTGGGCGATGACCTCCTCATTTCAGCTAATTTTGTTTCCTGCGAGCCATTTCTTCATGTTTAGGAACAAGAAGAAATCGCAGGGAGCCATGTCGGGCGAATTCGGGGGGTGCGGCATTCATAACGCAATTCATGCTGTTTGGTGGCTGAGACTCCGGATGAATGTACTGGAGCACTATCGTGATGAAACAGCACTTTCTTCTTCGCTAAATGGGGCCGTATTTCCTTCATATTCTTGTGGAAGCGGTCCAATAACTCATTATAGTATGGTCCAGTGATCGTTCTTCCTTTTGCTAAGAAGTTAATGAGTATGATGTCCTTTGCATCCCAAAAAATCGTCGCCATAACTTTTGCGGCCGATGGGACCGTCTTCGCCTTCTTTGGAGCAGATTCACCGGAAGCAACCCATTGTTTTGATTGCTAGGTTTCGGGTGTATAATGATGAATTCAGGTCTCATCGAAGGAGACAACTCAAAACAACAACGCAAAAAGTCCTTCGGATTTTGCTTACATTGCTCCAAACACAGCTTCGAAGTTGAAAGCTGCACCCGCTTGTTGTCCACGGTGAACGAGCAATCGCGGTACCCATCGGGCCGACAACTTTTTATAGCCATGTACAATATTAATTACCGTTCCCGTCGACACACTTATGGCCTCTGCTAATTCGCGCACTTTGCTTCGACGATCAACGAGAATCATCTCGTGAACTTTTTCAATGATTTCCTCGGTAATCACAATTGATGGGCGATCCTCAACAAAAACGGATGTTCGACCACGTTTAAATTCGTTGAACGATATCTGACCGTTGTCATTGTTGCCGAAGAGTCCTCATAAGAAGCATCCAATTCAATTCAATAACAAAAAGTGAACCACTGTTACACTACTTACTGAAATGGCTGCCAAATGCAAACAAACCTATGAATCAGTGTCAAATTTTGTTTGGTGTCATCTATCAAATGATAGCACACCATGGTAACATCAACTTGCCTTAGCAACGTCATCTGTCTTCAACCACGGATACTTATTGAATCACCCTCGTAAATATATTTTTTTAATATTTCAAGAAATTTACCTCGGTAACTAGTTAGGTCTATAGTCCCCAACGAGGTTTTCGCTAAGTTAATAATAAATAGGTTGATATAGAATAGATAATGTACTGCTACGAGTTACGACGTCCTGTTAAATCCAATCTCGTTAATGATTGATGAAAGGTTTGATGAATTGCGGTTAATGAATCTGAAAATTTAAATGGGTTATAATTACGCCACAGGGCGGGACTACTTTTTATTTATTTTTTTCATGTTTTCGAATATCAAGTCTCTAATATGGAATGCGGTAGTGCTGAGAATATTCACGTGAAAAACCCTTCGAGTACTCAATTAAACTATTTAAAATCATTCCGCCGTCCTTCTCTTAGCTACGATTATCATCGGTGAAAGAGCATGAAATTTTAATGAGGGTTGTAGAGGAATGACACACTGTTGTCAGCGACAATCAAACCTGCAAACCTCTTTGGCGACAATACGTTGTTTATATTATGAAAAAACAATGTTTTTTTCGTGAAATAGAACGACTCGGTATATATATCACCACTATACCAAACACTTTATTTTTGCACTCGATCCGCGTTTCGCTAACCATGTTAGCTTCATCAGGAGCGATGATCAATCATCGCTCCTGAAGAAGCTAACATGGTTCAATAAAATCAATAAAATACTTTTTTTATGGGTCACGTGCTGCAGGGAAGTCCCTAAAGCGTTACAGGCGCGCTACGTGTGCGGAAAAAAAAAAAAAAAAGCGATTCATGTTGTTCTTGAATCGCTGTAAATTGTACTTGGTGGGAAACACAGTCCTGGGCAAATTATTCCAAAGGGATGATGTTCTCCATATAAAAGACTGCTTGAAAAGCGTTGTACGAGGAGTAACAAGCTGAACCTCATACGGATATGAAGTATTAGCGCGACATGCACCGCTCTGGGAGGAATTAAGCGGGCTATATCCTTCGAACACTTTCCATGAAAATACTTGTAGAATAGGCTCAAGTCGCCAACCGTTCTTAGATGTTCCAGCAAATCAAGGCCGCCGCCGGTCAGTGCCGGGTCTCCAATCAGACGAACACCTCTTCTCTGAACAGAATCCAACAAATGCAATGTATGTTTGGGAGCGGAGCCCCCTACATGGGAGCAGTATTCCATAGTTGGTCGAATTTGAGCTTTGTAAAGAAATAACAGTTGTTGTGGAGTGTAAAGCTTTCTGGTTCGAAATAATATTCCCAACGTTTGAGAAGCTCTCCTTGTTATGCCTGCGACATGTTCATGTCAGAACATACTTGCTCCCAAATTAACGCCCAACAAATTGAGTGATGATGTTAGAGGAATGGAATACCCCGCCATAACTATGTCGGGTTCAGCAACGTTAACCTTTTAAGAAAAAATTGCCGCCTTGGTTTTTGTAGCGTTAAATTCCACTTGGTTACTGTCACCCCAAGATAGAATTTCTTCCAGATCTTAGTTAAGTTGAACGACTTCCCGTTGTCTGCGGATATGCGTCTGAGTAGCCGATGTCCGAGGGTCCAAAGTGAATGAAGAGATAAGCGTACTGCATCTGCAAAGCTGTAGATTGGGTTCCCGGTCTTTTCCAGCAGGTCGTTAATGTAAATGAGAAAGAGAGTAGGAGATAGTATAGAGCCTTGGGGCACACCGGCGTTGATAGTGAAGGTGTTAGAAAGAAATCCGTTGACTGCCACTCGGAAAGAACACTCTCTGAGGAAACATGAGAGCCACAAACAGAACTTTTCAGACATACCATAAGAGCGTAGCTTAACCAACAGTCCATCGTGCCAAACACGGTCCAATGCCTTGGATATGTCAAGACAAACCGCTCGAGATTCTCCAAAGTGTTCAATTGCGTTGTTCCAAACATGTGTTACATAAGTCAGAAGATCTCTTGTTGATCTATGTTTACGAAAGCCACATTGGTGATCGCTAATAATGTTGAATCCTTCAAGATATTTTAGAAGATGCTGATTGATAGAGTTTTCCATGACTTTCGATTTTATTGAAAGTAGTGCGGTAGTTATTTGGCAAGGTCTTCTTGCCTTTTTTAGGTATCGACTGAACTGTGGCACATTTCCAGCAGGAAGGAAATATTCCCTTTCTGTAGGATAGGTTGAAAAGTCTACAGAAAACTAGTGTTAGTTCCCTCGCACAGTTTTTGAGAACTATAGCAGGTATTCCGTCAGCGCCAGAAGCTTTTTTGGTGTCTAGCTTCATTAAAATACGTTTAATGATACGCTGTCTGCAGACAATATCGCGTATCCTTGACTGCACTATGGGAATAGCAGGTGGTGTTTGTACTTGGAAATCGACAGTAGAATATGAAGCAAAGAGTTCAGCCAACAAGTTCGCTTTTTGAACAGGTGTCGTTGCGATAGAATTATCTGGCCGTGTGAGTGGTGGTATGGTGGATTTGGTGAAATTTTGACTAACTGCCTTAGCGACTGACCAAAAGGACCTGGAATTGTTAGGACAAGTGAAAAGTTTGTTTCTAATTCGTTGATTCTGTGCCTCCTTGGTCTGGTCGATAATTTCTTTGCATCTGTTCCAGGCACGAACAAAGGTGCTTAAGACACGTTTTGCATTATTTCACGACTATGTTAGGAAGGTGAAATCTTTGACATAAAGACACTACTCAGTATATATCACCACTACACCAAACACTCTATTTTTGCGCACGATGCGCGTTAGTAACAACGGGTTTTTTTATGACAGTTTGCTTAATTAAACAGAATTACTGATGGGTGTTCATAACATATATCTGACATGTTTAATGCAGTTTTTACTAGGAAATTTGTTATTACTGAACGAAAATACCTTGTTTTACATATTTTGAACAACACTGGAAATCAGCTAACTGCACTTGTAAAATAGATATGGGTACGTAATTAATACATTAGTTCTATATGTATTTTTCCAGGCAGTGGAGGCGTTGATTTTTGAACACGAGTTTGTGACTTCGTTGGGTTAGTTTCACGTGTTATCATCGAGGGGCGCTATTTGTAACTATTTTTCTACAATTGCTTTTCCTACAGAGATATATCAGTTACAATATATTAAATGATTTTTATAACACAACATATATCAGGTCAGTCAATAAGTTTCGAACGCGACACCTATGGAGCATCACTTGAACCAAATATTGAACACTATTTTGAAGCTGCATCTGTCATATGAACATACCTTGAACTTCAAGTCGATCTATCAAGTCATTTACTGTTTATCAGCTGGTTAAAGTAGACGTGCTTGAATATTTTTAAAAATGGAAAAATCGAATATCATCCAGTGATAAAATTCTTTTATTTTGGAAGGTTTATCGGCAACTGAAATCCATGTGAAGTTAGTGAAAGTGTTCAAGGAATCTACTCCTTCATTTCCAAAGGTTCATAGATGGACACTAGAGTTTAAACGTGGTCGTACAAACGTCCAAAAACTGCAACTGAAGAAACTATTCTGCAAGTACAAGACATGGTAATGGAAGACCGTCGAATAACCTGGGATGATTTTGCTGAGACTATAGGCAACTTACATGGATCAGTATATAAAATCTTAAATAATCTTTTGGGTATAAGAAAGCTACTCACAAGATGGGTGCGGTATTTGCTAACATTGGAGCTTGAGAGAAACTTTCTAAACAATATTTGGCTCGTTTCACAAAGAATAACACTGATTTTGTGGGTCGATTTGTAACTACGAATGAGACTTGGGTTTACCAGTACGATCCTGAACTGCGACAACAAACCGCACAGGGAATGAGCCCGGTTGTTCAGCTCTAAAGCCAAAGTGGTCAAAGTTGTCCAAAAAAATTATAGCATCAGTTTTCTGGGATGCAAAAGGAATTTTGTTAATTGATTACCTTCAAACCGGTAAATCAATGACAGGAGAATATTACTGCAAACTTTTAGACCAGCTGGATGAGAAAACTCGTGAGAAAAGGCCCTGTTTACAGAAGAAAACAAACATCTTTCATCATGACAATGCATCTGCTCCCAGAGGTGCTTTTGCATCGGCAAAACTGGTCGGATTAAAGTACGAATTGTTGGAACATCCACCCTATTAGCCAGATCTGGCTCCGTCTGACTTCCATCTGTTTCTAAACCTGAAAAAGATTTTTACGTGGGAAGAGTTTTTCAACAAATAATGAACTGATAGCATCCGTAGATGGGTAGTTCGAAGGTCTTCCGGAAAACCACTTCAGAGATGGGGTAAATGAATTGGAAAATCGCTGGAAAAATATGTTGAGCTTAAGGGAGATTATACTGAAGAATAAATGTACTTGAAATCATTAATTCATCTTGTTTCGTTTCCATTTTCACAACTTATTGACTGACCTTCTATATATATGGGACGTTTTGCGTGAACGGGACCACCCCAGTACCCAAAAATAGAATTAACGAAAAAACAATTTAAGGGTGTTAATTTTTTCATTGAAGCTTTCAAATGCAACTTGGCCCTTTTGAAAAAAACAAGATGGCGGCTAGATACAAAAAATCATGATTTCTAAGCGCAGTTAACTGAACTTCAAAACTGAGACAAAATGCAATATTGATGTAATAGTTAGAGTAACCAACATAATTTTATGTAATACCAACATGGCGGATTCAATATGGCGCCTAAAACCGAAAATTACTCCGGTCGGAAAAAAGTGCTATCTCACTGCGAAATCTCCATAACTGCTTATGTTTCGTCTAATTTTCGGTTTAAGGTGCCATATTGGATCCTCCATGTTAGTATTACGTAAAATCATGTTGGTTACTCTAACTATTACATCAATATTGCATTTTGTCTGAGTTTTTAAGTTCAGTTAACTCCGCTTAGAAATCATGATTTTTTTGTTTCTAGCCGCCATTTTGTTTTTTTCAAAAGGGCCAAGTTGAATTTGAAAGCTTACGTTTCAACGAAAAAATTGACACCCTTGGATTTTTTTTTCGTCAATTCTATTTTTGAGTATTGGGGTGGCTCCGTTGACGCGAAATATCCCATATATATATATATATATATATATATATATATATATATATATATATATATATATATATATATATATACCGGCGCGTATCGAGGGCATGTTTAGTTAGTAGCATCTCTTGAATGAACGCACACCAAGTTTCAGCCATATTGGTCTATTTCTTTGTGTTTGGCATTCCTGTGAATCAAGGAAGTCGAGTGATTTTCAAGAAATGGACGAAAAAGAATTTCGTGTGGTGATTAAACATTACTTTATGAAAGGCAAAACGCCTCAGGAAACTAAAGAGAAGCTTGATAAACATATGGTGACTCTGCACCTTCGATTAGAACAGTTTATAAGTGGTTTCAAAATTTTCGGACTGGCCATATGGGCACAAGTGACGCTGAACGTTCTGGACGGCCTGTGGAGGTTACGACTCCAGAAATCATTGATCAAATCCATGATATGGTGATGGATGACAGAAGAGTTAAGGTGCGTGAGATTGCTAGTGCTGTGGGCATCTCGACTGAACGGGTACATAATATTTTGCATAAACATTTGGACATGAGAAAGCTATCCGCAAAATGGGTGCCGCGATTGCTCACGCTTGACCAAAAACGGAATCGTGTGAAGTGTTACAAGGATGGTTTGCAGCTGTTCTAGAAGAATCCGGAGGACTTTAAGCGTCGTTTCGTCACTGTGGATGAAACATGGATACATTACTATACTCCTGAGACCAAACAACAATCTAAACAATGGGTTACCAAGGGGGAATCTGCACCAAAAAAGGCGAAGACCGTTCCTTCGGCCGGAATGGTTATGGCGACTGTCTTTTGGGATTCGCAAGGGATAATCCTCATCGACTATCTGGAAAAGGGTAAAACTATTACAGGTGAATATTATTCATCGTTATTGGACCGTTTGAAAACCGAGCTGCAAGAAAAACGCCCGCGATTGGCCCACAAGAAAGTCCTTTTCCATCACGCCAACGCACCAGCACACACCTCAGCAGTTGTGGTCGCAAAATTAATGGAAATAGGATTCCAATTCGTTTCACATCCCCCCTATTCTCCAGACTTGGCTCCCTCGGACTACTATTTGTTCCCCAATTTGAAGAAATGGCTGGCGGGACAAAGATTTTATTCAAACGAGGAGGTGATTGCAGACACTAATGGATATTTTGCAGACTTGGACAAATCCTATTATTCGGAAGGGATCAACAAACTAGAACATCGTTGGACGAAGTGTATAAGCCTAAAAGGAGACTATGTCGAAAAATAAAATAGGTTTACCCCAAAGTAAATGTACTCAAAAGTTATGTTGTTGCTAAGTGTAGTACAGTAGTAAATTAAACACCGTCACATTAATTACATACGTACCCAACATTAATTGCGAAGCACAGCAACTCGTGCTGCTCGAAACAGCTTCATCTTTGTCTTAGTTGGTAAATAAATACGGGGACAAA
The DNA here is from genome assembly GCA_019049505.1 of Pachyrhynchus sulphureomaculatus. Classification (NCBI taxonomy): domain Eukaryota; kingdom Metazoa; phylum Arthropoda; class Insecta; order Coleoptera; family Curculionidae; genus Pachyrhynchus; species Pachyrhynchus sulphureomaculatus. Next base: position 34,165,781 of record CM032447.1, on the reverse strand, counting down.
TGTATATACCTACTGACTGCCACAAAATTCATCCTGCATTTTTTCCACGTGGTTAAAGTCAACAATTAACGAAGAGAACGAACTATTCCCAATTGAGTCGGTCGAAATAAATTACGCGATCTGAGCGATTAATTCGATGCTCAGCATTTGTTAAATTAGAAACCTGCAAAAAAAATCTATCAGTCTAGTATTCGAGTGATCATTCGAATTGAAATAGATCGAGCTTCAAATACTCAATTATTAAAATACGCCCGCTACCAGAATTAAGACGTTCGGTATACGAGGGCAGCCTTTTAAGTTTGTACAAACAACCACTAGATGGCGCTATTGAGGTTATTGAGATATGACATTACTATTTGTTATTGTTAAAACAGTACCAGCTCAGAAATTGGCAGAGTAGTTTGTTTACAGTGAGCGTTTAGTGCATAGATGGAAATATCACGTGAAGGTTTTCGTTGGATGTTTTTTTACGATTTTAATAAAAGCCTAACTCAACAACAATGCCTCGAATCGCTTCGTTCAACTTTTGGTAATGAATCACCATCAGAAAAAACTGTTTACAATTGATTTGCAAAATTTCGTCATGGTCGTGCTTCCGTCAACGATGAATTTGGTGAAGATCGACGAAAATCGGTTGTTATTCCAAAAAACATGATTGAAGAGGATAGGCGTGTGTCTTATCGTGAGATAAAGGCATCCTTAAGCGTATCGAAGACTGCAGTACATTCGATTTTTCATAAACATTTAGCTGTGAAAAAGATCTGTTCCCGATGGATTCCGTTTAATTTGACCGAAGCTCAAAAACAGGCTCGTGTCAATTGGTGTATGGAAATACGCAAAAAATGCGACCAAGGACATTGCAAAATCCGTATACAACATCGTAGTATGAGATGAAACTTGGATATATTAGTACGAGCCGGAAACTAAGTAGTAATCAACTGTTTGGGTGTTCCAAGATGAACCGAATCCAACAAAAATGGTTCGTTCGCGAAGCACGTCCAAGAAAATGATCGCTTGTTTCTTTGGTCATATTGGACATGTTGCAACCATTGCTTTAAAGGATAGAAGAACAGTTAATCCTGAATGGTATACAACAGATTGTTTGCCAGAAGTCAACGAGGAAATCAGGAAAAACAACCGAAAATGTCACATCATTCTTCATCATGACAACGCCAACTCTCAAACAGCACGTCAAACAATTGATTATTGCCCGTATTCACCTGATTTATCACCAAACGACTTCTTTTTGTTCCCGAATGTCAAAAAAAAAAATGCGTGGACAGCGATTTCATCACCTAAAGGAGCTGTTGAATCCTTCCTAAACCATGTTTTTGAGGTACTAATTTCAGCGAGGAAAAATGTATTGAGAATTAGTTCGAATGCATGCATCTTAAAGGCGAATATTTTGAGAAACAATAAAATGATTTTTACCAAATTTTTTTTTTCTTTCTTAGTTTTTGTAAAAACCTAAAAGGTCGCCCTCGTATACCATTAGTTTTACCCCACGCTATTAACCTCTACAATTCTCGTGTACAGAAGCCATTGAAAAGTTGAGAGATTTATTTACACTATCTGATATTGCACTTTAACATCCTTTCAACCATGTCGAACTGCTAAAAATAGGTTTTTAGCTGCCTAGCTTAGCATTCAAAAACTCTATAAAACTTTGAAAATAACATACTCAATTATCTTTTTTATGTATGTACATATATCAAACAGTTCTTTTTATTTTATAGTGACTATAAAGGTTTGAAGACACGTCAGAGACACAATAATTATGCTTGTGAATTATATGAAGTGTTGTGACTAATTAACCTCATATTTAATATTTCTTACTGAAAACGGGAAAATCACAGCACGGATAATTTTTGACTGTATTTTACACGTAGGCTTTTTGGTCTAGCTACTTAAAACACATTTTTTTTTGCAAAATTCGACTTTATTCATCAATATAGTCTCCTTCAAGAGCGATACAATCAGTCCAACACTTTTCTAACATTTCTATACCTTTCTTGTAGAAGGATCAGTTTCGGCGATAAGTTCTTCATTGGAGCCAAATCTCTTTCCCGCGAGAATTTTTTTGAGGTCTGCGAATAGATAATAGTCAGTGGGGGTCAAATCTGGAGAACACGGTGGATGAGAAAGCAATTCGAACTTCAATTCATGCAATTTAGTAACCATTGATTTGTGACACGATGCATTGTCTTGACAAAATAGCACTTTTTCTTGTTTCATTGCGATTTCTGTCTTCAAATGCATCAATAACTTTATATAATATTCGCTATTGGATGGTTTTTCCCTTCTCAAATCTCAAATTATTCCATGCACATCCCAAAATACAGAGGCCATAACCTTCCCAGCTGACTGTTGTGTCTTTTGGTCGCTTCGGGCGGCTTTCACCGGCTGCTGTCCACTCAGCTGATTGCCGATTTGATTCCGGTGTGTAGTAATGGATCCATGTTTCATCCGTTGTCACATATCATATGAAAAAATTCTTTTTATTACGCTTAAACAGGTCCAAACAGCGCTCAGAACACGTTGTTGTTTTTGGTCCACTGTGAGCAAACGCGGTACCCATTTCGAACAGAGCTTTCTCATGCCCTAATGTTCATGTAAAATATGAACAACACATCCTTTTGATATCTTTAGGGTGTCAGCTATTTCACGCAATTTCACTTTACGGTCATCCAAAACAATTTTGTGGATTTGTGTAACCACCTCATTTGGGCATCTAGAGTGTTCAGCATCATTCGTATCTATAGCACCGCGTTTAAATTCAACATGCCACTAAATGATGAGTGATTTTCCAGGGGCAGAATCCCCGTAACACTTATCAAGCCATTGCTTTGCTTAAACGGTTTTTTCCCATCAAAAAACAGTGTATAATCAACACACGAAATTCGATTTTTTCCATTCTTTTGAAAATATCAAAAGTAGCGTCACTAAAACCATTGTAACTTGTAAAATAATGGTCGAAATGTCATGAAATTTTGACACGTATCGTTTGAAGGTTAATACTTTCTAAAAATCATATGGATTTTTTGAAAAGGGCGACATCTATGTGTCAGACCAACCAAAACCTTTTCAGCTTACGTGTTATATTTGATACTGTTGATAACTACCGGATAAAAACAGATTAATTAGATTGCTCTATGTCTGGTCGATATGGTTATTTTCTTGGTATCATTCTTTCTAATAACATATTCGTATGTTGTATAAAGAAGGAACTTTTAGATTCGAGAGCTTTTTATTTATCAACCTGAAAGACCAAATACTCGTAATAAGAAAGATCACAAATTGATAAAATAGCTGAAGCTCTACAAAAAATCTCAAAATGTATATACATTATAAAATATACGTGGGTCTCGACCTGTTAATATGAAAACACTATAAAAATTAATTAAATCAAATTAAAATAAAAAAATAACTTTTGAGAAGCTATCTTTGCTATGCATGCCACATGATTTGCCGAACGCCTTGGATATATCCAGTGCACCCGCTCGACATTCTCCAAAGTGTTCATTTGCGTTGTTCCAAACATGTGTTACATAAGTTAGAAGACGAAAGCCATATTGATGGTCTCTGAGTATATAAAATCCTTCTAGATATGTTACAAGACGCTGATTGATAGCCTTCGATATTATTGAAAGCAGTGCGACTGGTCGGTACTGATTGAGCAGTCTTCTCGTCTTTTTTGGATATCGACTGAACTGTAGCGCATTTCCAGCAGGAAGGAAATATTTCCTTTTGTACGACAGGTTAAAAAGCCTACAGACAACTGGTGTTAGTTCACTTGTGCATTTTTTGAGAACTATGGAAGGTATCACCGCCCGAAGCTTTTTTTTTGGTGTATAGCTTCATTAAAATACGTTTTTATGATACGTTGCCTAAAGACAATATCGGGCATCCGTGACTGCACTATGGGAAAAGTGAGTGTTATGTTTCCTTGGAAATCGCCACTAGAATGTGAAGCACCTTCCGGAAAGCTATTACGCCATCATTATGTTTAATAATACATTCTGATTTCTTGACATGACTTTTCGTAAATCCTTTGATCAGATGACAATTATTCTACACGTTTTTAATAAAGGATGATATATTAGTCTCGAGACTAATTTTAGGGGTTTGGGTAAATGCTGAACAACTGACAGATAGCAATGTTGTTTACGCTGAAGGTGTAACGGTACCTCTACTCTGATTTCAGAATCTGCGCATTTGATTATTCGTATTGGAAACGTCATACAAGCTGGCTTTACGACAGTGCGTTGCTTCCTTGTTTGGACAACTGTCCACGAGCAAATTCTTGAAGCGTTTGAAGATAAGCCAATATCTCGCGCCACCATATTTCGTGTTTTGCGTGATTTCCGTGAAGGCAAAGAACCAGAAAATAAATAAAAATCCGGTCGGCCACCTGTTCTTAGCAGAAGAACAACGAAAAATCTTTTCTCAAGCGCAAAAGACAAAGTTCGGCAGTCGCAAGGAAAATTGTCGAGAAAATACGGTGTTTCATAATCAACTGTGCATTGAATTTTGAAAACAAATAATGTGCAAGTTCGAAAACGTAAAAAGGTACCGAAATACACCGCACACAGCTCGAAAAAAAATACCAAAATGTGGCCGTGCCCTTCGTGCTAAGCATTTCACGCATGGGAAATTCATCGTTATGAATGATGAAAAATACTTCACGTTCTCGGACAGTTTCCTCAGTGAAAGTGATTCCTTTTACACTGACAATTATGAAGCAGCATCAGACGACGTCAAATACGCTGACAAAATGAAATTTGAACCAAAAGTGTTGATTTGGATTGCGATTTCAACGAAAGGTATATCAACTCCATATTTTCAACCAAGCAGTGCTGTTGCAGTCCATTCTGATGTATATCAATAAATGCTCGACTAAATTGAAGCAGTTTATCAAAGAAAATCATGCGCGTGACAAAATAATCTTCTGACCAGACCTTGCGCGTTGTCATTATACAAAAAAAAACACGAGTATGGCTAAAAAGTCAAAAAATCGAATTTGTACCGCAAAATGACAATCCACCAAATGTTCCACAGGCATGACCAATTGAAAGATTTTGGGCAATACTTTCACCTCAAGTTTATGAAACCGGCACTTGATTGGCAGAATAAAGAGGAAGTTGAAAGAAAGCGACGTTTCGGTCGTCCGGATGGATAGCGTTCCAATGCGTAAAATCGAAGATAATGGTACATTCGCTGCAAAGTAAACGCGCTTTGATAGATTTTGAATAAATATATACGACATAAGCAACTGCATTAGCAATATTTTTCCTGGTTTCACTTATACACGCGCCTGAAATTAGTCTCAAGACTAATGAATTACCTTCACTTGACAATCAGAGCCAAAAGTATAGTCCGCTAATAAAAACAAAAAATTTAAAATAGTCAATGGCAAAGTATTTTATTTTTGTCGGAGACTGTATTCGATACATAGAAACTTCCATATGCAGACACACATTTTTAATGAAAATAAATGTGGCAAGAAGAATGAGGTTTATATAGGTTATTTATTATACTTTGTGTATGTTTACTGTTTAGACTGTATTACTTCTATTTAAAATTTAAAAAAAATATATAATTAAAATAAAAATGCCTTTTGATTATAATCAATTGCGACATAAAGGCAAATTTGCAAAGGAAAGTTCATCAATAAACCCCCTGGGAAACATACATGCCTGCAACGAAAAAACTTTATTGGTTAGAAATAAAGAGACCACGAGAAAAAATGAAGAAACACATGAAGGGGTACAGTATTAGTCAAATCGTGGACAGCAGATGAACGTTTATCATCCTGGTGACATTATTAATTCTCAAGGGTTAATTAATATACTGAATAAAGTTTCAATTACATCCGAGGGCTATGGTTTAGTGTATTTCGCTTTAGAAACAAGGGGATTTTCAAGTACAGCTTATATTATGCAAATAGCGGCGAAATATCGGGATAAAACATTCAATGTTTATATAAGGTCTACGCAACCGATTAATTACCACGCTTTCAAAGTTACGGGCTTAGAATATATTAATGGCGACCTGTATTTATATGGTAAACCTATCAAAACAATCACTCTAAAGGACGCATTAATTTAATTCCAACAGTTTTTAAATTTTTCTCCAAAACCTTGCGTACTTGTTGCCCATAGTGCACGTTTTGATTCGTCCCATTTAATTCAAGGTATAATTAATTTTGCAATGATCGAAGATTTTAAAAATACGTCTGGTTTTTCGGATACAGTAAGTCTTCTCAAAAAACGCTTTCCTGACCGAAAAGGCTCAGAAATGGTTAAGCTCGGAAAGTTAGCGCATGATTTATTGCAAATAGTACCAAACGAAAAATTCCATGCGACGATATTGGACGTTAAAATCCTTGAGAATTTGGCAAATGAGTTTTTGAAGAGAGAAGATTTAATTATAAATTACGTATCGTATAAAGAGTGCGTCATGGAAAAACTAATAGTGCCATCGTTAATGCCTTTAAAAAGTATGGCAAATAGATGCTTATACTGCACTCTGTCGGTGGCTTACAAAGTCTTTTCAAACAGAACGGCACAGCACGGCTGGCACTTATTGCAGAAACGCACCTTTCTCGAGCTTATCGCTCGAAGGCATAGATGGCATGGTATAACAACTAATGACGAATCGAAAAGATTCGCATTTTTAGAAGTCGCCAAAAAGTGTTCTTCGTATCTGCTGAACCATCCCAAAACGCGTTTCGCCGTATCACGGCTCCTCAGTTGGGCTAGGTTCAGCAAATACGAGAACACCATTTTTAGTCCTTATCCAGGTACTAACGGAAAATTATGGCAAATAGACTTCTAAAAATGCGAATCTCTTCGATTCGTCTTTAGTTGTTACACTATGCTATCTATGCCTTCGAGCGGTAAGCTCGAGAAAGGTGCGTTTCTGCAATAAGTGCCAGCTGTGCTATGCCGCTCTGCTTGAAAAGACTTTGTAAGTCACCGACAGAGTGCAGTATAAGCATCTATTTGCCATAATTTTCCGTTAGTACCTGGATAAGGACTAAAAATGGTGTTATCGTATTTGCTGATCTAGCCAGTAGAAAGTTAACTTTAGAGTTAACATTCATCAAAACAATCTAAACACAAAAAACAAGTTCAGACATGTAAAAGGAGTAAAGGGTTTTCCCGGCTCACAAGGAGTTTTAGTGGGTATGCCAACCCTTCAGGTTGGAGAGCCCCACATAACTGGAGCACTTTGGGGCACCCTTATGGTGACGCAGACTGCTCCAGAATCCATAAGGCGGATTTCTCCTTGACAAAAAAGAAAAAAAAAATATCGTATTTGCTGAACCTAGCCCAACTGAGGAGCCGTGATACGCCGAAACGCGTCTTGGGATGGTTCAGCAAATACGAAGAACACTTTTGGTAACTTCTAAAAATGCGAATCTTTTCGATTTGTCTTTAGTTGTTTACCATGCCTTTAAAAAGTGTTATTTCAGATCTTATGATTAAAAGAATAGCATCTGAATGCATAACTTTGAAAGATCTAAAAAGTTCTTATGATACATTGGGTTCTACAGGAATAGTGCAATTATTATTTAGTCGAAAAGACAATGACAAACCACGAGTAACCAAAGATACGCGAGTAGTAAATAAAGTAATTAATTAGTTTACAAATACATAGTTTATAGTAGTTTATTTATTTATCACTAGTATCATTAATTATTTACTTAGTTTTACGGAGACTGATATGTAACAGTGTTGATAAATAAATATAATATTAACTTAAAATATTGAAAAATTATTGAACCTACAAAGATATTTTTGTTAAATATAAATCTTTTAAATACTAAAGAAAAAAATAATAAATATCAAGACACAAATTCAAATTTTTAATTAATACATTTAATATTTTTATTTGATGATTATAGTTAAAGTTGATAAATATATTGTGTTTATTCAATAAATTATTTAATCTACAAATGAATTTCTGTTTAAAAGTTAACGATTTTAAATGCTGTTTGAATGTTGGCGCGTAAAATATGACGACATACAGCGTTGTCAAATTGTGATATTTGTCCCTCACTACGCGGTTATTCTTTTAAACAAATATCAACTTTAAATATTTATATCTTATTAACAAATTGATAAAAAAAAATTATTTCAAAATTTTTCTAATTTTTTTTTTACTAAATATGAGTTTTTTTTTTAAATTCGTAAGAAATGTTCTTAAGATATACACGAAACTATGCCTTTTTTTATACTTTATTGGCCTATTGCATGTTAATTATGTGCATTTTAATTATTAATCATTTCGCTTCACAATCGGACAAAGATATATTTTTTTAATTAAATGAAAAACATTTAGATTAACATGCTATTTCAATTTCATCAAATTCTTAAGCGAAGTGGATTTTACGAGTGGACTACCTTAAAGGAATAAATAAAATATAAGTATGTTTACGTTAATTTTTCCTAAACAATTTTTAATGACGTGACATTATTCACTCGGTACAATTTACCTTGAAACTATAGTCACTAATTAGGGTAATTATTTTTTGCGCGAATCATTACTCGGCACGTTGCATCGTTAACCAAAGTGCTGAAGGACGATTTACCGATTGATTTTCTAAATTTTCCATGAAAAATCTTGATAACGCCGGCTGTTTCCATGCATTATCCTTAATCCCCGCGAGGGCGATATTAATCTCGATATTTTAGGCTAAAAACTTTTAAAATAATTGAAAATTGGAAAACTTTCAGATGGATTGTCTGATTAAAAAGTAAACATGGAAAATGAACCTGCCGCTTTAGATGCTTATCGAAATATAAAGGATTTTCTTATTATTCGCTCCCTACCTCACGAGAGCCGCCTTGACGTGATATTACCATTGTTGTAAAATTTGACATTTGTTATTATTAAAACAGTGGCAGCTCAGAAGTTGACAGAGTAGTTTGCTTACAGTGAGCGTTTAAAAAAAACTTTCGTAATCAAACGGAAATTTCACGTGAATGTTTTCGTTGCTCAACATGATTGAAGCGGATCAGCATGTGACTTACCGTGAAATAGAGGCATCCTTAGGCATAGCAAAGATTGCAGTACATTCGATTTTGCATGAACATTTAGCTGTGAAAAAGATCTGTTTCCGATGGATTGCGCATAATTTGACCGAAACTCAAACACAGGCTCGTGTCAATTGGTGTAAGGAAATGCTCAAAAAATTCGACCGAGGACATGCAAAGTGCGTATACAGGAGACGAAACTTGCATATATTCGTACGAGCCGGAAACTAAGCAACAATCAACTGTTTGGGTGTTCCAAAATGAACTGAATCCAACAAAATCGGTTCATTCGCTAAGCACTTCCAAGAAAATAAATATACTGCACATGTTACAACCACTGTTTTAAAGGATTGAAGAACAGTTAATGCTGAATCGTATATAACGGTTTGTTTGCCAGACGTCATCGATGAAATCAGGAAAAACAACCGAAAACGTAGCATCATTCATCATCATGACAATGCCACGAATTAAGGTCTCATTGACCGTATTCACCTTATTTATCGTCTCACGACTTCTTTTTGATCTTGAAAGTCAAAAAATGCCTGGACATCACCTCAAGAAGTTAGGTACCAACTTCAGAGTGGAAAAAATATTTCGAGAATTGGTTTTCGAACGCATGCAAAATTATATAAATCTTAAAGGCGAATATTTTGAGAAACAATAAAATGATTTGTACCAAAAATTTTTTTATCTTTCATTGTTTTTGTAAAAACTTAAAAGATAACCCTCGTATTACTTTTACTACGGCATGATTCATTTTAAAGTAACCTAGTTAGTTTGTGCGAGTTTACGGGGTGAAACAAACAAACACTAAGATGTTTGTTGTGAAAACATTTGCATTGTTGCAAGCTTTGCGCGCTGATGTAGACCTGGTACCGACTTACCATTTTATGTGTTTATTTTTGACACTATTCATTGTAGTTAAATTAATAGATAACAAAATACTGTGCTTATACGATATTCCTGTAGCTACGAAAAGGGTTGTAACTACAGGGTATGTCACCAAAATCAGGACAAATTTCAAGTTCCCGCCATAATGTGTCTCCGCCACAGGTTGTTGTTAGCGTCCGAGAAAACCGGATATTTCTAGCAAACAGTCCTAACCTCAAACTGTATTTGAAGCTGAAGAACGAAACTTGATACATTTTAATTAAACCAGTTTCTATATATATATATATATATATATATATATATTATATATATATATATATTTATATATATATATATATATATATATATATATATATATTACAATAGAGGATGGTGGAGTGTAATACATTAAAATTCCGGGTTTCAATCCGTTCATCTAACAATATATGTATATATACACTCCTGAACAAAATTAACGCAACAATATATTAAATCATACAAATCTCTATAATGAATTAATTTTAATAATTTTTTTATGAACATTGGTTACACTAAAAGTTAGAAAAAACTTATTCGGATACTTTAAGAGTGAATTAGCTACCAAATTTCTCTATAAGATTCGAATTAAAATTATTCTTAAGACCTAATAAACAAAATCGTTGAAATTATGTAATAATGAAAAAAATAAACTGGGGACACTAGCAGCAAAATTAATGGTGTAACTGGGACACTAGTAGCGTGTGTTGCCTCCTCTACTTCAGATGACAGCGTTTATGTGCCTAGGCATGCTTTTAATTAAAATTTTGGATAAAATCTTGAGGAATTTGCTCCCATTCTGAGATAACTGCATTTTCAAGTTCCCTCAGGTTTCTAGGTGCAAGAATATGACGTTTCACATTTTTCTTAAGGTGATCCCTTACATGTTCTATCGGATTCAGATCCGGGCTTTTTGGTGGCCATTGCATAATCGGTATATCAACTTGATTAAGATAATCGAGTACCTCCCTAGCCACGTGAGGTCGAGCGTTGTCTTGCATAAGCAGGAAATTGGGCTCCACAAAATGACCGAAAGGCATCACATGTTCTATTACAATATTCTCAAGATAGTAGTCAGCATTCATGGATCTCGTACGGACAGGAACTAACTCTGTGCGAGCATAAAAGCAGATGTCATCCCAGAACATAACAGAGCCACCGCCGAATGGAATCCTTGCAGAGATATTGCAAGGAGCAAACCTCTCTCCTGGTCTTCGCCATACTCGCTCATGACCATCTGGATGTTTTAGACTAACCCTAGTTTCATCTGTGAAGAAAACTTGTTTCCAATCATCCACAGACCAGTTTTTCGTGATCTCGAGCAAAACGTAACCTGGCAACTCTGTTCTCTCTAGTAAGCAAGGGCGCAGTGGCTGGTCTCCTACTGTTTAATCCAGCTTCATTTAAACGGTCTTCTAATTGTTTTAGAAGAAATTGTGATATTGCGAACAGCTTCGAGTTCGTTTCTTATTATAGAACTAGTGACAGTCCTGTTTCTTAAAGCATATTGTCTTATAAAACGTACATCTAGGTCGCTAGTGCATCGTTTTCGCCTTTGCCCTAGCCTTCTAGAATAAGTTCCTACTTCATTCAAGCGTATTACCATACGATTTATTGTGGAACGATGTTTGCCTAACAAATTGGCAACATAACTCTGACAATATCCCTCGTCCAATAAAACTGAGGCTCGCACTACCTGGTGTTCAGTTTAAATTCCTTGTTCGATTCATTTTTCTAATTCTTCGGGGTCAAAAATAAAACAGTCTACCACAAAAACGTATTACCTTGAAAAAGGGAACAATTTATAAGTTTACTTTTAAAGAAAATCTATCGCATTATTACAGAAAATTGTTCATCTAATAAATTCTTTAAAACTGTAAATCTAAACGAATTGTTTTGATTTCTGTCATGAACAACGAGACAAAATATGCATAGCCTACTATTCAAATACTCGATAAACTTTGAAACTGACATAAGAAAAAGATAAATTAATTTTCAGATTGTTGCGTTAATTTTGTCCAGGAGTTTATATATATATATATATATAATATATATATATATATATATATATATATATATATATATATATATATATATATATATATATCTCGAACAGCTACTGCCTAGCTGAGACTCCTTTACGATACAGGTAGGTTTTCAATGGATCGATGACTACGACAAGGTGATATTATGTCATCCAAATTATTCAATGCCGTACTTAAGTATGCTTTTAAAAGAGTGAATTGAGAAAATATGTTATAGAAATCAACATAGATGGAGAAAATATGACCTGAAAGCGGACATTCCAATGTCTCAACCGCACCAATGCAGTGGTGCGGCTCACGGGACCATGGAAGGAACAAGGTCTAGCAAATCCTTGAAAGACATAGTCCCAAATGAAGTAGTAAGACAAAGAACGCAAATAAGTGAGGCCAACGAAACAATCACCATGGTAAAGTGAATTAGGCTGGACATGTGGCGATAAAGAGCGATGTACGAGGGGAATTATTGAATGGAGACCCAGAGAAGGGAATAATAGAGGACGACTTCCCACTAGATGACCTAAGGCGCATTCAGAGGGACCCGATGCAGATGCCACAAGATCGTGATGAGTAGAGAACTCTGCGAGAGTCTGCTTATGTTCAGCAGTAGAAGAGATTGGGCTGATGATAATGACATGTATAACCATAAAAATATTGTCAGTGATAGGACTTAAGAAACGTAATATATTAAAGATTTTTATTAACTAACCTGTTCAGTTGTCACCTGCCCATAACTGCCGACTTTCTTCGAAGGAGGACTGGCGGCCACCCCCACGGGACTCCCGATTTTCTTCGGACCGTGGCTCCCAAATCCATTCTCCACTACCGAATTCTTTTCGAACTTCTGCAAAGCGTACTGAATACTGCTAGGCATCGGTTTGGCTGTTTTGGCGGCAGCTTGAGCCGCCAACCTGGCTTTATCTTCGTGTACGAAATTCTTTACTAATTTCTCCAGTCGGTTATTGTCCATGTTGGGCGCTTGGGCTAGTAGCTCTATGGATGGCTTCGCCGGCGCCTGAGGCTTTAACATCGACCTGAAACAAAACAAATTACTAATATTAGAAAATAACAATTTTTTTGTGTTCCGTACGGAATACCTATAAGATCACTTCGATGTCTGCCAGTATGTCTGTCTGTCCGTCTGTCACACCCGATTTTCTTAGAAACTATTTAACAAAGAAAAGTTGAAATTTGGCACTAATATAGGAATTGATGGCCCCATCAGAGCCGTGTAGTTTTGAAAGTTAAATTTTGGCTTTAAAGGATTAGTTTTGGGGGGTGAAATCGGAAGTGAAAAAAAATTACCAGGTCATCGAGTGAGGTGTCAAATGAAAGCTTCTGAAAACACCAGTTCAAAAATATTGGCGAACACTTTTCTTCGTATTATTTTTGAAAAACTGCCAAAAATAGCTGTCCCCTCCTTATCTCGAAAAGTATGGATCAAAAAATTTTGAAAAATTTCTCGAATATTCTCAACAGGGTGTAGATTGGACGATAATTATCACGAGTACATTACCTTTAATAATTCATCTGGCATATAAAAAAAATAATTCAAGGTTATCAGTTTTCAACAAAGATCGGAAACGAACTTTGTTGAAAACTCATTTGGAGTGTGTTTTGTGAAGTCATTATTTTATACCTCCGTGAAAAAATTTTTATTTCAAAAGTAATCAGAGTACGGAACATTAACTGCGCAAGTTCAATTTGCATTTGGTCGGTTATTCAATATTAGGTTTGGTTATACATACACTACCGTCAGAAAGTATTTGGCCATCTAGTTATTTCAGTCCCAAGACAACAAAAACCCAGATAACATACATATATATATATATATATATATATATATATATATATATATATATATATATATATATAACACATGGGCTGAAAAGTCCCGGGCCTAACAAAGAAAACACGGTTTTTTTTGGTTCAAAATTAGCTTTATTCATCAACGTAATCTCCATCAAGAGCAACGCAATCATTCCAGCGCCGCTCTAACATTTCAATACCACTTTTGTAGAACGATTTATCTTTTGCCTCAAAATAGGCCTCAGTTTCAGCGATAACCTCTTCATTCGTGCGAAATTTCTTACCGGCGAGCATTTTTTTTTCAGGTCTGCGAACAGCCAGTAGTCGCTGGGAGCCAAATCTGGCGAATACGGTGGATGTGGGAGCAATTCGAAGTTCAATTCATGTAGTTTTGCCATTGTTTTGATTGACTTGTGACACGGTGCGTTGTCTTGATGAAACAAAATTTTTTTCTTTGCCATATGCGGTCGTTTCTTTGCAATTTCGGCCTTCAAACGCTCCAATAACGCTATATAATATTCACTGTTGATGGTATTTCCTTTCTCAAGATAGTCGATGAATATTACACCACGCACATCCCAAAATACCGAGGCCATAACCTTTCCAGCCGATTGTTGTGCTTTCGGGCGCTTTGGACGAGGTTCACCAGTTGCTGTCCACTCAGATGACGATCGTTTTGATTCCGGAGTGAAGTGATGGATCCATGTTTCATCCATTGTCACATATCGACGCAAAAATTCCGGTTTGTTACGTTTAAACATGGCCAAACACTGCTCAGAATCATCAACACGTTCTTGTTTTTGATCAACAGTGAGCAAACGCGGCACCCACTTTGAACAGAGCTTTCTCATAGTCAAATGCTCATGCAATATAAAGCCAACACGTTCTTTTGATATCTTTACGATGTCAGCTAACTCACGCAACTTCACTTTTCGATCATTCAAAACGATTTTATGGATTTTTTTGATGTTTTTCTGGTGTTACCGCCTCATTTGGACGTCCACTGCGTTCTGCATCATCGGTGTCTCTACGACCACGTTTGAAGTCAGCAAACCAACGTTTTTATGTGTTGTTTCTGATGGAGCGGAGTCCCCATAACACTTTTCAAGCCATTGCTTCGCTTGAACGGTATTTTTTCCCATCAAGAAGCAGTGTAAAATTAAAACACGAAATTGTTTTTTGATCCATTGTTTTGAAAATAACAAAAGTAGCGTCACTCTTAGCACAATAACTCACAAACTAATGAATAGAATATCATGAAATTTTAACAGCTGTCTTTTGAAGGTTAGTATTAACTGAAAAAAAGGTGACTGCAATAAAACTAGCGCCATCTATGTGTTAGGCCCGGGACTTTTCAGCCCATGTGTTATATATATATATATATATATATATATATATATATATATATATATATATATATTTAATGATTTATTATTTATTTTCACATTACTTACAGTCTAGAAAATCAGAAAAATATTCATGATTTTCCAGGATTTTTCCCACCTATGTGACCTCCTTTGTTTTTAATTACGGCTTTACGGAGTTTCGGCATTCTGTTCAGTAGTTTCTTCAAAGTTTCTTCGGTTATTTTAACCCATTCTGCTTGTAAAAGTTCCCACAAGTGATTTTCTGATGTTGGATTAAGCTTTCGAATACACCTGTCCAAATGGTCCCACAGCAATTCGATGGGGTTTCAAATCGGATGATTGTGGAGGCGAAGTCATCACTTCCAGGACGTCATCGGATTTCCATTGGTCCAAAAGTTCTCTAATTTGTTTAGCACAATGTTTAGGGTCCTTGTCATGCTGAAAAATAAATTTCTTGATACCATTCTTTCGCATGATTCCTTCTATCCTAAATATTTTTTTTCAACTTTACCGTTGCCAAAACAACCCCAAACCATTACTGAACCTCCACCATGTTTTACTGTAGGCAACTGACAGGCTTAAAAAACATCCTCTCTCCGCACGTAAACTCGTAAATTTGAACCGAAAATTTAGAATTTAGATTCGTCGCTCCAAAGGACGGACTTCCATTGTTCTGATGTCCAATTTTCATGTTCTCAGGCCCATTCTAATCGTTTACGTTTATTCATTTGCCTAAGAAGTGGTTTCCTCACGGCAACTCTCCCGTGTAGTCCACCTTCTGCTAACCTGTTCTTCACGGTTGTCAGGCTGATGGGGATGGGCCGCTCCAGGTTTAATTGAGTAGTGATTTCTGGTGCGGTTAAGCGGCGATTACGTCTGCTGGACATTGTTATAGCTCTGTCTTCAGCGATGTAGTCCACCATTCTCCTTGGCGTCCGCATATCACTCGCGATTTGACGACTCGAGTGACCATTTTGATATCTCGCAATTATCAGAGCCCGATTTTCAACGGAAACTTCTTTCGTTTTTGGCATTTTCACAAAACAATTGAGCCTGTATCAATGACAAAGTACTGTTTGCGTATGGTTAATTATAGCATAGTTTTTATCATAAAATGTCTCTAGGAATTTCCATAATCCCTAGAAACTTAAAAAGAGTTCTTATTTCAACTGAAATTCTCAGAAATCGCCTCAAACGATTATCATGCAAAACTTGGAAATTTGTTCTAATTGGTTTTTAATTTGAGATTTCAACAAAAAGGCACAATTTTATGATGGATACTTGTTAAGAACAATTAAATTCACCTAATAATAATAAAAGGGTTTAATTAGGTATTAAATTTTGGCAGTTACATTGAAATTTCTGACGGTAGTGTATATTTAAATATTATAATGCTATTAAACCTCAATTGACACTAAAATCTCTAATAGACATCAGCCTGTACCTTTCAGCTGATCGGGAAAACGAATAAACAGTTTTTAATGTATTTTATTATGCTTTATAGGAATCTGTAGTTCAAGATGGATAAAAAGTGCAATATTAGATGATTTTTAACTAAAAAGGGTAATTTTTTTTTGTACTTTGCTATGGTATAATATAACAACTTTTTGTTAAAAGTGGGTACAAGATTTCTTTCGATATAAAGCATTTCGATTTATCAATTTATGTTAAACCAAAGGTATGTAAAAAATGAATACATGTCAATGACATAGGTAGGTTCAAGGTACGGGGGAGAGGGCGGACGGGTGATAAAAATGAAAATAGTGAATAATAATAATACATAGGGCGATGTAGTCGATTTTTTAATTAGCGCCTGGATGTAGCAAACGTTATAATCTATCACACTCGAATACATATATTTTACTTCTCCGTAATCTTGGTATATGAACGCCATTCTACGTCATTACCCTTGAGTTATTTGTATTTACACAAAATTGAACCATAAAGTTTATAAAAAGAACATCAAAAACTGAAGCCACAAAACATGGTAACAACCAAGGTTATTTTCAAAATTCCAGTTAATTGTTTTTGACGTATCTATTTACTGCAACGATTAGCGTACAAACTAGAAAATCATAATCTTTCGGGTTGATTGTCTTATTAGTTATACGGGAGCGATATGAAGTAAATGGTTTTTATAATTCTCTCCATATTGATTGCGTTTCGCCAAAAGAGTCAATCTGTATTTCAGAACAGAGTGTTTAAGATTTAAGTCGTTCATTAATAAAATTTTGCACAAAATTTACTATCCCATCGTTGAATGAGTAACTTCAGTTATATACTATGGTTTAAAATAATGAATTTCAGAAAAATTTAAGGAGTATTTATAATCATGACTGAGAGAATATAAAAATGCAAATTAGCCCTTTTGGACTCGAGTAGCGATCTTGTGATCAAAAGGATCAATGTGGTAGATTGACCTTTTTTGCACTTTGATTTTAAGGCTAAATTAATTTTTTTTTCAGGGCCGATCTTGAATTTTCATCGGATAATAATTTGGCGAATAATAAAATTACATAAATAATCAATATTTTTCAGAAGTTGATATGTTTTTTTCAACATGCAGTATGTAATGCCAAGTTACTGATACTTTATTTTCTATTTTTTTTATTCGTAAAAGGAATTATAATAATAACGAACATCTTGCACAATCTCTTAAATTATTATCATTGAATTGCTTATTTTAACGTTGTGTTACAAATGCAACAAAAAAAAATTAAAATAACAGATGTTAATTAAAATTTTTCACTTTGCTGTTAAATGTCTTCCTCATCGGTCTCAGTCAGGACATCTGCCACTGCTTCCGAATTAGGAAGTGCGAAGTACTCTTTATGATAGCGTTCAGGAATAGCACCTTTGGTGAAGAGATTTATTAAGTCATTATATTTTTCCTCTGCAAATTTTGCAGGTAGGCTCACGGGGCCTCGTTAAGTCCCAGCACAATTGTTTTTCTCCCTTTCCTTTTTTATTCTCTTCCTTCTGTTTCTTTCCTTCTTTATTCTTTGTACATCTCCGACTCTGTATTTTCTGTAGAAAATATAAAGTTGGGGCCTCATCTAAAGCTTTTTGAAACATTTCCATTGTTCCATTGTGTACAACAGCCTTTTTGGTACCAATATACTCATTGCACTGATGAAATTTTTAATTTCTCACCGTCCTCAGCCTCAATTTTAAACTTCGCTAAAAAGGTTTTCTAGTCCCTAAACTTATTTCTTTTAACAACTATTACTTTATAAGGGAAGGGAATATTGCGGGCATTGGTAACTATTGTGACCCACTCACTTGGAGCGTATACGGTTTTTTTCTTCATCGTTGCCTCTATAACTTCATCTACTAAGTCAACAGCCATCACTGAGTGGCCTACACTCAAAAATTTAGTGCTTTAGACAGCTTTACAAACTCTGTCAGCAGTATAAAAACAGATGAGTTTTTCTGCTGGTCTGCAGAATTATCACACTTTATGTTCCTATTATCTAAGAGCATTAAATATTTCCACATGATCGTACAAATTTCACTGCTCTTGTATCCATCAGTCTCACCCCACATGTAGCAGTAAGTCAACCTAGTGGCACTCTTATACGAGGCTGGTTTGATAAGTCCGTGCAAAGTCCGAGAGATGGCACCACCGGCGCGTATCGAGGTCATGTTTAGTTAGTAGCATCTCTTGAATGAACGCACACCAAGTTTCAGCCATATTGGTCTATTTCTTTGTGTTTGGCATTCGTGTGAATCAAGGAAGTCGAGTGATTTTCAAGAAATGAACGAAAAAGAATTTCGTGTGGTGATTAAACATTACTTTATGAAAGGCAAAACGCCTCAGGAGACTAAAGAGAAGCTTGATAAACATTATGGTGACTCTGCACCTTCGATTAGAACAGTTTATAAGTGGTTTCAAAATTTTCGGACTGGCCATATGGGCACAAGTGACGCTGAACGTTCTGGACGGCCTGTGGAGGTTACGACTCCAGAAATCATTGATCAAATTCATGATATGGTGATGGATGACAGAAGAGTTAAGGTGCGTGAGATTGCTAGTGCTGTGGGCATCTCGACTGAACGGGTACATAATATTTTGCATAAACATTTGGGCATGAGAAAGCTATCCGCAAGATGGGTGCCGCGATTGCTCACGCTTGACCAAAAACGGAATCGTGTGAAGTGTTGCAAGGATGGTTTGCAGCTGTTCCAGAAGAATCCTGAGGACTTTAAGCGTCGCTTCGTCACTGTGGATGAAACATGGATACATTACTATACTCCTGAGACCAAACAACAATCTAAATAATGGGTTACCAAGGGGGAATCTGCACCAAAAAAGGCGAAGACCGTTCCTTCGGCCGGAAAGGTTATGGCGACTGTCTTTTGGGATTCGCAAGGGATAATCCTCATCGACTATCTGGAAAAGGGTAAAACTATTACAGGTGAATATTATTCATCATTATTGGACCGTTTGAAAAAACCGAGCTGCAAGAAAAACGCCCGCGATTGGCCCACAAGAAACTCCTTTTCCATCACGACAACGCACCAGCACACACCTCAGCAGTTGTGTCGCAAAATTAATGGAAATAGGATTCCAACTCGTTTCACATCCCCCCTATTCTCCAGACTTGGCTCCCTCGGACTACTATTTGTTCCCCAATTTGAAGAAATGGCTGGCGGGACAAAGATTTTATTCAAACGAAGAGGTGATTGCAGACACTAATGGATATTTTGCAGACTTGGACAAATCCTATTATTCGGAAGGGATCAACAAACTAGAACATCGGTGGACGAAGTGTATAAGCCTAAAAGGAGACTATGTCGAAAAATAAAAAAGGTTTACCCCAAACACATAAGTAGTTTTTATTTTTGCACGGACTTTTCATACCAACCTCGTAAATGAATACGTAGTGTATTTTCTTGCATAGAAAAAGAGTATACTTTTCCCGTGTGGGAGTATTCAGTACCCAAATCTCAGATACAGATAGGCCCTTTGTAGTTTGTAAAATTGAAGTGGTAAAATAGATTGGTCCAAATGAAAAAACTGCAGATTGGTCCTTTTGGCGGAATGCAATCAATATATGCAGAATATTTGATATAGCAGCTTTCTGGCGAAGCGAAGTTCACATTCTGATGAAATTAACTGGTTTAACTGAAAATTTTACTCCCGATTCGATTTGAATTCTATAATTTTACTTGATTTATATATGTAAAATATCAAATACTGGCCATTAAAATTCGTCTACTTCAGTTATTTTAAGCGGTTTTCAAAATCATCCAATACAGCTGTTAGAGGTCATTTAACAATGTTGATACTTTTATATACAATATGTTCGATATGAAATAACAATGTTTTTATTTTCGTATCGGTTTTCGCAACGATTTTCATGTTGTTTGGATAATTTCCAACTGTTTCGAACTAGAAATCGGAATCTCCCGAATAAAATATATGCGATATTATTGCGTATGTTAAAACTAATGAATTATTTTATGACAAGGAAATGAGCGATCGGGAAATTTATATGACAATGTACAAAACTTAAAATGTTTCCGTAGAATTTTCGAAATGCATTCTATGACATTCAAAATGCATGGAAGGACTACAATACCAAGGTAACGATCTGCTCGACTTCGAATCTTCGGAGACACCTGGAAAGATATATATTTTTGAATCGGGAGCGTTATATCCTTCTTCTTAGTTCGACACACAGTGACAAAATATGGAAAAAATTCGAGCCACTTCGCAAATCTAATCCAATGGCGGTAATTTTTTTTTTCATCTTCTTGGTATAACGTATATTATATGCTGGCAATGCTAAAGATGTGAAATCTGTCAAGGCACTTTTTTGAAAAAAAAGAAGCCATTAGTGTCACCACAGAAGTACTTTATTCAAATAAAATTCATGTTTGAGTAACAAAAAAATACAAAAACCGGTCAAGTGCAAGTCGGACATGCGCAATTAGTATTCCTTACCGTGATTGCTTTTAATATAAACATTTTTGTTACGGGGGTATAAAATGATCAATGATTTCACAACACACCCCAAATGAGTTTTCATTTTTTCTCGATCTTCACTGAAAATTGACGACTTTGATTTTTTTTTGTTTATATACCAGATAAATTATTAATGGTAATGCATTCGTGATAATTTTCGTTCAATCTAACCCTGTGGAGAATATTCCAGAATTTTTTTTTCCAAAATATTTGATGAGTACTTTTCGAGATAAGGGGGGGCAGCGATTTTACGAGATTTTTTTAAAAATAATACAGAGAAAAGTGTGCGCAAGTACTACAGTATATATATTTTTGAACTTGGGTTTTACAAGCTTTCATTTGATTCCCCACTCGATGACATGGTAATTTTTTTTTTTTTTACTTCCGATTTCATCCCCAAAAACTAACCTCTTAAGTAAAAAATTTAACTTTCAGAGAAATCGGGTGTGACAGACGGACAGACACCGAAGTGTTCTTATATATATATATATATATATATATATATATATATATATATATATATATATATATATATATATATATATATATATATATATATATATATATATATTAGGGTGACCGCAAAAAATCGATGTCGGAATTTTGTTCGTCTGGACCCCACAAAACGATTCCCCTTTCCAGATATTGAGATAGCCGAAATTTGAGCTCGATTAAACGACGTTAACCCGTGCCGCTCGTCGCTCAAAGTTTGAAAAAATCCAAATTTTTGGCCAAAAAGCTGACATATGGAGCCATAACTCCAGAACGGTAAATAATAGAAACACGCTTAATATCTCAAAAGAAAGCTAATGTTGTTCTTCAAAATTTATATTCTATACATAATTGTTGTTATTTTAAGTCAAACCGAGTTACAACAGCCTTTAGCCACAAAAACGTGACCTGGTACCAGTAGGAGCCAGTTTGGGAGTATTCTAAGAATTTTACGGGTTTTTACATAATCTGTCTCGGAATTAACATTTTTTTGTTAAAAAACTATTTTGGAACTCAATTTTCAAACATAAAGAGCCTTTTGTTCAAATTTAATCTTTTATTTATATGGGGATTACCTGACTAGTTTACCAAAGAAAGACCCGTTTGACAGGTAAAAAGGAGGGTGAATTTAATTTCTATTTTAGGGATGGTGATTTTACTTCAGCGTACAACCGACCTTTTATTTATTCAGTTTAGTTTCTAAAGTGCCTTTGAGCTGGTTAGATCGAACAATTATCTAGTGAAGATATTTTAACGTTTTTTTTTTTTAATTTTCCAAGTGTGTGTGTTATTGTTTTTATAACTATTATAGTATTATTTTAAAAGACATTTGAAAACATTTTATTGAAATTATAAATAATATATTTTGTTTCATTTTCCAAGTTAACTGTTATTTACCTATTGGCCTCTGAAATGGTATCCACATTAGGTGTACAAAGCCGGACCAAGGATAAAATATTTCTTGTGGGCTATCCCATTCACCAGATCACCGGTTGTAAACTACCCTCAAATCGTCAAGTTTTGTGTGCTTTATTTTATAATTTACGTACTGTGAAATTAACTGTAAGAGAATCAGCAAAACTTACAGTACGAGAAGTGTTCATTTTTTGGGAGAAAGCTCGAATCCCGACTAAACATGAGCAAGATGCAATTACTAAGCTGGAAAAACTTCACGCCGAGTGGAGAACTCTTCAAAAAGACCGGAAGAAAATATCGAAAAAGGCCAAGAACAAATTTAAACAGTTTGTTGATATTGCTCAACAAGATGCCTTGGCTCTGATGAAATCGGAAGAATATAAGGCGTTTCTCGTGAAACAAAGGCAGAAGGGCCGCCCAGGTTCCATGACTGGAGTGGATCTCAAGTTGTCTCGAGCTGAAGAAATCAAGGTGCAAAAGGAACTTGCAAAAATGACACAAATCCAAGAAGCAACTTTTGATATTGGTGAGTTTTTTTTTATTAGTAGTATTCTAAAAAATAGATAAACAAATAAGTAAATAGTTTCATTATAATTGAAAGAAAATTGTACATGAGAGCATGATTTGGCATCTTTATGACTGAGTTTATATTTTTTAAATAATACCTTTTGATAATTAGAAGTAGGTAATTTAGTACCTATGTATTATTACTATTCTGCTAAAACGACAAGTTTTTATAGTCTTTTTTTTTCTCTTTCTTTTGTTGCTTCTTAGAGAAGGATGATGAAGACAAGTTCGAAGAAGGAGAAGAAGACACTGAAGAGGACAGCATCTACCAGGAACTTGAGAGCTTGGAGGAAATGGACATCCCTGAAGAAGCTGCAGAAGATACAGGACCATCTGAGAGCAAGAAGATGAAAGTTTCATTTGCAAGCGGCGTTAAAGAGATTTTAAACATGAAATTGTCCATTTTATTAGATCGATGTAAGGTATCCGACAGAAATGCTACGAGAATAATAATAGCTACTCTAGAAGCACTAAACCTTGACCCTCTTGAGTACAAAGTCTCGAAAACTTTATTACATGATAGAAGGCAAATATTCAGAGAACAATATAATAAAAAAATTTTTGATAAAGTAAACATTCCTGAAAAAGAGCCCGTGGTTGTCCATTGGGACGGTAAACTTTTACCGGGTGTTTTAAAAAATGAACAATGTGAGCGAATAGCTATAGCTATTTCATATGGCGAAAAGGAACAGCTGCTGGGAGTTCCTGTAACAGCAAACAGCTCTGGAGAGGAGCAAGCCGTAGCCGTATATGAATGCCTATATGAATGGGGTCTTCTCAACACCGTCAAGGCGATGTGCTTCGACACTACAGCATCCAACACGGGAAGACTCAAAGGAGCATGCGTCGTATTGGAGCAAATGTTAGGAAGATAATTGTTATACCTAGCTTGCCGTCACCATATCTTGGAAATTCTGTTAAGAGGCGTATTCGACACAAAAATGGGATCAACCACTGGACCTCATCCAGACATTTTCAAGAGATTCCTCACTGCGTGGCCCAAGATAGACAAAGGAAAATACGACACAGGTATCAGTGACAATCTAATACAAAAGCAGCGAACTCCAGAAGTAATTGCAAATGTTACTGCTGAATTCGAGACCAAATTAACTGAGAGCCACCCCAGAGATGACTACAAGGAGCTATTGCAGTTGGTTCTCGTATTTGTTGGATCACTAGACGGCAATGTTGTGGGTTTTAGAACTCCAGGAGCCATTCATCACGCTAGGTGGATGGCAAAGGCTATTTACTGCTTAAAAATGTTCATTTTTCGTCGTCAATTTAAGATGTCTAATGAAGAAGAAAGTTCTGTGCGTGCCATTTCTGTTTTCCTAGTTAAAA
>CM032447.1:34078830-34136330 GCA_019049505.1 Pachyrhynchus sulphureomaculatus | reverse complement strand
GTTTTAACAGCTCATAATAGACCACGCCCCTCTGGCCCCACCAAACATGGAGCATCATCTTTCTGCCAAAGCGATTCGGTCGATGTGGATGGTGCGCCTGGGTCTACCCATGATTTTTTGCGCTTGGGATTCTCAAAATAAATCCACTTTTCATCCCCTGTAACTATACGATGCAAATACGACTTCCTATTGTACTGGGCGAGCAAAATGTCACACGTGTTTTTGCGCTTTTCCATTTGCCTGTCATTCAACTCATGTGGTACCCATCTACCGGCTTCTGAATCTTTTCCATCTCTCGTAGCCGATTGGAAACAGCTTGTTGACTAACGTCCAATTGCTCGGCGAGTTTTTTTTGTGTTTGCGAATCATCTTCGTTCAACAATGCTTGCAATTCCACATCTACGTATTATTTTGGCGGTTTTCCACGTTCCTTGCCTGCAACATCGAGGTCACCACTTTTGAAACGCCGAAAACATCGTTCACACGTATCTTGCGATGGAGCATGTTCACCATAAGCTTCTCGAAGTAATCGGTATGATTCAACAACAGTTTTCTTCAAATGAAAACAAAAAATTATTGCTGTCCGCGAATGTTCTTTGTTCGGTATAAATTTCGACATATTGAACAACACACAACACTACGCACACATTTTTCCAATTTATCACTCGTGCGCGTCTGACACTTGTTGATGACACAACAAAATGGCGCAGGGTCAAAGCTTTATAGCACAAACTGCACTGGTGCACCAACTGTTGTCTGAAATCCGCATTTCATCCTTGTACACCTAGTACAATACTGGCTACTGGCCCTCTGCTTGCTAAAAAAAGTGCAATATTTGTACAAGATAGGACAGGTTTGAACATCATTAAGTCTGGACAGAGTTAAAACATGTTTCAACAAGAATAAGTCTGCCTGGTGCCAAATTATTCTGAATACAAATTCCCACTTCTATATTTACAAGAATTATAACAATGAAATCCTAATATAGAGAAGTATATTACACAAAAATGACTGTCACAAGAAAACTATGCCCGATAGAAGAAATCTGATAACATATTTGTATTCAGCATAAAAAACTGAACTAGGGTCTCTATTCAGTTTCCTTGTGAAAAAAAATCATGTTGACCGGTATTAATAATCGTTCCTTGTATTTAAATGCTAAACTAAAAATATGAAAATCTAGACTAAACACCGTAAATTAATAACAAGCACAATTGGATACATTAAATGTCTTCATTTGATAAAATTAATCTTAGTAATTTCGCCAACAACGCTGCTAGTTTTCCTCCTATATTCTATATCGAATACAGGATTATTTTTAAACACTCTACCTTACACATATTACCGCACCACAAGCCTCTGTTAATTTGGACCGATTTAGATACAGTGCACGAATACACTCGACGAAAATTAGAACATTTTAAATACCACAACTTAAAATTTAGGACAGGATTTAATAGATTTAGCACTCATACTAGAAGTTTTAGTTTCCACAAAAGCCTGTTGCTCTGGTGACAACTCATTATCTACAAATAAAGTACCCGCAATAAAACCAATGACTTCATACACTTTTCGCGTACATGAAGTTCTTCGTTAATACTGAAATTGCCTATTAAAAAACAACACAAACAAGGAATTCTCATGATACTGAAAATATATATAATATATAACTTATTAGCGCTCACCTTTTCGCTTGACGGCACATCGCTGTAAAATTATAGGTTCTTTTTCCATTATTACGAGGATCGCCTTTTAAGTTTTTACAAATGGACACTAGATGGCGCCATTGAGTTGTGACATTACAATTGTTGTACTTTATTGACTTTTTTTATTGTTAAAACAGTGGCAGCTCAGAAATTGGCCGAGTAGTTTGAGCGTTAAAAAAAGATAGTTTTGTGAACAAATGGAAATTTCACGTGAAGGTTTTCGTGGGATGGTTTTTTACGATTTTAGTAAAGGCCTAACTCAAGAACAATGCATCGAATCGCTTCGTTCAACTTTTGATAATGAATTACCATCAAAAAAGGCAGAATTTCGTCATGGTTGTTGTTCCAAAAAACATCGATGCTATGCGCAACATGATTGAAGGGTTCGACATGTGACTTACCGTCAGGTAGAGGCATCCTTGGCATATCGAAGATTGCAGTAAAGGGTGAGTCAACGATAGAGTAAAGTTCATCATCATTTGTTTCGGGAATGACGAAAAAATGATAAATACAATAGTTTTAGGGAATGTTAAGGTGCACAGTTTAAAATTATTTTTGAGTATACAGGGTACTTCAAAAAAGTGTGGCCGATATAACATGTTTTTAGTGTTCCGTACGGAACACTTATAAGATCACTTCGGTGTCTGTCTGTCCGTCTGTCACAACCGATTTTCTCCGAAACTATTTGTCATAGAAAGCTGAAATTTGGTAATAATAGAGGAATTGATGGCCTCATCAGAGCTATGTAGTTTTGAAAGTTAAATTTTCACTTAAGAGGTTAGTTTTGGGGGGTGAAATCGGAAGTGGAAAAAAATTTTTTTTACTAGGTAATCGAGTGTGGTGTTAAATGAAAGCTTGTGAAAACACGAGTAAAAAATATATATATAATGTAATACTTGCGCGCACTTTTCATTGTATTATTTTAAAAATATTGCGAAAAATCGCTGTCCACCCGCCTTATCTCGAAAAGTACTTATCAAAAAATTTTGAAAAAATTCTAGAATATTCTCCACGGGGTGTAGATTGAACGAAAATTATCACGAGTGCATTACCTTTAATAATTTATCTGGTATATAAAAAAAAAAAAAAAAATTCAAGGTCACCAGATTTCAGTAAAGATTGGAAACAAACTTTGTTGAAAACTCATTTGGGGTGTATTTTGTGAAGTCACTGATCATTTTATACCTCTGTAACAAAATTTTTTATTTGAAAAACAATCAACGTACGGAACACTAATTGCGCAAGTTCAACTTGCACTTGACCGGTTATTTTTTTTTAAATGGAACATCCTATCTTCCAATTTATTTTTAAATTCTGCGTAAAATTTTATTACCTTTTTTTAATAATGTTATATACCTAAACCTAGTAGTTTTTCTAATATTTCAATTTTTTTTTAAAATACTAGTTTTCAGTTTCGTAAAAAATTGCCGGTAGCGCCATTGTTTCTGAAGGTGGAATACTCATAATTGTAAATTTTTACCCTTGTTTTTAATACACTTACACTATTGTGAAAACATAAACAAATAGTTAATAATAATTTTAATATAATGTAACTTATCTAATGATTAATTATTATGATGTAATAAATGTTCAAAAATATGCCCGACTACTTGAATACACATATTTAGTCGTTTTACTATATTTTCCTTCATTTTCCTTAGCATAAAGGGCGTTATTGTCCTGCACGCGTAAACACGATCTTTAATGTAGCCTCACAAAAAGAAGTCTAAAGGTGTTAAATCACATAATCGAGGGAGCCACTGAATGAACCCATCCCTACCGATCCATTTTTGTGGGTAACGATCGTTTAGAAATTCCCGAACTTCCCGGTGGTAATGAGCAGGAGCTCCGTCTTGTTGAATCCACATTTGTTCCCTTTCAAAGTTATCAACTTCTTCAAGAGCCTGGGGTAATTAGTTTTGCAAAAAATTTAGATATCTTGGCCCGTTAAGCGGTTCGCGGAAAAAATATGGACCAATAATTCGAAGATTTAATCTTCCACACCATACATTAAGCGACCAATGGTTTTGGTTTTGAACTTTCCGGGCCCAAAATGGATTAATTATTGAATAATAATGCATGTTATGGCTGTTAACTGCTCCAATACAGCGAAAAGTAGCTTCACCAGAAAACATTATTTTGGATAAAAAATTTGGATCGGCCCCTATTGCTCCATTCATGGTGGTACAAAAGTTTACTCGTCGTTCAAAATCACGGTCTTGAAGTTCTTGGTGTAGTTCCATATGAAAGGGATGATACTTATATTTTCTCGTGATGCGATTAGCCGTAGATTGGGATGTGTCAGATAAGTCAGCTACTTGACGGCTGCTGACCTTTCCGTTTCGTATACTCAACGCTACCACTACCATCAAACCGTTCCATTAAGCACTAAAAAGATTTTCTAGATGGTATACATCTACTAGGGTACTTCGTTCCGTAAAGCCTTACTGCCAAAAGACATTTTTTTCCCGCCTCGCCCAGTATATAAACCATATCAATTAATTCATTTTTAGAAAAATCCATAGCTATTACCTTTATACGTCACTTACTACAACAAATTAAACTATTTTTACTTGCTTAATAGACATGTCAAAATTTGACAATGCCCACATTTTTGTTTTGTCTTGGCAACTATGATGTTAGCGTAAGTGTATTAAAAACAAGGGTAAAAATTGGAAAATTCAAAATAAATCGAAAACTATTAGAAAGAGGTATATGACATACTTAATAAAAGTTGGAGGGTTTTGTAAAATCTACCAGAAAAAAATAATAATATACACAGTGTGCCATTTAAAAAATTTGAGATTTTACAATTTAAAATAGTCGAAATGCATAAATTTATTTTGAACACCCTGTAGCATCTAACTCAAATTTCTTTATATATATATATATATTTTTTTTTCATCTCTATAGAACGCTCGTACCAATGAGTATTCCACCTTTAGAAACAATGGCGCTACTGGCAATTTTTTACAAAACTGAAAACTAGTATTTTTTAAAAAAAAATTGAAATATTAGAAAAACAACTAGGTTTAGGTATATAACATTATTAATAAAAAAGTTATAAAATTTTAAGCAGAATTTAAAAATAAATTAGGAAAAAGCCCATTCAAAAAACATATGTTATATCAGCCACCCTTTTTTAAAGTATACTCAAAAATAATTTTAAACTCTGCACCTTAACATTCTCTAAAACATTTTTTGTCATTCCCGAAACAAATGAGATAATGAACTTTA
The DNA here is from genome assembly GCA_019049505.1 of Pachyrhynchus sulphureomaculatus. NCBI lineage: Eukaryota > Metazoa > Arthropoda > Insecta > Coleoptera > Curculionidae > Pachyrhynchus > Pachyrhynchus sulphureomaculatus. The sequence continues at coordinate 34,131,387 of CM032447.1, read as the reverse complement.
CTCTATCGATTTTGCATGAATATTTAGCTGTGAAATAGGTTTGTAACGATGGATTCCGCAAAATTTGACCAAAATTCAAAAACAGGCTCGTGTCAATTTGTGTAAGGAAATGTTCAAAAAAAAAGAGACGAATCTTGGATATATTCGTATGAGCTGACAACTAAGCAACAATCAACTGTTTGGGTGTTCCAAGATGAACCGACTCCAACAAATCTGGTTCGTTCGCGAAGCACTTCCAAGAAAATGATCGCTTGTTTCCTTGGTTATATCGGACATGTTGCAACCACTGCTTTAGAGGATCGAAGAATAGTTAATGCTGAATGGTATACAATAATTTGTTTGTCAGAAGTCACCGATGAAATCAGGAAAAACAACCGAAAACGTCGCATCGTTCTTCATCATGACAACGCCAGCTCTCGCAAAGCACGTCAAACAACTGAATATTTGGCGGAGAAAAAAAACATCCAATTAATGTTTAATTATCCGTATTCGCCTGATTTATCGCCTAGCGACTTCTTTTTGTTCCCGAATGTCAAAAAAAATGTGTGGACAGCGATTTTCATCACCGCAAGAAGCTGCTGAATCCTTTCAAAACCATGTTTTTGAGGTACCAACTTCAGAGTGGAAAAAATGTTTCGAGAATTGGTTCGAACGCATGCAAAAATGTATCTTAAAGGCGAATATTTTGAGAAACAATAAAATGATTTGAACCAAAATTTTTTTTTCTTTCTTTGTTTTGGTAAAAACAATAGCCCTCGTATATGTACCTAATTTGAAATCAATGTCTCATTTTGTTAGAGAGTTATCGTGTCAATAGACAGACCTACAGACCGAACAAAATTGGGAGCAGCATTTTTCGTTGCCTATGAACCTTGAAACGTAAAAAAAATGTAAAAATTTCAGAATATAATACTTCCCTTAACGCGGAAAGTAAAAAGCTAAAATTACTTCCACCTATTTCTCTCTTTTTCACACATCACCATTTCTCTTTTTTAATATATCATAAATAAAAACACCAGTGGCGTAACCAGACTCAAGGGGCGGGGGAGCATATGGATACAAAAGACGGTTCTTTAAGAAAAAAAGAGAACGATAAAGGCGGAGCTAGTTATAGAGAGGGAGAGTAAACAGAGGCGGAAGAACTTTAACAAGTTAAATAATTTCCATCCCCCTAAAACAAAAATCAATGACCGTATCAGAAAAAAGGATCGTCTTTTAAAATAAAACTTAAACTCCTCAACAATAAACAACAAAAAAAAAAAACAATGACCTATGGAAGTAGAGAACTGTACATGTTTTAACTCTTCCCCGTAAAGAATAAAAAAATGTGACCAGGAAGAGGACAACGGACCAGTAAGAGCCCTTCTTGGAAAAACCAGGCTCGGTGGGAACCATTTTGTTCTTACCCCTTTCGTTGCCCCTGCATATGAGTTCTCTATAAACCGAAAGACCCATCCCAATTTTTCTTCACATACCACCTGATTAAGTTTTAATTATAAATCTTAAGTTTGAATCTGGTCGGGAGGAACCAATTCTTTCATTTGTGGCAATATTTTTGTACAGCAAACGATCATTCACGAATATATCCGAGGAGTCATTTCGCATCGTCACGTATACACCAATAGAATATAAACATGTGAGTTTACTTTAACTTGAACAATGCCGACAATCGTCATAAAATTTAAAACTTTACCATTTTTGAAGAAAATAAAAACAGCAACTTTTTTCACAAACACTTGAGCTGCCAAACCGTCAATGAAACACACGTTTTTTTTTAAATTTACGCCGATTCTGAACTAATTTACACAAATCACCACTTAAATAAACTCTAGAAATGCACCAATTGTATAAAGTCTCTGACTAGTGTCCTAACCTCACTCTGTTATTTTTAAAACACAGTAATTTAAACCTATGAATGGCCTTCATATGTCACCAAAATAATTTGTCGTTTTTTTTAAAACAAAGGATAAAAATAATTTTCAATTTCCGAATTGGTATTATTCCAGACAGTATTTTTTCTCTGATTTTAACCGGCAAGATTGTTTAAATTTTTTATTTATAAAATTCCGATTTCACTCAACGATACAGAAGTTAGCCCGTGAGATGCGACAGGAACGACTGGAGTGGCGTGGCATCCTTAAAGAAAATCCCAAAAATAAACTACGTGGGTTTATCTATGAGAGTCCATGAAACTTTTATATGTTTTTCTAGACTAGGATTTACTTGAGACTTGTAGTCAAATGGGTAATAATTTTTTCAGTTTAGATTGAATAATAGTATGTGGGTATGAATGATGTTCCAAAATTGAGTTTTAACAAATCTAACTTCATTAAAATATGAAATCCTAGACATATTACAGTCTGTCAAGTAAGAACGTGACCGCTCTTATTCTTGAAAAAATGTGTTTTGAGAACATTTTTTGGTGTGCTAACAATGACGCAATTACCTTAGTAAGTTGTCCCATCGTCTGCTGCATCAATAATCGCCTGGCATCGTCGAGGCATGTTGTCGACGAAATTTTCTGCATACTCTGCAAATTTTTAGAAACTCACGAGACAACTGAGTTGAAGTCCTCAACAGTCTCTCCTCTGAGCTTCCTCTTTACAAGGGACCAAACGTTTTTAATAGGGTTGGTGTCTAGCGATTGTGAGGGCTACTCTAGTATCTTATCGTGGGCCCAAGCGAGCCGCTTTGCGACACGATTTTCACCCAGCAAAGGTTTCTTCAACGTGCTTCGGAATTTGAGATCATGAGCACAAAGATGTTATCGAATGGTTTGATGGGACTCATACAAACCCGATTTTCTTAATTTTGCCGCTCTTTGAAGCAACGTCAATTTCGGGTCCCGCAAAACAAAGACATGATTCGTTTTTCGACTTTTGGAGTGACTTTGCCTACCGAGCCACATTTTGGCAAGTCGTCGACATTTTTCGTCTCGTTAAAATGATTTACTCACTTCTTCACAAACGACACAGACTTTTTAATATATTCGGCGGCCGAGAGGAATGTCATTTTAGGCCCCTTTGGATGGGAACAGAGAAGGACTGTCTCGAACGGACGCGCAAACAAGTGACTCATTTTGGATTTTACGTGATTTCGACAAAAGTTCGGATACTTTAATAAAATGCGACAAAGGTTCCCTCTACCGATTTTTTATCGTATCTACAAAAAATAAATAGACAGACGGGGTATGCTAATCATAATATCATGTTCCGCCAGAACAATGAACCATCACAAACTGCAATGAGTGCGGTACAGACAAGTAAAAAACACTGTATGAAATTTCAACCATGTCTTACGCAAAAAATTACCCTGACCCGCATCCGTACAGCGCTGCTAAAAATCGCAATGATGGTACGTGGTCTGCTGATATTGTTGGGAATGCGTGCCATCTTAATCTTGGATCGCGTTTGGATATAAGCAAACGGAGCCTTGTATGAAACAGTCCAATTTTAATTATTCAAATCATTTATTTTAATCGATAGACGATGTCTGACAAATAGGTTCGTGAAGCCGCCCTGAGGGCAGCACTATGTAAGCAGCTCTATCAGATTTTATCATAACCTTGGTCCTTCAGTGTCTCATAGCAGCGATCGCCTTGACGCGTGGCAGATTAGTGCTGAGCGGCGTGCATTCTTGTTTGTGCTTGTGTGTGCTGTTGTGAAAATGTCTGAGCTGAGATTAGAGCAATGAAATATTAAATGTGAAACTGCGCAAAAGTGGGAGTGGCACACAGAAAAAGTTAGTATAGGTGTACAGGTCACGCATCATAGATCGTTGAACTTTTAGTTATTTTATTTATTTTTAGCATGAAACGTGCTTTAATAAGGGTTGAAGTTTAGGTATGAATATTTCTATATATATATATATATATATATATATATATATATATATATATATATATATATATATATATATATATATATATATATAAAGCATTATAAGTAACATTTACGTATAAAAAGCCAATTTTAACAGGAAACGCACCGTCGATTAGGTGATTTCATCTTCCTTATTGATGCAAAAACTCATGATGAAGGTGAGTTTCAAATAATAGGACAATATAACATATGAAGCGAAGTTTTTAAAGGATACTGTACATAGTACACGTTTTCCGAATTTGCACCTACACTTACTTAAGGGTAGAAATGCCATCAAGAGACTATTAGATCGATTTCCGACCCTCAAGGGGATTGAATACGTCGCTGTTTATGGCTCGATTTTACGTCTAGCGTTTTAACATGACACACAGAGGCGTCAGTAAATGGAATATCGCCCCAACGTGCATGTATAAAAGTCTTTTAAAGTTATATCTATCCCTTAATAGCCCTTAGATGGGAATAATCTTTTGAAACGCGTTTATCTAAAATAAGTTCATTATTATTTCATATTTTTCTGACGTTTCGCTTACAATTGCAAAAAGCATCTTGAGGAATGTTTATTCTTCGAAATTGGGAGAGTTGAATTCAGAGTTCGGTACGGCATTTCCACGGCAAGGCAGCAAGCGCTTCGGATCTATAAAAAGTCGTTCAGAAATACTTTTTTAGCTATCAGACAAAAATAAAAACTCGTTCGATTATTTCGACGTTACCCTGGAACCACTTTTTCAAATTTGGAAAGAAGTGACAATGGCTGGGGGCCAGATCTGGTGAATACGCCGGATGAGGAAACAATTCATAGCCAAATTAGTGCAATTCTACCGTCGATTTTATGGACTTGTCAACTGGTACACTATCTTTATGATACAACACTTTTGATTTCATCATTCAAACGATCCAATAAACCAACATAATAGTCTCCGGTGATTACTCCCCCCTTTTCAAGATAGTCGATCAATATTATTCCATGCGCATCCCAAAAAACACGTGCCAAAATCTATCCAGCTGATGTTTGTGTTTTTAGAGGCTTCGGTTGGCTTTCATGCATTCCAGCCACTATGCGGACTGCCTGTTGGGCTCAGGCGTATAGTGGTGGATCCATGTTTCGTCGATTGTTACGAATCGACGCAAAAACTCCTTTGGATTAAGACTGAGAGTGCGCAGCACCCATCGGGCACATAGCACATACGCAAATATTTATGCAAAATATGCGTCAGGCGATGTCAGCTCTCTGTCTCACTGTCACTTTGCGCTCATTCAGAACAATACAGTGGATTTTTTTGTGTTTTTTTTTTGGAGTGACTGTCTCATTGGCACGTCTGGAACGTGGTACTTACACGACCGCATTTAAGTTGACTAAACCATCGACATATAGTTGCTTTCGATGGAGTAGATGTGCCATAACAGTTCTCAAGACATTCTTGGGTTCTAGCTGCGCTTAACAGACACACGAAAGGCTTTTTTGTTCCATCGTTTCGCAAAAATCAAAAGTAGCGTTACTCATAACAGCTGTAACTTGCAAATCAACAGATCAAATTTTACATGAATCTCCTGAGAGTTGACACTAACTGAAAATCAGATATTTTTTTGGTTTGTGTTGTCATCTCTCGGAAAGCCTCGGGTCTTTTCACTCCATGTACCAGGTGTACAAGTAAGAAATGCGGATTTTTTTTTTCTAAAAAAAACATGTTAAATTCGGAAGAATGATGATAAAAAGTGCTTTATTCAAAGTATGCTCTATCGCTTGTTATACATTTTTCCCATCTTTCGGGCAATTTGTGAATAGCACGCCAGTAAAAATCTTCCCTTTTTGCTGCGAACCATTAATCGAGCCATTTTTTCACATCTTCGTACGAATCATAGCGCTGCTCAGCAAGTGCGTGACCCATCGATACAAACAAGTGGTAATCGGAAGGAGTCAAGTCTGGTGAGTAAGCCGCATGGGGTAGAACTTTCCAGCTGAGTGCTTCCAACGTGTCGCGAACTAGTTTTGGCCTATGTGATGGAGCACTATCATGAAGAAAAATGACTTTGTGTTGCCTCTTTCGGTATTCTGGCCTTTTTTCAAGCAGCGAACGGTTCAAATCGGTCAACTGTTGTTGATAACGTTTAGTATTAACCGTTTCCCCAGGTTTTAACAGCTTATAATAGACCACGCCCCTCTGATCCCACTAAACACAGAGCATCGTCTTTCTGCCAAAGCGATTCGGTCTTGTGGTCGATGTGGATGGTGCGCCTGGGTCTACCCATGATTTTTTGCACTTGGGATTCTCAAAATAAAACCACTTTTCATCCCCTGTAACTATACAATGCAAAAACGACTTCCTTTTGTACCGAGCGAGCAAAAAGTCACACGTGTTTTTGCGCTCTTCCATTTGCCTGTCGTTCAACTCATGTGGTACCCATCTACCGGTCTTCTGAATCTTTCCCATCTCTCGTAGCCGATTGGAAACAGCTTGTTGACTAACGCCCAATTGCTCGGCGAGTTGTTTTTGTGTTTGCGAATCATCAATGCTTGCAATTCCACATCTTCGTATTTTTTTGGCGGTTTTCCACGTCCCTTGTCTGCAACATCGAAGTCACCACCTTTGAAACGCCGAAACCATCGTTCACACGTATCTTGCGATGGAGCATGTTCACAATAAGCTTCTCGAAGTAATCGGTATGATTCAACAGCAGTTTTCTTCAAATGAAAACAAAAAATTAATACTGTCCGCGAATGCTCTTTGTTCGGTATAAATTTCGACATATTGAACACAACAACACAATACTATGCACACTTTTCCAATTTATCATTCATGCGCGTCTGACACTTGTTGATGACACAACAAAATGGCGCAGTGTCAAATCTTTATAACACAAACTGCTGCATTGGTGCACCATCTGTTGTCTGAAATCCGCATTTCATACTTGTACACCTGGTAAGTACATGATAAGATAATAATATAAGGTTGGATAGAATAATATACTGTAGCTAGATGGCAGTAGTAGGTTTCGATTTTTAAATCAGGTTAAAATTGTACATACAAACGTAGTGCCCCCTATCAGTTATCAATAATACGAACGTACGAGGGGGGACCCAAAAGTAACAGGAATTGAGTTGTGGTTAGGTTGGTACTTGTAGTACACGGTTCGCCCGCTAGGGTGATATAGTACTCCTCCCAAGTCATTCTGTTAAGCGGGCATCGATATAGAAGGTTATAAGAGGCTCCTGAAATTTTTTCTGTAAAACTTATTTTGTTTACTTACTCGACGTTTTTTATGATGGCATCAGGAACTACGCGCGGCTGTGAAATTTTGTTTTCTACTTGAAAAAAGTACCACAGAAACTCTCGTTGTGGCGATTAGTTCTTCCATTATGACAACGCACCAGCCCACACGGCTTTGAGTGTGCGCCAATTTTTGACATAAGACGGCATGACTCCTTTGCCCCACCCACCCTACTCACCGGATTTGGTTCCATGCGACTGCTTTTTGTTTCACAGGATGAAAAGGAACCTGAAAGGACGTTTTCCCGACATAGAAGAGGTGAAACAAAAAATGACGCAGGGTCTGAAGGGTATTGGATCAGACAAATTTAAAAAATGCTTTGAACGATGGAATAAAAGATTTAATAAGTGCATTAGCTCCAACGAAGGAAACTAATAGTTGTTTGTGGAAAAATTTAATAAAACCTTTTTTAAAAATAAACTCCCGTTATTTTTGGGTTTCCCGAGTATATTTTTACTTTATATTTAATGTTCTCTTTAATAGTAGCACCCTAATTTTAATAAAAATATATATATGTAATCTGTCTAAAAAGGAATCGAGGATGAATTGAGGGCGCACTCCTCCAGCTCTCTTCAATCAATAGGATCCAGTCGATATTCAGTATGGCCGGGCCATTTTGGGATAAAACCAGACTTCGGTTTGTTTTTAGTGAAACTACTTTTCGAGCACGAAGCAACGAATTAACAAGTTTTTTGCGAAACGGGCAAGAATGAACTCCAAATTCATTAAATGATGCTATAGGCTTTTGGCGGTGGATGTCCAAAAGGAGTTTTGCCTTTTCGGAAAGGGCGTGAAAGCCCCGTAGACATGAATTTATGTACTTCTTCGAGTAGCATGACCGTTCAACGATCGTTGGTTATTATGTTGGCTACAACGCTGCTGATAATCGTTTTATTGACAGCAGTTCGGAAGAGTTGAACCGAAGACTTTCCGTACCACTGCCTCAAATTTTTCAACCACGATGTTCTCCTTTTCCCTGATTTCATATTTCTCTGGATGTCTCATAATGTGGCCAAAATATTCTAATTTGCGTCGCTTGATGGTCGTGACCACCTCCAAGTCCTTGTCTATACGAGTAAGAACGCTGTTGTTACTAATTCTGTCCATCCAAATGATTTTCAGCAGTCATATCTCGAATGCTGCCAGACGTTTAAGCATTGCTTCAGTTAGCGTCCACGCTTCAATTCCGTACAAAAGAACCGAAAAGACATATCAGACCTTTTCATCCGTAGTTTCAATGATAGGTCGTGACTAGTTAAGATTTTTTTGTTCTTCATAAAGGCTATTCGAATTTTGACTTCCACAATCGGGTCCCGGATATACATCAATTTATCAACTCTTTCTATCTTTGTGTCACTGACTGTAATACCACCATCTTCAATATTAGATTCTTTGCTTATAATCATATATTTTGTTTTATTTTCATTAAGTCTTAAACCAAACTATGTACAAGTGTCGGTTATTTTATCCATAAGTTTTTGTAGATCTTTTCCTTTATTAGTAATAATTAATGTATTATCGGCGTATCTGATATTATTTATGTTAACGCCGTTGATGTTGATTCCTTCAGTGGTACTAGTGAGTGCTTCATGGAATATCACCTACGAATAGAGATTGAACAACAAGGATGACAGAATACAATTTTGACGCACTCCCCGCTTGATTTTATATATTACGAATTCGTAATATATAAAATCAAACTGTAGACGTCGCTTTCTACCTGAAGGTCTGAGAAATAGTGTTCATCGGGTGCGGGGAGCGAGATGATGAATTCTTTACAATGACTACGCGTACTTCATCGTTCGTAAGTATTTAATGTGAAAAAGAATTTCGAAGAGTGGTTCCAGAAATGAAAATGAAGGTAGGATACGTGTATTGTGTCAAATGGGGAATATTATGAAGAAAAATACATTTATGAAATTTGTTAAATAAAATTTTTATAAAAACAATACCATAACTTTTCAGACACCTATAGCTACACTTACCCCAACTTGGCAGTTTCCACTCCTCCATGACACGCTATCAAATCCGCAGGTGCCAAATTTCTAGACTTCCAGTTCTGATAAATTACCTCAGCTGTATCCGAAATTTGTTTAGCAATGGCGGCGATATCGTCCTCTGCAGAGTCGCCGCTCCCGCCAGGGCGGCGCCTCGCTGTAGCCGCCATATTTGGTGACGTCACCGCGGCAGACGAGGCGCGCCGATGAACGGCGACTGAGCACGGAAGAGAACGACGGAAGCCGATGAATGATTATGTTGTTTTTGATGTAATCCGGTTTAGACCGACGAATGACGAATAAGAGTGATAATTTTCGAAGTATTTGGGGATATGTAGGCCTTAGAGGTTTTTAAGATTTGGCTGAAGAGCATGCTTGCTTCTTATCCTGGGTATATTATTCTGAAACAGAAAATAAAACTGTTAAAAAAACAATATCAAAAATAGTAACAGTAAATAGGGGTTCATCATCGCTAATTTAGGATCTTGCGATGTGGCTAAAAGTAAAGAAAAAGATTCATTATTTGTTTGTCTGTTTGTTTCTGTTCTGTTGCTTTCCCTCCATTTCGGAATATTTCAAGAAAGTCACTTTAAAAACAATGAGCGTTATTTTTTTTGCCAGCTGTCACAGGCGGCGATGCTATAGGATCATAAGGACATTCAACCTCTAAAGAAAGCTTAGTCATTCTGGAAAGTTGGATGCCGACTGTTTCTCGGAACTGCGAAAGAATTCTGCTTATTGAATGTCTGGACGAAGGTATCACAATTAATGGAGATTTTTACGAAAGGACGAACCAATAACTAACAAGTTATTAGAGATAACCGTCCGAATTCATTCAGTTCACCAAGCTAGCATAATTTACACCATTGTTGAAAGATCACCGAATTAGAACATCCACCATATAGCCCAAATTTAGCGCCTTGTGACTTATTTTTGTTCCCACATCTAACGAAAGACTTCAGAAACCGAAACTTTCCCCCAGCTGACGAATCGAAAGCCACCGTAGTGTCGTTTTTTGAAGCGCAAACAACAGATTTTTTTATGAAATGAAACAACTTAAGAAAAAAGTGTATTAGTGTAGCAGTTATGTAGCAAAATATGTTATTAAGGGGATGTATCCAGTCATGGAGCTAAAAAACGGTTTTTTAGGTTTTTTTTAGCGAAACTATTCATTACATAAATCAGGTTTTTATCTTATATAATAATACATAGCTTAAAATACAATTTGTGAAATTTTAATTTAAAAAAAATGGTGGAGATCTCGTTTTTTAAGAAGTATTGCGGTGTGCACGATTACTGGAAGCTGGATCATCTGAAATCAAAATTTCCCAAGAAATAAGTTTACTATAGGATCAATCTTCTTCGTCTTTGAACGAATGATTTTAAAAAAATCATCAAATGGCATTGGATTAAAGCAAAAAGCGAAAAAATGACATTACCGCGTTTAACTTCTTTGCTTATTAAAAATAACGTTCTAGATAAAATCAAAATTCCTTCGTTCAAAGACAAGCAATATGTATAGAGAAACTACCAAATTTCATCAAAATCGGTTCAGTAATTCTTGAGATATCTTGTACACCGCCAAGCGGTTTTTAAGAAAAAATAGTTTCGAGAAAAAAAAGTTTTAGTTTAAAAAACAGTAATACAAAAATAAATTCTATGACGCATTTTATCTTCTTTTGTACTTTGTAGCAATTGTTGCTATCCCAGGTCAACTCGTTCTCCGTCCACTCTAGTCATGTGCATTTCGACCACAATGAACTCCCATAGCTGTCATTATATTTAACTTTAATAACTGCTACGACTGAATTGCTACAAGTGAACTGCTACGAGTGAACTGCTACGAATGAACTGCTATGGGTGAACAGCGCGAGTGGACTGTACAAGGGTACTGTAAAAACTTCCAGTTTCGAATATAGAACCTTAAAATAGCAGATGTGAATGCCTTATCCTTTCTAAGAAGGACAATTGAAGAATCTTTTAGTAATATAAAGTAAAAGAGTTAAGGTCGGCGAAGGCTGACCCGAGAGCAGCTGCTGCTACCTGCTCCGAAAACTCTACTCAACGGTACGTCTTTTAAACTGCTATAACATCTTCAGTTCTTAACCGATTCTTATGAAACGTACACACAATATTCCTAAGGGTGAACACCAGTGTAAAATTTTCAAAAAATAGATTTTTTTCCTGGCTTAAACGATTCTTTATGTTGTCTAGAATGTGGGAAAAAAGTTTCATAGCAGGGAAAAATCGGAAACACGTTTTGTTCGACGTAGAACCGGATCGCCTACAGTGCGCGGCAGATGTACCTACTAACTCACCGAGATGCTTGATGGTAAGCTGTTACATTTCTTTAAACTATATAAAGTAACTTATCTATGTATGTTACATTCTATTTCTTTCCTTTACTACTGCCAATCTACAAACGGTCTTGTCAAATTTGAGAAAAAAAGATTGACACGAAAGAATATACAGAATGGAAACAGAATTACGAGAAAGAGTGTCAAATCACGAAGGGTCTGCTCATAAGATGAAAGTCGATGCCGTGATTGAAATGTTTAAACGATCTACAACTTTATACAATGTAAAATATCAAAATTATATCGGTAATAGAGACTCCAAGACCTATAAAGGTATTACAGATGCAAAGCCTTATGATGATATAAATATAATGAAAAAGGAATGCATATATCATGTGCAAAAAACGTATGGGTACGAGATTACGTAACTTAAAAAAAAAAGTCAAAGGTCTTGGAGGGAAAGTCAAATTATTGGGAAAACTCATCGATGACCTGAGTATTTATTATGGTTTGGCAAACTGTCAGCACCATGAATCTGTGGAACAAATGAGAGATGCTATTCGGGCAATTTTATATTATAAAATATCGACAGACGCAAACCCGCAGCACGAGAAATGCCCGCCCGGCGATAAGTCTTGGTGCTCCTGGCCAAAGGCGAAGGCTTCCGGTAAATTGTCTGAGTATATGCACAAATCGCCAATGTCAGAAGGAGTATTCAAAGCTATAAAACCTGTGCACGAAGAACTGTCAAGCGACGATTTGCTAACGCGCTGTATTGGCGGTTTCACGCAAAATAAAAATGAAAGTGTCAATAAAATGGTATGATCTATGGCTCCAAAAACAGCGTCTGGTGGCAAAAATATACTTGATATTGCCACACACATGGCTGTTTGTATATACAAAGCTGGTTTATCAAGTATAATGCAAGTTATGAAAGTTTTGGACATGGTAATCGGAGAAAAATTTTACAACTTTTGTCTTGAAGCCGACGCTCAGCAAATAGGGAGATGCGAAAAATCGATAAACGAAGATGCAAAAAAAGGCCAGGTTGGACCTAAAATCAAGTCGGAAAGAAGAAGAGGAGAAAAATATTAACATACAAAGCCAAATATATGGTGCAGGCATCGCAGAGTAAAGGTATATACAAATTTTTTTACGTTCAATTACAACTAAAACTTGAAACGCGTTTTTCTCGAAACCACGTTTTTTCACCTTACCGGAAACATAACTTAAAAGAATTTTCAATGAATCGACTCAAAATTTTGTACACAGCTGTAAGAGGTAATAACTCAGGGAATGACATACGGATCTTACGATTAATGTAAAGTTTTCTTTTATTAACAATTTGGTGCAAAATTTTTCATTTTTTTTTTGTTTCGTTCATTTGCCTGCTTAATTAACAAAAATCAATATTTTTTCATTTCCCTATGTCATTCTCTAGATTTTCACTTATAAAATAAGAATATTTTTGTTTTTTTTTTCATTTTAGGTGCATCCCCTTGTGAGAAAAAAAGGGGTTTTTGTTCACCGAGGACTACAACCGACATTTTGTATTAAAAAATTCTGAAAAAAAATTGTATGTTCTTTGATAATTGTATAATAAAAATTTTTCAATCGCAAGTCGATATCTTGTATAGTTCTTAGTAAAAAAATTCTTAAAGTTCACCTTTTTTTTGACCTCTACAGTGGTGTTCATCCTTAAGATATCATACTCGTAGTGAAGAAAAATGTAACAATCCTAAAAATTTAATTTTTTGACCCAGATGACTAGGTATAGCCCTTAAGCTCTGTGAGTTTTCCTTTATATCTAGGAAAATAATTTAAAAAAAACATCTTCGTATTTTGTGGAAAAGATTTTTTAGGTACTGTAGAATTAATGTAGTCTATAACCAACAATTTAATACTGATATACCATTTGAGTGACACCATTTTAACTATAAGTTTAGATAATTAATAATTTTTCACCTAACCCTATTACATATACTAACAAACATGTTTTTTTTGTGCTGCTTGCTATTAACTATATCTAATAGTTTTTTCCGAGTAAAGATGTTTTACATAAGTGTCATTTTAAACTTTAAATAGGCCCGGTTAACAAGAAATTAAAATATTACTTCTCGTTAATTTTAAATTTGGTGTGAAAGGTTTCTGAACTTTTATTGGAACAACAAAATATAAAATAACGCAATAATGCGATAATTAGATATCTTTTGACGACAATTTTGTCTCCGAACTAAAACTCAGAAAGGTAACTATGCTTTGTCTAATAGTGATGTACGTGGTACTTGAAGTTAAACTGTGTCGAGTTGTAGTAACTTCGAAGTTTCGCTTATGATTTCACGAGGCATCTAGGGGTACTCTGGGATCTACAACTTTTCTATTTCTAGTGAACACCGAATGAGTTCGAAGAAGCACAAGTCAAATATTTAGCCAAGTACCTATAAAATGTGAAGAAACGTGTAAAGGAACGCATTTGCGAATTTGACAATGGAATTAAAAAATGGAAACAAACATTCCACTATCTCAAAAACTGTTGCTCGGAGCAAAATTTACAGAGCTTTTTTAAACAGGAGAAGGCAGAAAATACGAATATTTAATTAAAAATATCATACAGAGTGGTATAAAAAAGTTATGACAATTTAAAAGTATATACAGTACAATAAGTGGCTCCCCCTACAATTTACAAGAAAATTGTGAGTTGATTTCGATTTCTCATCTCAGAAAAGCCCTTGGCACCGAATCTTGTACAAATAGTACAATTATTAAGAAAGCTACTTATGAAAAACTAAAATAAAAGTATAACTTTGACACCCTGTATCTCAAAAATTACGAATTTTTGGACTAAGGTATGAGGCTGGTTTGAAAAGTCCGTGCAAAAATAAAAACTACTTATGTGTTTGGGGTAAACCTTTTTTATTTTTTCGACATAGTCTCCTTTTAGGCTTATACACTTCGTCCAACCATGTTCTAGTTTGTTGATCCCTTCCGAATAATAGGATTTGTCCAAGTCTGCAAAATATCCATTAGTGTCTGCAATCACCTCCTCGTTTGAATAAAATCTTTGTCCCGCCAGCCATTTCTTCAAATTGGAGAACAAATAGTAGTCCGAGGGAGCCAAGTCTGGAGAATAGGGGGGATATGAAACAAATTGGAATCCTATTTCCATTAATTTTGCGACCACAACTGCTGAGGTGTGTGCTGGTGCGTTGTCGTGATGGAAAAGGACTTTCTTGTGGGCCAATCGCGGGCGTTTTTCTTGCAGCTCGGTTTTCAAACGGTCCAATAACGATGAATAATATTCACCTGTAATAGTTTTAAATGGGTACCCTTTTCCATATAGTCGATGAGGATTATCCCTTGCGAATCCCAAAAGACAGTCGTCATAACCTTTCCGGCCGAAGGAACGGTCTTCGCCTTTTTTGGTGCAGATTCCCCCTTGGTAACCCATTGTTTAGATTGTTGTTTGGTCTCAGGAGTATAGTAATGTATCCATGTTTCATCCACAGTGACGAAACGACGCTTAAAGTCCTCCGGATTCTTCTGGAACAGCTGCAAACCATCCTTGCAACACTTCACACGATTCCGTTTTTGGTCAAGCGTGAGCAATCGCGGCACCCATCTTGCGGATAGCTTTCTCATGTCCAAATGTTTATGCAAAATATTATGTACCCGTTCAGTCGAGATGCCCACAGCACTAGCAATCTCACGCACCTTAACTCTTCTGTCATCCATCACCATATCATGGATTTGATCAATGATTTCTGGAGTCGTAACCTCCACAGGCCGTCCAGAACGTTCAGCGTCACTTGTGCCCATATGGCCAGTCCGAAAATTTTGAAACCACTTATAAACTGTTCTAATCGAAGGTGCAGAGTCACCATAATGTTTATCAAGTTTCTCTTTAGTCTCCTGAGGCGTTTTGCCTTTCATAAAGTAATGTTTAATCACCACAAGAAATTCTTTTTCGTTCATTTCTTGAAAATCACTCGACTTCCTTGATTCACACGAATGCCAAACGCAAAGAAATAGACCAATATGGCTGAAACTTGGTGTGCGTTCATTCAAGAGATGCTACTAACTAAACATGACCTCGATACGCGCCGGTGGTGCCATCTCTCGGACTTTGCACGGACTTTTCAAACCAGCCTCGTCAGTTAGGTTAAATGGTCATATTTTCATCCCAGAAATCCACAGTAATTCTATGTAAACGGAATAGTGGGACACCCTGTATTATTCTTATTATTATATATACATTTTCTGAGAATGAATGGATTTTTGAAATCTCTAAATAAAAATAAACACTCAGTGTATAATTTTTTTAGGATTTTGATCAGAAACCACGAAAATTGGGAATGTTTCACAATTTTACGACATTATAGTATAGTAAAAATTAACATAAAATAATGTTATTTGATGTTCATTAATAAACATAAAACATCCTAAATTGAATACTGAAATGTGACGTTTCTCATAGGCCAGATGACAAGAAACGAAATCAATTTTAACGTTGTTCTTGAATCGCTGTAAATTGTACTCGGTGGGAAACACAGCGCTGGGCAGACTGTACGAGGAGTAACAAGCTGAACCTCGTACGGATGTGAAGCACCAGCGCGACGTGTATTTCTAACATGCACCGCTTTAGGAGGAATTAAGCGGGCTACATCCTTCGAACACTTTCTATGAAAATACTTGTAGAACAGACTCAAGTCGCCAACCGTTGAGCGACGATGCTAGGAGAATGGAGTGCCCCGACATAACTATGTCGGGTTACGTTAACTTTTTTAGAAAAAACTGCCGCCTGGGTTTTTGTAGCGTTAAATTCCACTTGGTTACTGTCACTCCAAGATAGAATTTCTTCCAGGTCTTTGTTAAATTGAACGACCTCCTGCTGTCTGCGGATATTCGCCTGAGCAGCCGATGTCCGAGCGTTCAAGATGAATGAAGAGACAAGCGTACTGTCATCTGCAAAGCTGTAGATTGGATTCCCGGTCTTTTCCAGCAGATCGTTTATGTAAATGAGAAAGAGAGTAGGAGACAGTATGGAGCCCTGGGGCACACCGGCGTTGATAGTGAGGGTGTTAGAAAGAAATCTGTCGACCGCCACTTGTAAAGAACGCTCTCTGAGGAAACATGAGAGCCAACAGTCCATCGTGCCAAACATGGTCGAATGCCTTGGATATGTCAAGAACAACGGCTCGAGATTCTCCAAAGTGTTCAATTGTGTTGTTCCAAACATGTGTTACATAAGTCAGAAGATCTCCTGTTGATCTATGTTTATGAAAACCATATTGGTGATCGCTAATAATATTGAATCGTTCAAGATATTTTAGAAGATGCTCATTGATAACCTTTTCCCTGACTTTCGATATTATTGAAAGCAGTACAACTGGTCGGTAGTTATTTGGCAAGGTCTTCTTGCCTTTTTTAGGTATCGGCTGAACCGTGGCACATTTCCAGCAGGACGGAAATATTCCCTTTCTGTAGGATAGGTTAAAAAGTCTACAGAAAACTGGTGTTAGTTCTCTTGCGCAGTTTTTGAGAAACTATGGCAGGTATTCCGTCAGCGCCAGAAGCCTTCTTGGTGTCTAGCTTCATTAAAATACGCTTTATGATGCGCTGTCTGAAGCCAACATCGGGCATTCTTGACTGCAATATGGGAATAGTAGGTGGTGCTTTTCCTTGGAAATCGACAGTAGAATGTGAAGCAAAGAGTTCAGCCAACAAGTTTGCTCTCTCAACAGGTGTAGTTGCAATGGAATTTTCTGGCCGTGTGAATGGTGGTATGGTGGATTTGGTAAAATTTTGACTAACTGCCTTAGCGACTGCCCAAAAGGACCTGGAATTGTTGGTTTTGTAAGTTTATTAACTCGTAGGCAGTAAACTTTTTGGTCTGACACATAGATGTCGTCGCGCCGCGCCGTAAGTAAATACAAATTTTCCTGCACCATCGCGCCAACGCAATTGGCGGGAATGGTAAGAAGGCACAGTGCAGTTCCTTGAAATTTTAGTTGCTATTGACTATTTCGCTGTAGTGTGCCTTTTGTACGCGAAAATTTTCGCGCTGTCTGCAGATAACATTACTACTAAGAAATAATCTTCCAAGGAATGTAGATCGATATACAATAAGATGTTTTTTTTATAAATAATCTGAAATTTTTATGGGTCGTCTTATACAAATTAATCAAGAAAAACAAATTTTAGAATGCCGGTAAACTATTAAGAAATCGTCAGAAAATATTTTTGTGGATCCTGTGGCGTAGGTATAGATCTAAAACTAAATATGTATTTCATTATATAATTTATTATACGTTGCCCAACAATAACTACATTTATAATACGAGGATGGATTGAAAAGTTTGCGGCCTAGTTAAGAAAACAAAATAAAATAGGTACAAAAATATTTTTATTTTTCGACGTAATCTCCACTTAGCTCTATATACTTCCTTCACCTGCTTTCCGAAGCTTCCCCACCTATTTGAAAAAAAGATTCCTCAAGGTCTTCAAAATACTGGTTAACTGCAGCTTCAACTTCTTCATTTGATGAAAATTTCTGGCTACCGAAGTGTTTTTTTTTTTTAGGTTTGGAAATAGATGAAAGTCCGAAGGTACCAAATCAGGAGAATAAGCCGGGTGGGGCAGCAATTCGAAACCACAATGACGAATTTGAGGCACAGACTCAACAGGCGTGTGAACGCCAGCGTTGTCCTGATGGAACAAAACTTTCTTTCTCAGTAATCCTGGACGTTTCTCTTTAATTTCTTAGCGTAAACGACGCAAAAGGGTGCAATAGTAAGTCGAGCTTATTGTTTCGCCTTTCGGAAGATAGTCCACCATAATAATACCTTTAGCATCCCAAAAAACTGACGCCATCACTTTTCCAGCCAACAGAATTGCCTTCGCTTTCTTTGGGGTCGGTTCATCAGATTTTTTCCACTGATTGTTGTTTTGACTCTGAAGTATAGTGGTGAATCCAGGTTTCGTCCATTATCACAAACACGTTAAGAAAATCTTGCGGATCAGCCTCAAACATCTCCAAACAGTAGCAGCAATCTGGGGACCTACCTAGCGGAAACCTTAGAAAATCCAGTTCGTTGGCAATGATGTTTTGTGCTCGTTCATACGAGATGCCTATAGTGTCTGCAATCTCCCTGCTAGTTAATCTACGGTCTTTCAATATGAGATCACACACTTTGCCGATGTTTTCTTCAGACGTAGATGTAGTGGGCCGGCCGGAGCGAGGGTCACCTTCGATGCTCTCTCGTCCACGTGTAAATTCTGCAACCCATTTTTTCACAGTGGTGTTAATCTTTTTTTAAACCGGTACTTGACCGCACGTTATTCAATTTTTTCCATTTTTCCAAAAACGCTGCACTTGGTTTCACTAAACTCGTTCTCACCTAAAAACCACAAATTCTACAGCAACAAAATTTTACACTGTGACAACCAAAGAAAGTATGAACTTATTGAGGGTACTATAATAAAAATATTATAATTATTTTTTGGTGAGGCCGCGAACCTTTCAATCCATCCTCGTAGAAGTTTGTTCTAGAGACCACCAATGTTCTGATGATAGTCAATGCCAATGAAACAAACCCGGTAAATGACACATATTATTAAATTTTAGTAGTATTGCAACATGCGGTTTATTGTATATGTAAACATTATTCTTGTGTTCGGTACCGATAGGGGTCGTTCACTAAACGGTTTAAAAGGTAAACCTGAGTTACTAACATAGGGTGAAAAGTCCCGAGACCTTCCGAGAAATGGCCGCACAAACAAAAAAAATATATGATTTTCAGTTAGTGTCAACTCTGAGAAGATTGGTGTAAAATTTTTATCACATTTTGTCTATTAGTTTGCGAGTTACAGCTGTTTGAGTAACACTACTTTCGCTTCTTGCAAAACGGATAGATTAAACATTGATTTTTGATGGGCAAAAACACAGCCAGAACCCAAGAATAACTTGAGAAGAGTTGCACCACCTTCTGGACGTCCAAAAGAGACAATCACTCCAAAAAACACAAAAAAATCCACCATATTGTTGTGAATGACCGCAAAGTGAAAGTGGGAGAGATAGCTGACATAGTGAAGAAAAGCGCGTAAGGCATATTTTGCATGAATATTTGCAAATGAAAAAGCTATGTGCTCGAGGAGTGCTCTCACGATTGATCAAAAACAGCAACATATCGAAAATTCAGAGCGCTATTTAGCACTGTTTCGGCCTGATCGAATCGAGTTTTTACATTGATTCGTAACAATGGACGAAACATGAATCCACCACTACATGTATGAGTCCCACATGCAGTCCGCAAAGTGGCTGGACCGCATGAACGCCGACCGACGCGTCCAAAAATAAAAACATCAGCTGGAAAGGTTTTCTATTTTTTGAGATGCGCATGAAATAATTGTGATCTCGAGAAGGGGCGAACTATGAAATGAAATTGGAAAAATTGGGCTAGGAATTCTTCTTCGTCCGCCGTATTCACCAGATCTGGCCCCCAGCGATTATTACCTCTTTCCAGATTTGAAAAGGTGCCTCCAGAGAAAGAGTTTGGCTTAAATGAAGAAGCCGAATGGGAAACTGAGGCTTATTTTAGAGAGCTCGACAAATCGTACTATTTCTAAATGTTGGAAGGTCGCTAAAATATTGATAGTGCAGTAAAAAAATCATTTGAAATTGCACAGTCTAGATACAGCAATATTATGATTTTATCCTCTCTGGGGTATCACCAGAAGTATTTTTCTGAATAATTCGGATCGAGGCAAAAAATAAACCAAACTTTTTGTAATGAAATTTCCAATAAATCCTCGTTGGCTTTAAGTCGCCCAAGTGCATACTTAACCTACCAAATTGAAAAAAACAAAGAATAGAACAATTAGTTTACTTATTTTATGTACGAGGCTGGTTTGAAAATTCCGTGCAAAGTCCGAGAGATGGCACCACCAGCGCGTATCGAGGTCATGTTTAGTTAGTAGCATCTCTTGAATGAACGCACACCAAGTTTCAGCCATATTGGTCTATTTCTTTGTGTTTGGCATTCGTGTGAATCAAGGAAGTCGAGTGATTTTCAAGAAATGGACGAAAAAGAAATTTCGTGTGGTGATTAAACATTACTTTATGAAAGGCAAAACGCCTCAGGAGACTAAAGAGAAGCTTGATAAACATTATGGTGACTCTGCACCTTCGATTAGAACAGTTTATAAGTGGTTTCAAAATTTTCGGACTGGCCATATGGGCACAAGTGACGCTGAACGTTCTGGACGGCCTGTGGAGGTTACGACTCCAGAAATCATTAATCAAATCCATGTTATGGTGATGTATGACAGAAGAGTTAAGGTGCGTGAGATTGCTAGTGCTGTGGGCATCTCGACTGAACGGGTACATAATATTTTGCATAAACATTTGGACATGAGACAGCTATCCGCAAGATGGGTGCCGCAATTGCTCACGCTTGACCAAAAACGGAATCGTGTGAAGTGTTGCAAGGATGGTTTGCAGCTGTTCCAGAAGAATCCGGAGGACTTTAAGCGTCGTTTCGTCCCTGTGGATGAAACATGGATACATTACTATACTCCTGAGACCAAACAACAATCTAAAACAATGGGTTACCAAGGGGGAATCTGCACCAAAAAAAGGCGAAGACCGTTCCTTCGGCCGGAAAGGTTATGGCGACTGTCTTTTGGGATTCGCAAGGGATAATCCTCATCGACTATCTGGAAAAGGGTTTTAAAACTATTACAGGTGAATATTATTCATCGTTATTGGACCGAGCTGCAAGAAAAAACGCCCGCGATTGGCCCACCAGAAAGTCCTTTTCCATCACGACAACGCACCAGCACACACCTCAGCAGTTGTGGTCGCAAAATTAATGGAAATAGGATTCCAACTCGTTTCACATCCCCCTATTCTCCAGACTTGGCTCCCTCGGACTACTATTTGTTCCCCAATTTGAAGAAATGGTTGGCGGGACAAAGATTTTATTCAAACGAGGAGGTGATTGCAGACACTAATGGATATTTTGCAGACTTGGACAAATCCTATTATTCGGAAGGGATCAACAAACTAGAACATCGTTGGACGAAGTGTATAAGCCTAAAAGGAGACTATGTCGAAAAATAAAAAAGGTTTACCCCAAACACATAAGTAGTTTTTATTTTTGCACGGACTTTTCAAAATTTAGGTCTCAACGCCAGCTTTCCGATGCCATTAAAAAAAAATTTTTTTAGAGTAATTTTTAAGCGTTTTTCTTTACAATTGTTTATTAATCAAATAACAAATGGGGTTTTCCGGTCATTATGAAAAAGAAATTGAAATTTTTTTATCACATCTGGTAGAGAATCGCGAGACCTTTATTTAAAAAAATCCATTTTTAAGTGAAAATTACCGTTATTTGATTAATAAACAAATGTAAGAAAAAACAGCTAAAATGACTCCAAAAAAATTTTCTTTTAACGGCATCAGAAAACTGGCGTCGAGACCTAAATTTTGGAATAAAAAAAGGATCCATTTTGGATCAAATGACATAAAACGGCAGGAAATTCAAATTTTAAATAACAAAGTCAATTGTGCCCACTGGTTTCAATATTTTTGCACCAAAATTTCAGGGTGTTTTTGCTATAATAAAAGGCATATTTTCTGAAATTTTCACGAAAATCGGTTCACTTAATCGACCTGTACAAAAAATGAAAAAAAGAAAACATTTTTTTCCTGTTTTTTTCAATTTTGTAGGTTATGTACGCATTTGAGCGACTTAAAACCAAAGAGTATCTGTTGGAAAATTCATTACGAAGAGTTTTTTTTTTGTTTTGATCCGACTTATACAAGGTTTGTATAAAAAGTAATGAGACTTTTTTTCTTCTGACGAGACTGTACGTCGCAACGCGCTTGCCCCAGGCGGGTTGTATGGAGGGGGAAGTCTGCTTCAAAACGCACCTAGCGTCAGTTGCCTACGAGCTTCCGTACGGATCGTATCGTGGTTTTAGTGGACCCTTGTCTGTAGGCTCGGTCGAAGCTTAAAAATGCAACGTTCTATCGAACGGCGCTACGCCACTAAATTCTGTGTGGGACTCGGAAAATCGGCTATGGAGACGTTGGCCATGATCCTACCAGACATTGCCGCCAACTGGAAGCTGCATCATGACAATGCACCAATCCCGTATAACCGGAGTTATTCACGTTTTAAACTCAAAAAACGCGTTTTGAAAACTTAAATTGATTATAAACAAAAGAGCAAAGTTTTTCGAGGTTCAAAACTCAGGACAATATTCCTGGTTATACCCCAGAGAGGATAAAATCATAATATTGCTGTATCTAGATTATGCCTACCTCATCATTATTTTGACCTTTTTTTTACTGTACTATGAAGAATAAAATCTAATTTTGGCAAAAACATTGTTTTTTTCTTCAAAAATCTCGGGGCTTTTCACCTCATATAGTATAACCAGATTCGATTAGAACTATCAAGGCGCCTTTAAAGTTATCGACCGAAAAGAAGTCCCGGTAGTTTTTCGACAACTCATTACCCATCGAAAATTATAGAAAGCGCAACCTAAAATTCTTTTAGGAGTGTAAAGCGCAATAACAAGCGAATTAGTATAATTCTAGGATTCTAAAACGTAATTAAAAGAAAATAACGCGATTAGAATTTTACGACTACGATTTATGTTTATTAATAGTCATTTCTCATGCCGATTTTCACGTGAATGCAAATGCATTTTATTGCGTCACAATTTCAACGGTAAAGTGACAACAACTTTGAAAAAGCCTCTCTCCATAAATGCATACATAATATTAAAACCTAATAATTTATTAAAAACTTCGGAAGATTAAAAACAAGTAGGCACTTATTCGTTATTTATTCATATCAATATGCCGACTGTATAAATAGATAGACAGATTTAGGTCAGTTAACTTTAAAAACTAGAGACGCCCCAATTTTAATGGTCAATTACGGCCCACGTTTTTTTTCTCACAGCCGAGAATACCAGTTCATTACAAACATTTAAATAAACTTTCCTCAAAAAAATTTTACAACGTCAATAGCGAAAACAAACGAGGTGCAAGAATAATTTAGAAAAACCCTATAACACTGTTAGTCCAACATTCTTTTTCTGTGTCTTTGGTAAATGGTAAAAAACATGACATTGCCTGGCCGTATTTAAAATTTTATGACATTGTCCATAAAATACAAAATATGTGACGTTTGAAGTATGTTCACATATAAAAGAGTAACCACAAAAAATGTAAATTTTAGCCCGCTTTTGCAACCTTCATAATTTAGAGACAAAAAAGCAAACTTCGTAAAAGGTCTTAAAGCTAATTAAAAATTCATGACATACTTCTCAATTTTTTTATTTAGGAATAATTACTCCCTGTTTTGGGGGTTAAAAGTGTAAAAACAAATAAGTTTTCAAAAGAAAATAAAAAATATATTTATGTGTAAATTATGAAATAGGTCAAGATTTTCAAGTATTTACATAATTTCAACTCAATACCGTATAATAAATTAAAAACCACACTCTAAAAGGGGGTTGCAATAAGAAGGGTATCCTGCTATTTATATATCCAGCATAAGCCTTCAAGCTGAAAAAATTCAGAAAGTTAATGAAAATAATACTGACAAGATACCATGGAATGTCCATGTCTTTAAAAGTTATAGCTGAATGGTAGCCACCCCCTGAAAGGGGGTTGAAATGCGTTTCAGTACCGTTATAATGTAAAAAATGACTTCTCACTATGGGGAAAAATCCAGAAAACCAAGAAAAATACTGAGAAGTTACCGCGCGACCTATAAGCCTCCAAAACTTATTGCTAAACAATAATATTCCTCTACCAGAGGGATAAAAAAAACGCGTTTCAGTGTCATTAAATCGAAAAAAACTGACTCTTAACGCAAGGGAAAAATCCAGAAAAATAAGAAAAATACTGCGATGATACCGTGTGAGCTTTAGGTTTCTAAAACTTATCGCTAAACCATAACAACCTCAAAATAGGGGGTAGTTACTCCTAAATAAAAAAAAATAAAAAATATGTCCTTCTAGATTTTTAATTAGCTTTAATTTAAGACCTTTTGCGTTAAGTTTGCTCTTCTTGTCTCAAAGTTATGGACTACTCATAATGAATAGAGTAAACTTCAATAACGAAAGGAATCGTATTAGCAATATAACTAGAATTAATGGTTATGACGATGACTTAATAAACAAGTTAATAAAATGGACATAATGGACAGGTTAAATATTCAGAATTCCACCATTTTTACAGGCGAAGCAAATAAGACTAAGTATGTCTCCATACCATATAATCCGAAATATAGCAGGGTATAAAGTATTTAATAAGGTAGGCCTCACCTTAGTCTGTAAATCATCAGACAATTCGAGGAATAGCTTAGGAAATCCCAAAAATAAGATTCCCAATTGTGAGAAAAGTGGAATTTATGAAATTAGTTGTAATGATTGCGACAAAAAGTATGTTCGGCAAACTAAAAGGTCAATTAAACACGATTTAAAAAACATTTAGCACATTTAAAATACAGTAGAACAGAAAAGTCTAGCATTGCCGAACATGCCCTTGAAGCTGATCATACTGTAACATTAGATGATTCTAAGATTAATTAA
Organism: Pachyrhynchus sulphureomaculatus; assembly: GCA_019049505.1. Classification (NCBI taxonomy): domain Eukaryota; kingdom Metazoa; phylum Arthropoda; class Insecta; order Coleoptera; family Curculionidae; genus Pachyrhynchus; species Pachyrhynchus sulphureomaculatus. The sequence continues at coordinate 34,106,331 of CM032447.1, read as the reverse complement.
AAATGTATTTGAGAGGAGATTGTTGAACGCATACGAAAGTATGGAAATTATAAAATGTAAAAGTAGTTTAAATAAAGACAGAGGACCTATTCCCTATAGTCCCCTCTAGTGGTTGCTTGACCGGAACTGATAACTTCACCTATGCCTTTAGTTCCGCCTGAGTAATTCAGGTGTTAGGCTAAGTATAAATAGGGTATATTTGCAGTTTAGCTTTAGTCAATCATCGCTCAAGATGAAACTAACATGGTTAGCAAAACGCGCGTCGAGTGCAAAAATAACTGTGTCCAACCTACATTACAAAAAACAATTAGCACTGGCGAAAAAAACCTATAGATGCACAAATTGGCATAAAGTTATTTGCATATAGTCCGTTCAAAAAGTTCTCGGACTGATTTCTCCACGGCCTTTAAGCAGAGTCATCTGCTAAACGAAAGTAAAAGCTTCAATTCATATCTGTAAACAATACATTTGCATTCAACCAGCCAGTTGTGATCAATCAGGGCTGAGTAGTATCGGGTGGCGCATAAGTAACGCTATGATTTATTTAATGAATAACTTTTTTCTTTCTGATTTTATTTAACGTTGGCGTTTATTAAAATTTAGAATATAGTTTGGAAATATGTTCACATTATGTTTTGAAGATAACATCTTTCAAATGGTGCCCATTGTTTGTTTCGACCCTTTTCTTAGAATTTCAGATCCCAGCGCCCTCACTTCTTCTCGGATATTCGCCTTAAGCTGTTGGATGGTTCTTGGCTTATTGGCATATACCTTACTCTTTAGGTAACCCCAAAGAAAAAAATCGGGAGCCGTTAAATAGGGCGAACACGGTGGCCAGTTAAAATCAGAAAAACGCGATATTATTCGATCGGCAAAAATTTCGCGCAGGAGAGCCATAGTTGGACGAGCTGTGTGAGCTGTGGCTCCATCTTGTTGGAACCACAATTCTGGATTGTTCTTTACCTCGGGCCATAAAAAATTTTCAATCATTGCCCGGTATTGAATGCCATTCACATTAACCGCAACTTGTTCGTCGTTTTCGAAAAAATATGGTCCAATGATCTTTTCTGAAGTTATTCCACACCATACTGTGCATTTAAGTGGGTGCATTTGATGTTCAACAATTATTTTTGGATTTTGGGTGCCCTATATTCTGCAATTTTGTTTATTCATGTGACCATTAAGGTGGAAATGGGCCTCATCGCTCATTGTGAGTTTGTGAATAAACTCGTTGTTTTCTAGGCACAATCCTTGCAAACGGCGACTATATTGAATGCGTCTTTGTGCATCATTTGGTTTTAACTCATGAACCAATTGAATCTTATATGGGAAAAGGTGTAAATTATGTAAAATTCTTTGCAAAGACCGCCTAGACATCACCAACTGCTGAGAACGTCGCCTGGTGGAAGTTTCGGGGTTTTCCTCAATACTTGCTTGCACCCGAGCAATGTTCACATCATTTCGAACTGCACGACGTCTTCCAGCACGCGGAAGATCACAGACAGCCCCTTGTTGCCGAAAACGCTGAACCAATCGGTAAATTGTTGGAGCGCTAGGTGCATTTCAAACATGAAAGAAATTTCGATATGATCTTTGTGTCTGAATAATCGAATGCTGACTTTCACAATAAAATTGAACAACTTTGGTTCTTTGTTCTGTGCTGAGTCTTTCCATCATAAATTCCCCAAGATTTTCAAAGTTAATTCTGAAAAAGAAAATAAAAAAAAAGACGTTAACAAAAAATTTATTCACTTATTAAATCATAACGTTACTTATGCGCCACCCTATAGAAGTGTGAACTGGTGTCCTAGTCCTTGTGTCACAAAAGTGCGATGGAGCAGTGATCAAATTTCATGTGAAACTGGGTAAAACAGCTACGGAGACATCTAAATCTTTAAAAAAAGCTTACGGTGATGATTGTTTATCGCGTTTACAAGTGTATGAGTGGTTTAAACGCTTTAAGGAAGAACGGGAGTCGCTTGAGGATGATGCAAGTCAAGATGTCCCAGCACATTTTGTCTATTGGTTTACGAGTTATAGAGCTGTTTGAGTGACGTTACTATTGATTTTTGCAAAACGATGAAATAAAAAGGCTTTCGTGTGTTAAATAAGTATAGTTTTTTGATGGGAAAAATATAGCCAGAACACAAGAATCGCTTAAGAAGTATTATGGTACTTCTGCTCCGTCGAAAGCAAGTATATATCGATGGTTTAGTGAACTTAAATGCGGTCGTATAAGAACCGATGATGCATCATGTTCCGGACGTCCAAATGCAACAGTAACTCCAAAAAACACAAAAAAAAATCCACCATATTGTTCTGAATGACTGCAAAATGAAAGTGAGAGAGATAGCTGACATCGTGAAGATATCAATAGAACGAGTGAGGCACATTTTGCATGACATGCACAATAATGAACGAACCATGGATCCACCACTACACGCTCGAGTCCAACTGGCAGTCCGCAGATTGGCTGGAACCACATGAAAGCGGACCGTACGGTCTAAAAATACAAACATCAGCTGGAAAGGTTTTCGCAAGTATTTTTGGGATGCGCATGGTATAATCCTGATCGATCTTAAGAAGGGGCGAACAATCGCCGAAGACGTTGGTTTAATATTATTTTTTTTTATCGTTCACCTCCCTGCCTGAGTAGGGATTTTACCCTTTTTCGTATTCTAAGGATATCGGCGAGGATGTCGTAATACCCGTCAACGTTGTCCAAGTGCCTAAACATACATTTCTGTATTTCACAGCACCTTAGCGTGTAGCGAAGAAAAAGTGTTGTTTCACCCAGATAATGTATCAGCTCACAACTCCATAAAATCGATGGTGAAATTGGAGCAATTGGGCTGTGAATTCCTTCCTTATCCGCCGTATTCACCAGACTTGACCCCCAGCGATTGTTACCCCTTTCCTAACTTGAAAAGATTTGGCTCAAATGAAGAAGTCGAATGGGAAACTGATGCTTATTTTAGAGAGCTCATCAAATCTTACTATATGAAAGGTCCCCAAATGTTGGAAAATCTCTGGAATAAGTGTATCGCTCCTGGAATTAGCGCATCGCTCTTGAAAGAAACTATGTTGAAAAATAAAATCGACTTTTGATAAAACACTAATTTTTTTGTAGTATATACCTTTTAAAAAAAAAGTTTCTTATAGTCTAGATCAGAGGTTCCCAAACTTTTTTTTCTCGTAGCCCACTTTCAAAATTTTACTGGTTTCGGTGGACCCCCTGCTGCTACATTTCTACCATATTCCCAAAACTCGTCAAAAAATGTGAAGATTAGATCTAACGATGGAAATTTGCGTCGTGGCTGAGTTCCAACCCTAAATTCGGAGTGATAAAAATAAAAAAAAAAATAATATATTTTCTTGTGTTCTATTTATTAAAATAATATGATTACAGACTTAATAGAATTAAAATTAAACATTAATAACGTATCGTAACTCAACAATGCAAATTAACAATTAAAAAAAAAACAGTCATAATTTTAATGGGAGGGATGTACTTGATGGATTGACAGCAAATTATCAATATTTGGCTTCGGTTTTGTAAGGAATAACCGCAAATCTCCCCGTTCTGTGATGTTCAATCTGCTCTTTTTTTTTGTTAATAGGTTTGTAACGACACTAAAACTTTTTTCGACAAGATATGACGATTGAAACGCTATCAAAAGTTTTCTCGCATTTCCCACAGCCCAGGATATTTTTCGGGTATTTCTGCCTGCAGCCAAAATGTTTGATAGCCTTTTTTAAATTTCACCTTCAGCTCCTCATTGGTGCTAAGCTCGAGTAGCTCCTCTTGTAATACCACATTCGCCACTTCCGTTTCATCAAATGGATTTATGATCCATGGTGGTATTTCCATCGTCAGAATATCTTCAAATCTATTTTTGAAGTCATCATGCCGGGCATTTAAATGTTGAACGTATGTTTGAATATCCTCTTCAAGACATTCTGCCTGTGACAAGTTTGGAAACTGGGAGAATTCGCGCCGACTAATATTTTGCTTCATAAATTTCAATTTTCCAAGAAAAGCCGAAATTACACCCTTTGTTTTTATTAAATTTAGGCTGTCCCCTTGTAACTGCAAGTTAATGTCATTAAATTTTTTGAACAAATTTGTCAAATACGCGATGTCTGCTTTCAATTTGATCAGGTTTTCTTTTAAATCTGGATCTTTACTTTCCAGAAAATCTGATTCAAAAAGTGAGTAAAATCTTGTTAAACATGCACCTTTCGACAACCAGCGTACTTCAGTATGTAAGAGCAATCGTTGGAAGTCTTCATCATTTTCGTCGCACAATTGTGCAAATAAACGGGTATTTAACACATTGCTTCTTATTTTGTTAACTGCTTTAATCACAAATTGAAGCGATTGGTGCAATCTATCACTCAAATTTTTCGCTACCAGGTGTTGTCGGTGGATGACACAGTGAATTGCAGTTACTCCTGGTATAATTCTTTTAAGATGGCTTATAAACCCACGATATCGCCCGAAGACGGCAGGAGCCCTATCTGCTGCCACCGAAATAATGTTTGTAAATGGAACCGATTTTTCCTTAAAAAAAATCACTCAGGACATTAAATATTGATTCGCCTTTAGTGTCCGTCTCCAAAGTTTTCGCGAATAGCAGCTCTTCATGGATTTCTGCGTCCATAACACATCGAACATATGCCAACCATAATGCTTCATTACCAGGTAAAGTTGACTCGTCCAGTTGAATAGAAAAATGAGTTGTTTGCAGATAATTACACAAGAAGCTTTTAATATCAGAGCTCATTTCATCAATACGTCTTTGTACAGTGTTGTTACTCAAAGGAATTCTTTTGAATACGTCAAATGGAGGTTTGTGCAGAACAGTTTTTAAAACCTCTTTAACAGCGGGTAAAATTAACTGTTCTCCGATGGTGTGCGGGTTTTCCAGATTTCGCTATAAGCAATGAGATATTGTAAGATGCCCGCAAGCCATCATCTTTACTTTGAGACGTTGAAACGAATATACTGTGCACGGTGGGTCTCTTTTCATATTTTTCCTTCAATGTTTGAAAATATTTTAAATCTTTACCTATTTTATCAGGATGACACCTTCTTAGATGATCTTCGAGCTTCGATGGTTTCATAGAGTTATTGCTCAAAACTTTGTTGCGTAAAAGGCATATGGGCAATCGTTTGTCTGCCTTTGATGGAAGAAAACCAAATTTCAAATAATCAACACTGTACTGTCGACATTTATTCTTAGATTCAGTCATGTTTCGTATCAGTTACCTACCTGTAAAGAAAAAAATGTTTGTTTTAGTAATCATAAGGCGACTTTAACAGGATATGGCTATTTTAACAGAATAAAATAGGATTAATTAACTATTGCAATGAAAAAATAAAAATGCCGGCGGCAAAACTGATTTTAATTATTAAAAGCAATAAACTGCTAAGACCTATATAGAGGTTTTCACAAAACGGCTGAACCTATTTTAATGTAATATAAAATATTTTTTGATTAAATATATTTTGATACATTTCTGTAAATTCGAGAGAAAATACTATTAAAGAATATTTTGAAATCAAAACTCCGCGATTTTAATGATTTATTTATTACTTTGATGTACCTTACGAGTGGTACATAAAGACACGTACAATTTATGAAAATATTTTTAGTCATTTAGCATTAGCAACTACGAGGGCACTGAAATATGTACAAAACATGCAGGTCAATCATATATCTCTCCTTTAGTGAATCACCACAAATAAATAATTTTATAATAAAAAGTACTAAAAGTTCAATCTTTCTCGGCTTTCTATTCTTTTATAGAAGTATCGAATAATGGCCCTGTTCAGTATTTAATTTTTATTACGTACCTACTACACACAAACATAACAAATATAATATTATTACAATAGAAAATAAAAGTATGAAAAACAAATAGGCAGGTACTTACTTTTTCCGGCACTGGCAAACACTGACATCGATTCACTCACACTTTTCTTTTCAAAATTCCGGAAACAAATGAGTAACGTTTGTCCTTGGCATTCGTATTTATATTGGTGAAGAATCAAACATGTTCATGCAAGATTGCAAGCACAGCACAAGTCGTATTTCGTCCCTTTGCACTTCTGAATGGGGTGCGTTGCGGGCAGGCGGGCGGCGCTTTGCAAGTCTCGACGCGCGTTGTAGTGAATATCAAATATGCAAGTTTTTACAAGTAACAGCCGCTGACCTTCTTAAAATACACTACTCAAAAAAATTAAGGGAGGTTTTAAAACAAGGAAATTATTTGCAATATTATTTTTTCGCGCTATCTGTTAGGATTGCATGAGAACCGTAGCTCCCAAAAAAATTTTAGCCAAAAAATCTGAAAATTAGAATCTTAAAGCTTCAAAATGCTTTTTTTTAGAGTCTCAATACGACCATTTTTCACCGAAATACAGCCTGTCAAAAATCACCGAAAAATTTGGATTTTTTTTTTTGTTCCCTTAATTTTTTTGAGTAGTGTATTATCTGCCTACATTGATAGGTAAAGCCAAGCCAACATTTTTGTTCTTTACTATCGAAACCAGATAAATTTTCGTGGACCCCCACTTACAACTTGTGAACCCCCATTTTTTTTTCACGCCAACGTAGACCCCCGTCGAGTCTCCCGTGGACCCCTGGGGGTCCACCTGAACCACTTTGGGAATTACAGGTCTAGATCTTAGCTTCGCTTAAAAATTGCACAAGTGATGTTCAAACAAAATAGAGCCAAGAAATACTTTCAAATAGTCATCTACAAAAAATAGTCCAGTTTATAAAGCGCCAATATTACAGTTAATTATATTGTCCGCTTTGTCGATCGAATGAAGGCTCTCTAAATAAAACAAACAAGGAAATAACCATGATTTAAACAAACATATTGTTTATAAGTATAATCAACGAATGCTTATTACTATTAACTTGCTAAAATCCCAGAACAATAGAAACCTACAACCATCGTACGAAAATAGATTTTGTATATATTTTATGATGCCCACGTTATCGGGATCAGAAAAGCAAATATTGTTAACGTGCATATTATATAACCTCTAGTAAATATTTGTTTTTTTAATGGATTGTTAATATTCGAAAGCGCATAATAACGAAAGGGTTGGAGTGGAATGATTCCACTAGTTTTAAGTGCACTAAAACGAAATAACGCGTTACTAGTGTTTTGATATATCCTGAAATAGAAGTCATAATATCAAAATTGATATTGGGAGTTTTGATGAACACAACATTCTTGAAAAAGGTACGAGGAATAACATATTGACTTTACACAGGTGTGTGGTATAAATAAATATACATAAATACTGTTACAATGAAAACATGGCCTAAACATTCAATTTCTTTGAAAATTAAAACAAATTATTATGAAATTAATTCATACATATATTCATGACGAAATTAATTTAACATTTATTCAAAATATCCCCCTCTTGCTTTTACACAAGCCTTCAAATAATTAGGCCATTGGTCTATGACAGCAAGCACTTGATCCAACCACCGCTTTTCTTAAAGCTCGATTTGAAGAGTCAAGATTGGCACATCTTTTAGAGCAAACTATACCCTCTAAGAGAGACCAAAGTTTATAATCTCAAGGATTTAGATCAGGACTTGCAGAAGGTCAATCTTCTATAGTAATAAATGAAGGCACCTTTGTTGAAGCCGTGCGTGTTATTTTAGCTTTGTGTCCTGGTGCAGAATCTTGCTGGAAGACTCAATGCTTTTTTTTAAAAAGATTATGGTTGAGGAGTTTCACAATGTTCTCTAAACTAGTGTTTTGATATATTTTACCCGAAGTTTTCACACTTTTTTCACGAAAATGAATACTGGTAACTTCATCAAAGCTGACTCCCCACCAAATCATAACTGATGCTTTTGGAACAAGTTCAACACTTCCTTCGAAGATCTGACAGAAATCATATCATTTTGTTTATTGAAAAATTGTTCCGCAGTGAAAATTTTTTCGTCGGTAAACAAAAATTTTTTTGTGTTTGTCATTAGCGTATTCCTTCAACAAACTTTTAGATTTTTGCCACTGTTTTCGACTTAAATCTTCCGTTAGCAAATGACTAGTGTATCTCTTATAAATGCCAAGTTTTCTTTAATAACACGAGACACAGAATTTTTCGAAATTTTCATCTCACGAGATAAATTTTTTTGTTTGCGGTGAGGATTTCGGTCAATTCGCACTTTTACAGCTTTAACAGCTTGTGGCGTTCAGACTTTCCTTGGTCTTTATGAACGTTGTCCGTCTGTTATGTCTCTCAGTAAATAATTTTATCGCCCGGTAAACAAACATACTACTTATTTTAAGCGGTTTTAAGGTCTTAAAAATGTCGCTTCCATATCGCACTTAAATAAAAACTATAACAGTAATCCTATTTTCTCGATCACCCCACTGCATTGTTTTATAGAATTCAAATTGTAAATATGTTTACACCCCATAAGTGTATAATAAAACTGAGTAACATAACCTATAAAAAGTACTAGGTATAGTAGTGTATGTATGTATATACAGTGCGACCTCGATAATCCGGACTAATTAAAACCGCGGTGATCCGAATTAGTAAATAATTCGAATTACTGAAGCAGGAGATTATTTATATTAAAAAACGAATCATTTAATACGAAACAACTAAAAAATAGTACATACATAGAATAATATTTAAAATAGAAGCATATCTTATCAAGTTTGATCTTATTTTGTAAAAAAAATTGTAATTTTTGTTTGCTTGACCCTTCTCTGGTTCATCATAAAAGCAATTTCTTTTAATCTTTGAAGTACAAAAACATCACTTAGAGGGATATCATTTTACTTCTCCCCATCTCATGCACACATTGAAACTTTTAACTGCCCCATCATTCTTCACAGTGTTCATAACAATCTGGTTTGTATTAGTATTTAACTCTGAACCTTCATTATCACTCTCGTTTTGTTCATCTGTGGTAACAAATCTTCATCATTTTCAAGCTAATTACATATTTCCATGTTCGTGAGATTCTGCTCAGTGAGAATATTCAGCATACTTGAAACATCTGTTAAATATTTACGAATTAACTAAAAAAATATTAAAAGAAAAATTTCAGGCTTTACCTTTCATTTCTTCATTCGTGGAAAGCAAATTGTGCCGCATTTCACTCAGAGGAATCAGATCTTCAGCATCATATTCAGTGTCTGGGTTGGTATCTGCCACATAAGCCATAATTTTGTGCCAGCACTTTTTCAAGACTTCAGGGGAGACTTTTTCCCATGAATTGCATAGTAGACATACAGCATCTTTTAGGTTAATGCTTTTTAATAACCTAACAAGGTTCTCTTCATTATTTGATAAAATATGGGCTAAAAGACTTTTCCGATAAAATAATTTTGTCAATATGATTGCATTCTGGTCCATAGGCTGCAAAAGTGCAATACAATTTGGTGGAAGAAATAATGTTGCTAGTCAGCTCTTCTATAGTTCCAAGACTCAAAGCGTTACCAACGATTAGCAGGGCTTTTTCAGGCAAGTTAAGACTTCTTAAATGACTTTTGACTTGACGAATAAAAGAATGATGAAACCAGTCTAAGAAAATTGCTGTAGTCATCCATGCAATGGCAGATGATTTGTACTCAACAGGTATGTTCACATTTTTAAAAGTTCTCGGATTTTTTGCCTTTCCTATCACTAACAATTTTAATTTTTGTGATCCATCAGCATTGCAACATGCTAGAAAGGTAACGCGTTCTTTGTTTATTTTTCGACCTGGTGCGGTCTTTTCCTGAGAACGAACCAGCGTTTTTTCAGGCAACATTTTCCAATACAGAGCTGATTCAACTGCATTGTATATTTGAGTAGGTCCAAGGTTAATTCTTTTATCTTATCTGCGAATAAAGTTAGGAAAGGATCGACGGCACTTTCATCATTGGATAGTTTTTCGCCACAAACTTTTAAAGCACGCAGACCATGTCTTTTTCTGAAGTTAGAAATCCAGCCTCTGCTAGCTCTAAAAATTATCATTCCCGTAGGTTTCAGTGTAAAACTGTTTTGCTTTGCCTGATAAAATTTCGTAGGAAATTGGGACGTGCCTTGATCGTTGCGTACAAAACCATGTATACAAACGAGTTTCCATTTCTGGATATTCGGCTTTTCGTAAGGCTTTTCTGACGCCAGGACCGGAATCACATTTCAAAATAAATCTAAAAGAAGTTACACGTCCATAATGAGTGTCCAAAATCATCTTTAAAATAAATCATATATACATACCTTTTGATTTTCCCTTGCTTCTTTTTTATATCTGAAATTGTGGATGTTCCTACCCCGTATTCATTTGCCAACACTTTTCCGCTTTCACCAAGAACTAGTTTTTCTAATATATCGGACTTTTGTTTTATTGTTTGTGTAATATTTTTTCTTTTAGAAGGCATTTTAATATGTAGGTACATATACGTAAAAAAAATGTTTACATACTTATATGAACCACATAAAGTAAAATAGAACGTAGGTATGTTGTACTTGTGACAACAAACAAACAACTACAAAGTCCTTAACCTTTAGACCCGATACGCGATGCGTTGTAGGCAAATCAAAGGCACCCACAGTTTTTTGTGAATCCCAGATGTATTAGACTGGAAGTTAGGGGAATCCCCTCACTATCGATTTCAGTTTTCCCATGTAGTTTAAATTAAGTAGATGTCTAAAAAACGCAGGTCCGGATTACCTAGTACTACGAAATACGGATTATAAAGTACATAATGCAATAGAAATGTTTGTCCGGATTATTAAAGAATCCGGTTTAATGGAGATCCGGATTATCGAGCTGGCACTGTATATATATATATATATATATATATATATATATATATATATATATATATATCTTCTTCCATCCAGTATCGGATATAGGCCTCCCCTTCCTTTTTCCATCCTTCTCTAATTATAATCACCTTACTATCTTGCATTTTTATAGGCAAAGTATATAGGAAATTATATTTTCACATAAAATAGACTTTCACGATTCAAGAGCCACGCACGTGCAAAACGTTCTTAACTACTGTATATATGTATACTATATATGTAATACTACTACATAGTTAGATTGACAGAGAAGTGTGTCGCCGTTAGTACAGTATAGACGATCGTCTCTTTCTCGCACCCTAACTCGGAACTTTGCACTAACTGCACATGCATCTCATTATTATATAATTTAATTATATGGTAATTATTATTAGTTTAACTATATAATTTATTATATTAATTTATAAAAATATTCCATTCACTTTTTTCTTTATGCAAAAAAACGAATGCATTATATACTGTATAGTGAATATAAGAGGCGCGCATGCGTCTTAGCAATCGGCTCTTTTCTTGTTTGTATCTTTAATGGCACTCGCTTGGGTTGCAGGCGAAAATAAGGCGCTAGCTATATAGGAGTATTACATATATGTGTTGCCACGTCTATAAAGCCATAACGACAGATTAGTTATTTTCATTGCACACGATGAGGTACCCTAATAGCCAGTGTTGCACTACAAAAATTTGGTCATTTGTAGTTTGGAGTTAATTTGACGCCAAGTTTACGGTAAGTTTTTGGTGAGCAACATTTGGATACCAGTTGATCGAAAACTACGGCCGGTAATTGAATACAAGTTGTAGGCAAACTTGTACTACAATATGTACTCCAACTTTTGTACAAGTTGACTCCAATAACTTGTACAGTTTTTTGTAGTCAAGTTGTACTCAAATTGCGTAGGAATTTACTGTCAAATTCACTACAACCTTGCCCTCTCCAACTTTTTTTCTTCAAATTCATTATGAATTCCGGCCCTAGAGTTTATAAAAGTTGGATTCAGCATGGCTATCAGGGTATTATTTGCTTATTGCTAGAAATCTAAGGACTGAAAGTGAATGAAATTTGGTGTGTAGTTTTTCTAAAGAGATTGTTATATTTTATTATTATCGTTCTTTCATCGTTACATGATAAATTATATATTAATTAAATTAGTTCTCCATTACAACCCACATATTTTCAGCAATTTTCAACTTAAACTTCGTAAATATCTTTTAATTTCCTTTTTCTACAACAGTGAAATACTTGAGAATTTTCTTATCGCAACCAATGTAATGCCCGGACTTCCTTTATTACGAAACTATTAGGTGGTTAAAATCAGTATTGCAGACCTGGATGAGTATTACAAAGTACGCGGTATCTTTTCAGTCGAAATAGTACAATAAATCTTAATCTTTCACATTTGTATTTTTAATTGGTTAGCATTATACCAAAATGATTTATGATTCTTTAATAAATCATACAAGTCGTATTACTTGCATAATCAAGACCGAGATTAACCAATTTTCGATACAAGCGACTCTGGCAGTTTTTTAAAAAAAAAAGATGTAAACAATTTAGCATAGCATCATGATCAAAAATAAACACTAAACTGCGTATGTCATACATGCCGCAAACAATAATAAAATTAGTACAAGATTACTTTGAGGGTGTGTCATTCGCATACTACACAGCTACAATTAAAAAAATCATAGTTAGGATCATGCCAAATCTGAGGTGCGGTACATAAACGAGTTTTTTCGAGTAGAGTTTCAGTGTCCAACGAGTTCTTACTTCAATTTCATATTTGTCAACTGTTACCGCCGTTAGATAATATCAATTAACTATTAACGGAAGTATGTCCTGTTTTTTGAATTATTGTAACGTCACGTTATCTCAAATATTAATTTCTGTAAGATGTCTCGTAGGAAGTCGGAGTGGTAGATAGTCGGACGTGATCTAGAGAAATGTCGAATCGTTGAGGTTATGCCATTTTTAATTTAATATACTTAACTGGGGACACTTAACAGATTATTGAACGCATCTATTAAAAAATTTGAGTCTTGTGGGATACATAGAACAGCGCCATTTTGTACATAATATATATCAAACTCCAAGGAGTAGCCATGGGGGGCCAGGAGGTATATGCCTCCTCGCCTCTATGGATGGAAAAAGTAGAAACCCCTTAGAAACAGGGCATTTTTTATTGAGGGTTCTTTCATGTGAAAAATCGATTTTCAAATGGGGTGTAAGTTTTTAAAATTCAGTTGTATCAAAGGGATCTTCTTAGTGAAAATCTCCTCTCCTCCTACGTCAAATTAATGAATGTAAATTTTTAGAGTTCTATTGTAGAAAAAGATTCTTTTTTTTTATGAAAAACTCCCCGCCCCCCTAGTGGTTGTGAAAAATTTTCACAAACACTAGGTCGTCGATTTTTAATTAACTCTGTTGTAGAATCTCATCTATAACTAGTCCCGTCGTTAGTGTTGTTTATATTCTCAAGGACAAGTATTTTATATCCATATACCCGAATCAGTCCCTCGAAAATATTCCCAAAAGACTATTAAAACTGTACAAAATACCTTCTCTTTTTCCTATACCGATATCACGTAAAGGGTATAGATTCCTTTTCTACTTCAACAAAAAATCGCTAGGAGAACCTTTGTTTACGACGCATTTTAGTAAAAGTATCAGTCAATAGAAGAAAATAGTAAAGAAAATGAAAATTTATTCTACTGAGTCCTTAAATCATTCAGGAAAGAGCAACTATATCCGAATTATATGTGAAAAACAAAAACCGAGGAATCCTAACAACAGAGAACGCATAATGGAAAGATGGAAATAATTCTTTGAAGAACTATTGGGAGATAATGAAGAAAAAGATAATACAAATTTGAAGAATTGGAACAACAAAATATGGAAGAAACAGAAAATAGGGAACAAATAAAATGGAAAGAGTTGGAAGAAGATATAAGAAAATTGAAGAATGAATGGGGAAGAAAGGAAAAACAATATTGCTAGAAATAATTAATAATGCATGGGAAGAAGAAAAATTTCCAGCCGAATGGGGAATATCGTTTACTACCCCAAAATGAAAAGAGAGATCACAGGGATTGCAATAATTACAGAGGAATTACTATACTGAACACAATTGTCAAAATTTATGAGGGCATCATTAATAATAGGATAAAGAAAGTAATAGAACCACAACTATAGGAATCGCAAAGTGGATTTAGACCAGCAAGAAGTATACAAATTCACATATTTACACCGAAACAGATCGATCGAAAAAAGATCAAAACAAAATAAAAGTCTACACCTTGCTTTCATAGATTTATAAAAAACCTTTGACAGTGTGCCGAGAAATAAAGTGTGGAAAAGCCTAGAAAACAAAGGAATAAACGAAAAGACAATAAGAATCATAAAAGGAATATACAGCAACAATGTACAGTATGTAATAAAAAAAACATGAAGTCGGAGGGATTTACAACACAGGAAGGTTTGAGGGCAGGAGGAAGCTTGAGCCCAACGTTGTCCACTATATACATGGATGAAATAATCAAGAAATGCGAAATAAAAGTGAAAAAAAAAATGAGAATTGGATACTAGAAGCTAAAAAGAATAGAAATATCTGAAGCGGCTTCTGCTGATGATATTGTGATACTGGCGGAAAATGAAAGGATAAGGAAACCTCGATATTTGGAATGGGGCGTTTAAAGAAAAAGGTATAAAAATTAATATAGATAAAATAAAAGTAATGAAAATGGAAAACCAATAAATGACTATTTACATAGAAAGGAATAAAATACAAGTGGAATAGTATAAGTATTTGGGAGTGATAATGGACGAAACTGGAAACCAAGACAAAGAAATTGATGAAAGAATAGAAAAAACGAACAAATTTTACTATGCAATAAATAATAAATTCATTGGGAAGATAGAAGTGATGAAACAAACAAAAATAAAAGTGTTCAAAGCAATTTATAGGACAATCCTAACATATGGATGCGAATCATGGCCCTAAGAGACAGGTAGAAAAACAAGATACAAGCCGTCGAAATGAAATACCTGAGAGCAATACAAGGAGTTGCAGGGAAAGACAGAATAAGGAATACAGAAATAAGAAGGTTGAGAGTACAAGCAATTATGGAATATATAAAACGAAGACAGTTGGGATGGTGGGGATATGTACAGAGAATGAAGGATGATAGACAAGTGAAAAAAGTGTATGAAGCCCGAATACAGGGTACAGAAGCGAGTAAGACCTAGACAGACCTGGATAGGAGTATTGGAAGCATACTTAAGGAGAAGGGAAAATTCTTGAAAGAAGCAGTGAAAATAGCAAAGAACAGAGACAGATGGAAGAAGTTTATACGTGAAGATTGAGAGGAAAAAAGGAAAATGTATAACTTCTCTCTCTCTCTCTCTACCATATATATTCAGTAGATTCCGAACTTCCGTCGAAATCAGGTAAAATCCAAAATTAGTTTGCGCGTCGGTTCGAGGCAGTCTTTCTTTTTATTCCCATTCAAAGGGGCCTAAAATGACACATTCCGCGGCCGCTAAGTATATTAAAAAGTCGGTATCGTTTATGGAGAAGTGGGTAAATCCTTTTAACGAGACAAAAAATGTCGACGACTTGCCAAAACATGGCTTGATAGGCAAAGCCATTCCAAAAGTCGAAAAAACGAACCCGTGTCTTTGTTTTCACGGGGGACATTGACGCTGCGTCAAGGAGCGGCAAAATTAAAAAAATTGGGTTTGACTGGGTCCCATGAGACCATCCGACATCTTCGTGCTCATGATGTCAAATTCAGAAGCACGTTGAAGAAGTCTTTGCTGGATGAAAATTACGTTGCGAAGCGGCTCGCATGGACCCACGATAAGATACTAGAGTGGCCCTCAGAATCGCGGACGACAACCCTATTGAAAACGTTTGGTCCCTTGTCAAGAGAAAGCTCAGAGAAAAGACTCCGAGGACTCAGTTGTCTCGTGAGATTCGAGAAATTTGTAGAGTATCCAGAAAATCTCGTCGACAGCATGTCTTGAAGATGCCAGGAGGCGATTGGACAACTTACTGAGGTAATTGCGCCGTTGTTAGCGCCCCCAAGTATACACTGATGTCAAAAAATGTTCTCGAAAACACATTTTTTTTCAAGAATACGAACAGTAACGTTCTTACTTGACAAAGTGAATGTGTATCAAAAATTAATATTTCATTTCGCTAGAGAGTTATGATACCAACGGAGAGACAGATATACAGATAGAACAACAGAACACCAGTGGCTTCGAAACGTGAAGAAATTATTTCGGAAGGTATTTTTTTCACGAATACACTTCCTTCTAGCAGGGAAGTGAAAAATGCGGGGGAAGTAAAAAAATGCGAGGGAAGTAAAAAATGATAACTAAGTTTAACAGTCAGGTCAAAAAACCGCTTCTATCCGTTCTTGTATTATTTTTAGTTCAAAAATAATAATTTTTCAAAGATTTGAGACAACTGGTCTAGATGTTTATCTCAGAAGATAACATCCGCACACAGACAGAATATTAGTGCACATTCTATTTATATGAATCTACTAATAGACAAACAACAAGGAAGTAGCCGTGTAGTTTTTGAAACATGTCAACATTATTTTTGGTCCTGATGCCGGTTTTATTGTGACATTGGCGGTATTGCCGACTCAAACATACGTATATAAGAGATATGTTTTTTATTTATCTCCCCAAAAACTCAATTTACATCAATCATTGACATCGCTGTGCTGGGTCTCGACAGTCGAGTGGGAGGGGAAACAAATATCGACTGTTGGACAAAATTAAGATATGTTTTGTGTTGATTTATAATCTCAAACGTGTATAAAACAAAAAATATTTTTTCTGTACATTCGTGCGAAAAGTTATTCTTTTCTAAACAACTTTCTGTGCGGAAAATTAGTAATTTCCGCTGTAGTACGGGAAATATAATTGTTTCGTATGATTTTACAAAGCAGCACAAAACCATAATGTGGCCAGTATTTCGTATCTTGAAAACCATAATTATTGATTTATTATTACGAGTACATTTTTTTTTTTTTATGGGTCTAGCACGTGCTGCAGGGAAGAAGTCCCTAAAGCGCTACAGGAGCCACACGAACCTCATACGGATGTGAAGTATTAGCGCGACGTGTACTTCTAACATGCACCGCTCTGGGAGGAATTAAGCGGGCCACATTCTTTCGAACACTTTCCATGAAAATAGTTGTAGAATAGGCTCATGTCGCCAACCGTTCTTCGATGTTCCAGCGAATCAAGGCCGCCGGTCAGTTCCGGGTCTCCAATCAGACGAACAGCTCCAACAAATGCAGTGTATGTTTGGGAGCGGAGCCCCAAACATGGGAGCAATATTCCATAGTTGGTCGAATTTTGAGCTTTGTAAAGAATTAACAGTTTGTTGTGGAGTGTAAAGCTTTCTGGTTCGAAATAATATTCCCAAATTTTGAGAAGCTTTCCTTGCTATGCCTGCAACATGTTCATGCCAGGACATATTTGCTCCCAAATTAACGCCCAACAAATTGAGTGACGATGTTAGAGGAATGGAGTGCCCCCACATAACTATGTCGGGTTTAGCAACGTTAACTTTTTTAGAAAAAACTGCCGCCTGGGTTTTTGTAGCGTTAAATTCCACTTGGTTCCTGTCGCCCCAAGATAAAATTTCTTCCAGTCTTTGTTAAGTTGAATGACTTCCTGCTGTCTGCGGATATTCGTCTGAGTAGCCGATGTCCGAGCGTTCAAAGTGAATGAAGAGAGAAGCGTACTGTCATCTGCAAAACTGTAGATTGGATTCTCGGTCTTTTCCAGCAGATCGTTAATGTAAATGAGAAAAAGAGTAGGAGACAGTATGGAGCCTCGAGGTACACCGGCGTTGATAGTGAAGGTGGAAATCCGTCGACTTCCACTCGTAAAGAGCGCTCTCTGAGGTAACATGAGAGCCACAAACAGAACTTTTCAGACATACCATGAGAGCGTAGCTCAGCCGAGGCATTCGACCGTGCCAAACCCGGTCGAATGCCTTGGATATGTCAAGAGCAACCGCTCGAGATTCTCCAAAGTGTTCAATTGCGTTTTTTACGAAAGCCATATTGATGATCGCTAATAATGTTGAATCCTTTATTTGCCATTGTACTCGTGAATAAGTCACTATCCGAATTTTTTTTGCATTTTTTCCCCTATATTACGAAAAACACAGTTTTCTGCATATTGACATATCTCTCGAACGAAATGAGATATAGATTTAGCAAAATACACATACGTGGGCGTAATTAATAAGTTTTAAGCATAGAAAAAATAAGCAAATTTCAAAAACGAAAATAATTTATTCAACCTAATCTCTTTTCAACTTTGTACACTCAATGCAACGGTATAACTTATCATCATCATTAGCTTATTCCATCCATAGTCGGGTGTAAGCCTCCCCAAGTTGTCTCCGATAAGCTCAGTTGTTTGCTTTTTGCATCCAATCGTAGACCGCTAATTTTTTTTACGTCGTCCGTCCATCTTGGCTATAGTCTACCTCTGCATCTTTTTATGTTCGCTAGGCCTCCATTCAACTATAACGGCGTGTCCATCTGTTATCATGCATCCATCCATATTCGTTGTATTACATCTGTCACTTTTGATTTTCTTGTATCTTGATGTTAGAATACGATCCTGGAGTCTAACATTTAGCATTCTCCTCTCTATTGTTCTTTGGGTTACCTGGTGTAACTCTAGACTCTACAAAAACATCTTGGTCGTGGTTTTGCAAACTAATCTCCGATAACATTTATTATTTCTGTACTTGAATGAAATTTATGTCCTTTCAGTCTTTTTCAATCTTGGGAATGGGAATAGTTTCAGGAAGCTAAATCAAGGAATATAGGGATGATCGATCAGTTTAAAAAAGCCTAATTCGTTTATTTTTGCAAAACTAACAACGATTTGGAAGCAGGGGCATTGTCTTACAAAAACAGCACCCCTTTGGACACATTTCAACTGCGTTTTTGCATATTTTGTTGACGAAGTTTAGTTAATAACGAATAATAATATTCTCTAATCGCTGTCTTGCTGTGTTCTAAGTAATCTAAAAGAAGAAGCAAAACTTCGTGGGGCGAGGTGAGTCAGCATGTTTACACTCCTTCGTCTATGCCTTTGCCAATGAATCATAATCATGGACCCACGTTTCATCCATATTACCCATTCGATTACAAAAATTAGATGAATCTTTTTCAAATCAGCTACAAACCAGCTTGGATGTCAAGACTCTCAGTCTTGGTCGGCGTTCAGACATTTAGCTAATAATTTACTCATGCCTCAGTGGTTAACAATATACAGTTGCGTGCAAAACTTTTGGGCCAAAAATATTTTTGTCATTAATTGAGTTATAACGGGAGAAAGAGAAAAAACCAAATACACCATCATAAATTACTTTAATTATACTAACAACATATACGACTAAAAAAATCTTCTACTATAAATAACGATCATTCTTAACAAAAATATTTTGTTGTTATTCATAAGTGTCGGTCCAACTTCTAAGAAACTGTGATTTACTCAGTTATGTTACATTTCTGATCGTGAATCCAGGTAACCATCAAGAATTTAGTTGATTTTATAATTGTGTATCAGTATCATCAAGGGAAAATGCAGAAACGGAAAACTGTTAAAAGATTGTACGGTAAAGGAGAAGTTTCACGTTAAATAGCTGAACTTTTATCTATAGGACAAATAACAGTTAACAATATAATTAAAGAATGGAAAACTACAAGTACTCGGAATGATAAACCATGTTCTGGAAGACCAAGGTAAACAACAACTATTCGTGTTGACAAAGTAATTAAAAGAAAAGCAGTTGCAGACATAGAAAAGAATGCTGCAATTATTACACGTGAAAATTTTCGAGAAGAGAATTTAGCTGACATTAGTAGGAGACCAACACAAGTTGGATTTGTTGGACGTGCTGGAGTAAAAAACCGTTCATTAGTAAAAAAATAAGGCCAGATTAGAATTTGCAAAAATACATCAAAATTGGAAAGTTGAAGACTGGAAAAAAGTGCTGTTTTCAGACGAAACTAAAGTTAATTTATTTGGAAATGAGGGAAGAAAATATGTTTAACGACCAAAAGGTACTAGACATGATTTTCGGTATCATATACCGATTGTTAAGCATGGTGGTAGTATATGCTTTGAGAGGCATTTTCGTGCTGTTTTCAGACGAAACTAAAGTTAATTTATTAGAAATGAGGGAAGAAAATATGTTTAAAACGACCAAAATTTACTAGACATGATTATCGGTATCATATACCGATTTGCTAAGCATGGTCCAATAGTTAAAATTCAAGGCACTAAGGACGCTGTTATGTACAGAAATATTCTAACATAACACATGCTTCCTTATGGAAGTCGAAATATGCCCCGAGGATAGATTTTTTCAACAACATCGATCCAAGCTTTTGCAAGAATTTTTCAGAAGAAAAATCTTCGAGTTTTAGAACGGCCAAGTCAAATCCTCGGACTTGAACCTCATAGAACATTTTGTGGGAAGAGTTGAAAATGCAAATAGGAACTCAGAATTGTTCCAATAAAGGTGCTCTATGGAAAAAAGTTCAAGAATAGTGGGTCAATAACACCCCTGACCAGAGACAGAATTCTCAAATTAATCGAATCGATGTCTCAACGATGTGCCGCCGTCTAAGCTTCCAAGGGTATGGCTACAAAGTATTGATAAGAATCTATCTTTTACTGCCACTATTTTCTGAGTTATAGTGATTTTTGCTATGATATATATACGGTGATCAAAAAATAGTAAGACTTTTAAATTTAAATCGCCCGAGAATTATCCAAATCGGATTAATTTTTTTCGTCAGGTTGGTAGGACCTTAACTGCCATCTGTGTCAAATTTTAAGACCATAGCGTCAGTAGTTAATAGATTCGCTTGCATTCGTTCAACAACAAAAGTACGTTTTTTTTTTTTTCGATTTTTAACATGAGTGAAATAATTCAGCAAAGAAGTTGCATTAAATTTTATTTTAAAAATTGTTTTTCAGCTTCCAAAACGTTCGAAATGATAAAAAAAAGTCATTTGGTGATGATGCTCTATCCAGAGCAAGTGTTTTTGATTGGTATAAATTGTTTAAAGAAGGCTAGAGAACATGTGGAGGACGATGAAGGTCCTGGTCCTCATCTACCGATGAGAACCACGTCAAGCAAATCAAGGATTTGGTGCTCAAAAATCGTCGAGTGCTGGAGGGTGAGCCCAGACCGAAGAAACCACGTCAAAGCAAGTCGAAAATCAAGGTGGTGTTAACAGTTTTTCTTCGATTATCACAGTATTGTTCATTATGAAGTCCTTCCGCCAAGCCAAACTGTAACCAAGGAATATTATTTGTAAGGACACCCAAAAGATATGCAAAGCGCATATATTGCATATTTTGCATATTATATGCATTTTTCTAAATATTTGCCATAAATACTTTAAAAATAGTATATATGTGCATATTTGAAGGAATTTATAATAATGTAGGTCTCTGCAGGCGTTTTTCACTCAATTTTCGGAATAAGATGTCAATGTTTAGGCCGCCGCCGCCGGTGGGTTTCCCAAATAAATTTTAATATTTTATGGTCAGTAAAAACCAGTCAGTAAACCCCAGGGGCCATCAGAGCATACTTGTATTATTAATTTATTAGATTTCATTTTTGGTTGTGCTTTTTAAAGTGGTTACGTCGATTTGTGCCTTTTATCTTGTGAGTCGTATTTTACTACAGTGAAATGCCCAAAGCCAGTAGTGTGTCAGTGTGGATTAAACCATACAAAGAACTAAGAATAGATATGGGAAAAATCTACTGTTCTGCACGTGTTAAAATTGTAAGTATCAGTTTTGAATACCTATTGAATATACAGGGTATTTCATTTTCGTTTAAATATTTAAACATAACGAAATTTTTGTCAGGATTTTGCCGTTGATGCTATTTTCAATGTTATTTAAGTTATTTTTGTTCCATTTAACGAACAAAATTTCTATTTAACGAAACCACGAAATAGAAATACATACGTAAACGTATGTATTTCTAGGTAATCTAATAAAAAAGGTACAAAGCAGAATTTTAATTTTTGCCTTCCCTAGTTTTCTATTTAACGAAATTTCTATTTAACGAATTTTTTCCTTGGGATTTTAATTTAATTTTCTTTTTTCTATTGTAGATACCATGCGATAAAAAATTCAAATAGAGCAACACGTGAAAACTGCTTGCCATATTGCCAAATTGAGTAAGACGAAACCTGGAAAAGATAGGCCACAACACACATTAATGCAATGTTTTCAACCAACGTACAAAAATAAAGAGCTAAATGAACAAGACATCTTTAACCGAGATCTATGCCGTGCAATGATGACATCAAACATTCCGTTACGAAGCTACGTAATCAAAACTTTACTTCCTTCCTCCAGAAGTATTGCAAATTTAATATCCCAGTGAAACAACAATACGGAGAAACGACGTAAGCTCCTTGTATTTCCACAGGTAATTGAGGAAATTAAAGGTAAACAATTTTACATATGTATTGATGAAACCACACGATTCAAGAGGACGGAATATATATGCGCATTTATTGATTGGAGTTCTTAGCGACGATATTTGCCAAAATCTTATCTGACTGCTTCCAAACAGTTATAAAAAACAAATGCATTGACAGTGGCCAGATTTGTTCAAGAGGAACTATTGAAGTTTTTTCTTCCTACGCCTGTTCCAGGAGATAATTTTTTGCTTATTTTTTGTCAGATGCAGCACCGTACATGATAAAGGCCGGGCAAAATTTTGAAATTTTTGTATCCAAATTTAATACATGTAACATGTCTCGCTCATGCTTTAAATAGGGTTGCTGAGGAATTAGGAATCGTTTTTCCGCTGTGAATAGCTTAATTTCTAAACATGAAGAAAATCTTCCTTAAAGCGCCCTTTAGGATTCAGTTCTACAAAGAAAAACTACCAAACACTCTTCTTCTACCTCAGCCTGTTATTACAAGATGGGGCACTTGGTTGGAAGCAACATTTTTTTATTGCGACAACTTCTGTCAACTAGATGGTCTAATTGCAGAATTATCAGACGAATCTTCCCCATCCCTTACAGAACTTAAATGATTATTCAAAAACAAGGAGATTAAAACAACAAAAACACTTTCGTTTCTTAAAACAAATTATAGCTTTGTGTCTAAAACCATAACTCAAATGGAGGAATCTAATTTGCCATTAACCCGAAGTGTTCAAACTAATAAAACAATGTGAGGTCGCTTTTGAAAATGTCGCAGGTAAAAATGGGAGCAAAATTTTTCAAAAATTTCGGAATGTTACGGAAAAAATAGTGGGTTTCAATTTGTTAGCCAAGTAGCTAATGTTTTAAAGAGGGATTTTACTGACATCCATTGATTTAGATCCTATGCTATTAAATAATTTTAAAAACGCCCCTATTACATCAGTCGATGTGGAAAGGAGTTTCTCAATTTATAAATTTTTATATAAACGATAGAAGACAAAACTTTTTTATGGAGAATTTTGTTGTTTTTATAACTAACGGCGACCCTGTCTTTTGCAATATTTGCATATTTCTGCTTACTTAGTATCATCGCCCTGTATTGTATCAAATTTAAAATGTATGTTTCATTATGCTGTTTACTACGTATATAAAATTTTTATAATATGTACCTACATTATTACTATTATTATTAGTATTATATGTTTCATCTTTAAGTAAAGTAATAAAATATCATTATTATTTATATTTATTTTTACTTTGTATATTATATTTAGATTTAGTTCATTCGCCCTGTATGTTGCAAATTTAAAATGGGTTTTTTATTGCTACATTGTATAGTACATCTGTATCATGTAATGTGAAACAATAATTTTACATTTTTCAAGTCTATTTTGATTTTTTTACTGCATATTTACAACATGTATGTGGCATATTTTGAAAAAATTATTTGCATATTTATGCGCATATTTTAAAGTTTTTCACTTGCATATTTGGGTTTCCTTAATTATTTGAGTTTATGGCGTCCCGTCTTGCGTGAAGCTATTCGTCTTAAGAGTGGCCGGAATTATAGGCTGATAACTCTTTGGTTTTTTTCATCACTGATAATGCCCCCTTCTCACAACAGCGCTGGTTCTTCGCGGACTTTTTCATCAAAATTCAACTCATATCATTCCGCAATCGTCCTATTCGCCTAATTGTAGCTCCGATGGACTCGTTATTCCCCTAAACCGCTTCGAGAGACATCGTTTTGAGTCGACTGAGGAGATTAAAACCGAATCGAAGAAGGCTTTAAAGGTGCATTCCAGAAATCGAATTCAACACCTGTCTGGACTGGAAAAAACGTTGGCATAAATGCATTGTATCCAAGAGGGATTATTTTGAAGGGGACGAAAAAAATCACGATTTTTTAGGAAAAATAAATAACCCGTTATGCGTTTATTTTAAAAGTCTTACTATTTTTTGATCACATAAGTAGTATACGCTGTTTTACAGTGAAATTGAAGAGTTGGCCCAATACATATGAACAGATCGAAAATGGTTATTTTGACTGTATAAATGATTGTTATTTATAGTAGAAGATTTTTTAGTTGTATATGTTGTTAATATAATTAAAGTAGTTTATGATGGTGTATTTGTTTTTTTTCTGGTCTGCTCCCTTTAAAACTCAATATAATCCATCAAAAATATTTTATTATGGCCCCAAACTTTTGCCAACGGAACCTGTAGGCACCTGTAACTGGTTTTGTTGAAATAAAATATGGCAAACTAAAACATAGGTACATTTCTTGTAATGAGTAACACCACTGTAATGTTTGAGTTTTACTCAATACTTTTCAAATATCATTAGCTGATAAAATGTTCAAATGACTGCATGACTAAGAAATTCATTGCCCGCAGTTGTTGGGATATCTAAGGAAGACGAGAAATTTGTGTAAAAAGCAAGAAAATTAGCTCAACAGGCAGGGAGAGGCTTTTCATCACGGGGTTAACTAAAAAACTGTATAATTAAGTTATGCAAATACAGCTGAGACGAATTAACCTAAATAATTTCACTGCCAAAAAGTATTGAAAAAGTGACGGTGAAACACGAGTAACATTTAAGCACAATATTTATTTTTTTATGTCCCAGTCCAATTCCGACAAATTCGCAAAATAAACAATTTGGGGGCGTCGATTTTATGACGCCCGGTTATTTACGGCAATATAATTTCTTTATTGCCTTATAAACGAATTCAGAGAATGTCAAGTCCGTTAGAACTTACATTTTCTACATAAAAGGCAACACAACGGAGTAAAACAACTTGCTTTTAAAATACACGAGGTAGATACGTAACCTACATCAATTCATTCCACGGATACTCCTTTATTTTTTTTGCCAACTTGTAAGAGGAACGATGTAGACAAAACATATTGATACTTGGTAATAGCATAATACAGCACCTGACTTATCTAAGATTTTAAGATTCATCAATAACTGACGATAATGTAAATTTTTTATCCAATAAAAGGAGTATTGTTAAAAGTAATTAGGGAAAATAAAAAACAAAAAAAACAATGCAAGGATAAGTCCATAATTCTGCCGTAGGTTTAACCGTTGTTCAAAGTGAGATATGAATATTTTTTTGTTTCATAACATCCGCAGTGCTAATTACCAAATAGATTCGTGTAAAGTCACGAAGGTTGTATGATAAGAAGCCTGGCCTTGACAAGAAAAAAACAGTTACATCATAGTCCTATACGTTTTTTGTTCTATCTATCAATTGTATAACCAGCGAAAAAATCATTTCATGTCTACCGTAGCCCTATCAAAATAGACGTTTGTTTCATCTCCGCATCAACATCACGTTCATCGTTTGTGAGTCAAAATTTTTATCTCCGCTGAGGCAACCTGTTGCAGATTTCGGAAATAGGAAATATGTCACGTAAGGACTAAAACTCTGGGAATATGGTAGATGTCTGGAGAAACATATTTACGAATCCTTAACTCATGGAAAGTTTGCCCATGGCGATCAGACAAGGGGTGCACTGCGTGCACACTGTTTATTGATAAATGAGAGAATTTCTTTCTTATCGCTAAAAGCGGAACTTTTTTCTTTCAGTATTGTGTAAAACCGCATATGTGCCGGCTTAAACTTGTTCCAATATTTTGCATTAATGCGGTTCTGATTTTGCATGTTTCCGGAAGTTTAACCAGGAAGGGGCAATAGTTAAATAAAACCGGCCATGTTCGCTGATTTTTTAAGGATTCTTGCGCCGTGTTGCAGTAAAGCGGTTTTTATTTACTTCTCATGCCGTAATCAGAGGCTTTTTTTCTCCGTCACAGTCATGCAGTAAAAGGCTGGTTCGTCCGTCATGCAGTAACCGCAAGTCATGACCACCCGCTTTATTTCGCCTTTCTAAAAATATTTCTACTTATACTAGGGCATTGCGGCCCAACAAGATTTAGAGTGAGTTTACCCCAAGATGTGGGAGTAGTGAGTCTGGAGCAAAAATTTGATGATAAATCTAACTAGGTGAGGCCGAAGCAGTTTATGGAAAACCCACGAGGAGAAGCCACACGCAGTAGGTCAACACGTGTAATCACGAAGTCCGGTTTCTCAAACTTTATAACCATGGCTTTTAAAGCCATGTCTGCACAAAACTTAAGAATTCTAATTTCAATAGACTTCTCTGAAAAAAGTGCACTCTCATAGTATAAAAGGTTATTTATTTTAGTCTGAAGTAATTTAATGGTCCATAAAAGTAAGAATTTTTATTTTGTTAATATACTCTCCTCCTTTATTTAAGTGTAGGCGTAGTCACTGTATATTTCCTTCATCTTTCTTTCAGGTTACGTAAAGGTAGACCCCAATTCAATTATATTTAACAACAGTACTTTTTTCATTATTATGAGCGGAACTTAGATTCTTTTTATTCTAAAATGAATGGTGCCCAAATACAGTACAACCATGCTTTAAAAAAACAACTATAGAGACTATTTTCAAAAGTCGATACAAAATTACCGTCTGCGATCTCCATGTTCACTACCTAGTAAAAAACGTAGCCACCTATATATAATTTTTGGTTCTTTCCAGTATTAATAAAGGCCACTCAAATCCATTCTCAAATTAAGATATACTAAGGGTACAAGACTTTTATTTAATAAATAAAGTATTTATTTAGAAATAAAGAAAGTTGAGGCTATAACTTTTTAAAGAAGGTTGTTATGAAATTGGTGTCGCAGTCTCCCAGTTATCTTCGTATGTGGTACCTGGTGATTGGCAGTAAAAGAAGAACAATACGCATATTTCTGGGTGCAGTAAATGAATTTGTTAACTCTTTTCAGAACTATTAAAGCCCTCAATACCCAGCTAATTGAGTCCCTTCATCCTACTCCTTACAAAGCTTATGCTAGCTCAGAACATGAGTCTGAATAAGGTCTAATGATGAATAGAGAATTTTGCCAATAGAGAAGTTTTGAGAAGTGGTATGATAATTAGTTTTTAGAAGTAACATACTGATTATTTCCCTGGTGGTTAGTTAATTCCCACCACATTATTCGAAAATGTAGACGTGAATGTAAAAGTAATATTTTCTCTTAAACAATTTCATACAATATTATCATTCGATATTCATTGTAATGTAATGTTTGT
>CM032447.1:34026341-34078730 GCA_019049505.1 Pachyrhynchus sulphureomaculatus | reverse complement strand
TATATATATATATATATATATATATATATATATATATATATATATTATATATATATATATATATATATATTTTATATATATATATATATATATATATATATATATATATATATATATATATATATTTATATGTATATATATATATATATATATATATATATATATATATATATATACAGTAATACCCCGCTTAGCGCGACCCCGTTACGCGCGGTTTTCACTATAACGCGAATTTCAAATTTCGCGCTCATGTAGTTCATTAACTTCTCTATGGTCGCGGGGGGATCCCCGCTTTCTCTGAATATTCTCTTTGAAGAATTGGGAATTCCCTGTCCTTCGACTTTGTTCTATGGGGATTTCCTCGTTCGTTTCGTGTGTTCATTTGTTCCGTAATGTTAGTTCGGGGTCGGCTGGCAGTTTTGTTTTAATATTTATTGGAGATACATACATACATAATTTAACCCTACGTTAAAAATGCCGCCTGTAAAGAAAAAAGAGCGTAAAAGCGTCACTTTGGAATTGAAGATGAAAGTGTTAAGAAGAATGGAAAATGGAGGCAAAGCAACAATTGTTGGAGAGATTTTGGACTCTCAGAATCGACTGTGAGAACGATTTATAAAAATCGGGAAAAAATTAAAATCTCCAGCGAAGGTTCAACACCTATAAGTGCAACAAACTTTCTCGTTCGAGATCATCTATCTAGAAAGAATGGGAAATTACTGTCAGTCTGGATCGAAGATTTGAATAAGAAGAACACACCACTAAGTCAAGATCTCATATGCACAAAAGCAAAATCTTTGTATGAGATGCTGAAAACAAAAGAAGGAGAAGGGAGTGCCACTCCGACTTTTGCTGCCAGCAGAGGCTGGTTCCATCGGTTCAAGCAGCGTTCTAATCTTCACAATATCCACATAACAGGCGAGGCGGCCAGCGCGGACATTCAAGCTGCAGCTGAGTTTCCAGACAAGTTTCAAGACTTCGTTAGACGAGAGAAAATTCCTGCTTGTCTCATCTTCAATGTTGATGAGACCGCACTTTACTGGAAAAAAAATGCCATCTCGAAACATTCATTTCTAAGGAAGAACGTCAAGCCAGTGGTTTCAAAGCTGCGAAAGATCGACTAACACTTCTGCTGGGTGGTAATGCCACTGGTGATTTCAAACTGAAACCTTTACTAGTGTACCATTCAGAAACACCCCGTGCAATGCGAGACACAGACAAGACAAGTCTACCAGTTGTGTGGCGATCAAACAGAAAAGGCGTGGGTTACACGGGAAATTTTTCAAGAATGGTATTCTAATAGTTTTTGCCCATCAGTCAAATCATACTGTGACAGAAATGGGCTTGAACCTAAAGTTATATTACTCTTAGACAATGCCCCAGGACATCCAACCTCACTTGATACGCCCAGAGACTTAAAAGTGTACGTAAAGTTCCTTCCACCAAACACTACGTCAATATTACAACCTATGGACCAGGGGAGCAATAGCAAACTTCAAAGCTTATTACCATCGCCGCACTTTTAGCCAACTAATTCATGAAACTGACGGGGAAGGAAGACAGTCTATGCGAGAGTGGTGGAAGTCATACAACATTATGAAGTCTATTCACAACATAGAAGAGGCTTGGAAGGAAGTTAAAATGAGTTGTATGAATGGGGTGTGGCGTAATCTTTGGCCAGATGTAGTGGAAGCACCTAGAAGAATTGTCCAGATGCAGAGACAAGTGCTTGAAGACATTGCTGCAATGATTGAGGGGTCTGAACTTGAAGATGTCACGGTAGAAGATCTCGTAGAACTTGTAGCAACGCACGACGATCCTATTAGCAATGAAGATCTGATCGAGTTACAGAATAATCCTATCTACGATGAGGAAGAACAAGTAGAAGAGAAAGTTTTATCTTCAGGGGAAATACAAAATGCACTTTCAAAAATTTATTCAGGTTTGGACATATTGCAGAGTATAGACAATAATGATGACCGTGTCTTGACCGTGTGTCAAACAATTAAAAACAGTGTTGGGTGTTATGAACGTATTTTACAAGAACGTAAACAAAACGTTACCCAAAAGACAATAGATGTATTTTTCCGTAAAAAATAAGAGTATGTATTGCATAAAGTGTTCTTAGAATTAAAGTGATTGATTAAAATGATTTGTATTTTTTTGTATTAAATTTTGACTATGTTTAATCATAAACCTCGATATACGCGAATTTCAGTTAACGCGATTTTTTTCGGAACGTATCCCTCGCGTAAAGCGGGGTATTACTGTATATATATATATATATATATATATATATATATATATATATATATATATATATATATATATATATTATATATATTACTCGTGTTTTCACAAGCTTTCATTTGACACCACACTCGATTATTTAGTAAAAAAAAATTTTTTTCACTTCCGATTTCACCCCCCAAAACTAACCCCTTAAGTCAAAATTTAACTTTCAAGACTACATGGCTCTGATGAGGCCATCAATTCCTATATTATTACCAAATTTCAACTTTCTATGAGTTTCGGGTGTGACCGACAGACGGACAGACAGACACCGAAGTCATCTTATAAGTGTTCCGTACAGAACACTAAAAAACAGCCAAGTGCAAGTGACTGCTTTTAAAATAAAAAAACAAACAAAGTTTGAAGCTAAATTATGGAAGGTGCGTTCAATCTACATCTTGTGAAGAATATTCCATAATTTTTTCAAAATTATGTGATCAGTTCTTTTCGAGATAAGGGAGGACTCAATTTTTTAAAAATAATATGAAGAAAAGTATGCGTAAGTATTACGTCATATATAGTTTTGAACTCGTGTTTTTACAAGATTTCATTTGATACCCCACTCGATGACCTGGTAATTTTTTTTTACTTCCGATTTCACCCCCCCCCCCCTTAAGTCAAAATTTAACTCTCAAAACTACACAGCTCTGATGGGGCCATCAATTCCTATATTAGTACCATATTTCAACTTTCTATGTTAAATAGTTTCGGAGAAAATCGGGTGTGACAGACGGTCAGACACCAAAGTGTTCTTATAACTGTTCCGTACAGAACACTAAAAAGAGACATTTGCTTCAATTTTATGTATACTGATAATTGCATAAACATTAGTTGCTAATAACCCAATTGTTATTTGATCACTGGTGACAAGTACTTGTATTTCCAAAAGCATTTTTGTGGACAATAAGTTCGTGTTTTTATAAAAAACATCTTACTTACTGGCACAGGAAAGAGGTGAGAGAAGTTGGCTTGGGACTTGTAAAGGAAGAAACTTAGATTGGCTGCAAATAGGGATTAAAGTTTAGAGGGAAAACAACTTTTAGCATATAGAAATAAAAACTTGTATCTGCCGAAGGCTATATTATAAATAATTAAGCTTAGATAGAAATAAATTAATCTACTGCAGGAAATAGTATTTAGGGAAAATTAATTATATCAACTACAGGTCATTTTGTTTAGGTTAAGAATTTTCGAAACACACAATGGGGGGGGGGGGGGGGGGGGGGGGGGGGGGGGGGGGGGCGGGGGGGGCTTGTATTTGCCACTGCTATGACATTCAGATTGCATCTTAGAATAATGATTTTTTGCGTTTGAACTTCACTGAAGGTGATTTTTCGGTGGACAATCTAGCTATAGGTACCATCATAGGTCTTAAGGTAACGATAGTGTTTCACGACGTCACATTGTTAACAGCTTTTTAATCACAAGAGGGTTGTAACTGTAGGGATAAGCAACAATATGGGTTTATTGACGGTTTAACTGCATATAATTCGTAATATCTTACCACGGGTGAAAATCAGGTATAAGGAAACTAAAATAATGTGTACGAGATACGCATAATTACAGGATTACTTCCTGTAGGGACTACTAACATTAGAAGTTATAATATTTACCGCAGGAAGTATCTCGCTTTTTTTGCTGTTGAAACTGCTAGAGATAGTTGTTTAAGTAGTTTCTTTTCTGCAAGCAATATTATTTAAGTTAGAATTTATAGAGAAATGTCCAATTTCTGTCGCAAGCAATGCTATTTATGATAGAACTTGCAATCTCTTGTTCAGTCACGAATAGGTTTTGATTCATCAACTTTTTCTTGTTAGTATCTTTTTTTGTTTTAACCTACTTCTAGTATTCTAAAATTTCTTCTAAAATAATATATATATATATATATATATATATATATATATATATATATATATATATATATATATATATACGAGTATATATATATATATATAATATATATATATATATATATAGAGTATATATATATATATATATATATATATATATATATATATATATATATATATATATATATCAAAAAAATTTTGAAAAAATTCTGGAATATTCTCCACGGGGTGTAGATTGAAACGAAAATTGTCACGAGTGCATTACCTTTAATAATTTATCTGGTATATAAAAAGAAACAGAAATTTCAAAGTCATCAATTTTCAGTACAGATTGGAAACAAACTTTGTCGAAAACTCATTTGGGGTGTGTTTTGTGAAGCCACTGATCATTTTATACTTCCGTTACAACATTTTTTTATTTCAAAAGCAATCAACGTACGGAACACTAATTGCGCAAGTTCAACTTGCAGTTGGACCGGTTATTTTTAAATATACTTGAACCAGGACAAGCTCAAGCTGTTTAAAAAAAATATGTCGTGTTTCAACAGTGCCTAAGGTAATAAAAGCTCTTGTTGCTTTTTCCATCTAAGCAAATCCTTAGAAACATGATTAATTTTTTTTATAAATTCCATTATTTAGATTTTGTTTTAAAAATCTTAACCAAATTTTACTGTATATTCAAATATCAACTGAAACAGAATGCTGATAAGAAATATCATAAATTGCGATTAAAAAATAAAAGTCATTTAAAGCAACTCACTGTTTTTTTTTTAATATTAATGCAATTATTTTTGTAACTTATGGAAGACAAAGAGAAATACCATTTTTAAGAATATATAACACATCTTAACCGTAACCAACATCAATTTTTATTCATAAATTTTAATATTAATATTTTGTTTTAAAAAACTTGTTATCGGGACACTTTTGAATTTATCTTGGAATCTCAGTAAACATTTTATTGCATACGAATATATCTACTATAACAGATTGCTGATAAGAAATATCGTAAATAGTAATCACAGTAATTCACGAATATATTTTTTTTAATATTAATACAATTTTATTTCTGTAACATAGGGAAAAACAAAGAAGCTTAAATACATGTCCAAGAGTATACAACACATTTTAACTGAAACCAACATCAATTACTTAATTTTTATTCATAAGTTTCAATAAACTATTAACATTTTGTATTAAAATTTTTTTTGTAAGAACCCCTTTTGAAATTATCTTGGAATCTCAATCAAAATTTATTGTATAATCAAATATGAACTAGAACAGGTTGATGATAAGAAATATCGTAAATTGAAACCAAAAAATAATTGACAGGTCCGTTCAGTATTAACAAAATTATTTATGTAATCTATGGGCGACAAAGAAAAAATCCTTAGCTTAAATACATTCCCAAAAATATATAACACATCTCAACTCAAACAACGTCGGAATAACAGAAAATAATAATAATACAATAGGGGTAGAAACTACCAGAAACTGAAAATAAAACTACAAAAAAAATTTGGCTTATTTGTTCCTAAATTACCATTACGAATCAACTTAAATTTAATATATTATGATAAATGCTCAATATCTTTCCCATTCAATACATTTCCTGTAAATCCGTTTTGTCTTTCTGTGAATGCCAAATAATTCATAGACCATTCAAAATTACAGCATACTTAAATCTGAGCTATTTTGTGGCTGTCTTTATCTTCTAAATCTGCCTAGCCAAAAAGATATTGTTTCATTTTATAAATTGTGTTTCCGTACGGAACACTTATAAGATCACTTCGGTGTCTGTCTATCCGTCTGTCTGTCCGTCTGTCACACCCAATTTTCTCCGAAACTATTTGACATTTGGCACTAATATAGGAATTGACGGCCTTATGAGAGCCGTGTAGTTTTGAAAGTTAACTTTTGACTTAAGGGGTTAGTCTTGATGGTTGAAATCGGAAGTGAAAAAAAAAGTTACCAGCTCTTCGAGTGGCGTGTCAAATGAAAGCTTGTAAAAACATGAGTTCAAAAATATATATAATATAATACTTGCGCACACTTTCCTTTGTATTATTTTTAAATAATTGCAATAATGCTGTCCCCTCCTCTTATCTCAAAAAGGTACTGATCAAAAAAATTTTGAAAAAATTCTGAAATATTCTCCACAGGGAGTAGATTGAAAGAAAATTATCACGAGTGCATTACCTATAATAATTTATCTGTTATATAAAAAAAAAACAAAATTTCAAGCCCGGTTATTTTTCAGAAGTTTCAATCATATTAACATTTTGTTTACTTGTTATTGCGGCACTTCTGAAATTTTCTTAGAATCACAATCAATCAAAATTTTATTACATAATCAAATACCAACTATAATAGGATAATGATATGAAAATATCGTAAAAACCAATCAAAAGTTGTCTGTAATTTAATGCAATTCACGTTCCATGATTTTTAATATTAGCACGATTATTTTTGTACCTGTTATCTTAATTAACTCAAGATTTTTTAAATTTTATGATGAACTGTTCTGTATTCGGATATTTTTTTGAATCGAAAAATGGTTCTTTCTTTTTGGCATACGTACCTCAAGAAATTATTTTTTCTAAGCTTTTGTTAAGTTGTATAACGTTTTGCTATCTGTAAATATTTGCATGAACAGTTGGTGTTCAAGGTAAACGAAGAAACAAGCGTGCTGGGGGTACCGAATGTGTGGATTGGATTTTTGATATTTACCAGCGGATCGTTAAAAAGAAAAGAGTAAGAGATAGCATGGAGGTCATGGTCCTCTGGCGTTGATAGTAAAGGTGTCTTTCAGATATACTATAACGGTCACGGTCAAATGCCTTGGAAATATCAAGCGTAACCGTTCCATATTGTTCTACTGTATTGTTCTAAAGATGTGTGACGTGTGTGTTAGGAGAAGCCAAAAAAGGTCGGCGAAATATTGAGTATAAACAACAAAGGAGTTTTTAAATAAAGTATTAATAATAATAGACCGCTGTCCTGAAATTTCTTCTAAATATATATACTCATATATATATATATATATATATATATATATATATATATATATATATATATATAAATGTTTTTGGGGTACGAGGATTGACCGTCGTACGACTTGGACAATGCTAGATCTTTTTTTTTGGGTGGGCTTTAACGTATTTTTTTAGTGTTGTATACGGAACACTTATGAGAAAGCTTCGGTGTCTATCAGTCTGTCACACTCGATTTTCTCCGATACTATTTGGCAAAAAAATAGAAATTTGGCACAAATATAGGAATTGATGGCCGAATCAGAGCCGTGTTCGAAAGTTAAATTTTGACTTAAGTAGTTAGTTTTTGGAGATGAAATCAGAAGTGAAAAAAATACTTGTGTACACTTATCTTTGTATTATTTTTAAAAAATCGCCCCCTCTTATCTCGAAAAATACTGATCAAAAAATTTTGAAAAAATCATGGGATATTCTCCTCTAAGTGTAGATTGAGCGAAAATTATCACGTTTAAAAATTTGTATGGTATTAAAAACTATGGAAACCATGTTTCTTAACGTATGGTGGAAGTTTTTGTAATATACTGTTAAGTACATTACTGTAACCGGTTAGGTAGTAAATATTTGTTTTTTAGATCGATTTATTGGCTATTAGGTAGCTAAGATGCTATAGCTATTATACATTAATGACCAAGAAAAAAGTGAAAATACATATTGGATCTTAAGATGACAGGGACCTAATTAACTTAGCCTAGGTAAGAATTTTATTTTAGATTAAAAGCAATCACGGTACGGAACACTAATTGCACAAATCCAACTTGCACTTGACCGTTTTTTTTTTTAATTTCTCAAAATAGAAAGTTTGATTTGTTAAACAAAGAATAATAAAAAGTTAATATATTAAAGTTGGCAATCTGACATTTTGAATAGTAAATTTTGCTTTGTGGTAATTCTGTTTGATAGAACCTTATAAACTCATCTAACCCTAACGGCTTAAAAATTTTTAAAGATTACTTCTATTTTATTTCCTTCAGTTTGTTAGGTATTTTCAAAACTGAAATATTATACAGCGTTGAAAAGGCAAAATTGAAAAAGTTGACTATAACGTCAAACTGTCAGAGTTTATGCTAGTAAATATTGCGAATTTCCAAATCAGGGCGCAATTTAGCCAAAAGTGAACTTTTATTATCTTTTTCTATTTCTTCCATGGGCTCTTGGTTAAGTGGAACGAAGTTTTAAAGAGAGATAACTTACTGAGCATTAAGTATGCTTATATAATACTTTTTTTTCATAATTTCGTAGTAGGAATAGAACTGATCAGGAAACACTTAAAATTGTGGCTACATTTTATCAAGCAGGTTTCGTAAAGTGAAGATTTTAGAAATATTCTATTTTAGAAATAGTTACTGGAACGTTAAGTCCCTGAACCCCACGCGTTGTGTATATGTGTGCCATATAAAATATTAAAACGAGAAGTCATAAATAAATTGCTCGTCATAACTTCTCAGATTGCTTATTCCGAATGTTAAAGTTAAAATTCTAATTTGGTTGATTTAAGTTGATGGTACGTGTTAAGAATGTGGATTGAAGTGACTCGTGTTTGGTTTATTTACCGAAGAATTAATATGTTTTAATGTTCTTGTATATGCAACTTATTTACAAAAAGTCCTGAAGTCACAGAGTAAAGTGATTACATGGTTTTGTGTAATTACAACCATAAATATTCTTAATTACTCATCATTTTAATAAAGATAATTGTGTTTTATTAAAATAACTTTGCACGCGAGATGGATAAATGACTTTGCAAATTAATCTTAGATATGTTTATCAGTTTTTCCTTATCATTAAATAACAGTTCTGATTTTAATAAATTTTCCATATTAAATCATTAACATATTTTTTCTTGTGGTAAGATACAACATAAAAATTATGCAAAATACCAAACAGACAGTTTACAACAATAAACAGTATTCTTGGAACGAGACATCAAAATTCTTGGAATTTGACCATGTCAAATTACAATTACTTTTCAATGTTTCCCAACTAAAGCACGAGACATCTTCAGGTATCTTAACTCTTTAAGATGAAACACTGGAAGTAGTAGAAGTTAAATATTTATAAACAGAAGGTTCTCAATAAAAACTATGACTGGTTCAACATGTGCCGTGTGATAATAACCTGTATATATATCTGTAATATATATAAAATGTAACTTCTGTCTGTCTGTTGTCCGTCCGTTAGTGCGCTTATCACTTGAGAACTACTTATCCGATTTACGTGCTTGTTTTTAAAAACATATGTATGTTCTCTGGCCAGGTTATAGGCTATATTTATTACGTTAGGTAACATAAAGAATAAGCAGTGACGATAATAGTGAATCAAGTCGGAAAAAAGTTTGCCGCTAGCGCGTTATCTTGCAATACATTGCCTAAACCATTAAATATGAAATAATATCATGTAGCAAAGAATATCTATAATATATATAAAATGCAACGTCTTTCTGTCAGTCTGTCTGTCCGTTAGTGCGCTTATCACTCGAGATCCACTTATCCGATTTACGTGTTTTTTTTTTTTAATTCGTACATTTGTTCTCTGTTCAGGTTACCTATAATATTTGTAAAATGCAACTTCTCTCTGTCTGTCTGTCTGTCCGTCAGTGCGCTTATGACTGGAGAACTTATCGATTTACGTGCTTTTTTTTTAAAAGATACATATGTTCTCTGGCCAGGTTATAGAATATATTTTATTACATTAGGTAACGTAAGGAATAAGCAGTGACGATAATAGTAAATCAAGTGCCGGAAAAAAGTTTGCCGGTAGCGCGTTCTCTTGCTATACACTGCCTAAACCATTAAATATAGAACAATATCATGTAGCAAAGAATATAATATATATAAAATGCAACGTCTCTCTCTGTCTGTCTGTCTGTCTGTCCGTTAGTGTGTTTATCATTCGAAAACCACTTATCCGATACGTGTTTTTTTTTAATTCTTAATTTAATATTTATCAAAAAAAAAATCTATAATATATATAAAACGCAACGTCTCTCGGTCTGTCTGCCTGTCCGCTTATCCGATTTATGCGCTATATTCTCTGGATATGTGGTTCTCAAGTGATAAGACAGACAGACAGACAGAGAGACGTTGCATAATATATATAATTACATGATATTGTTACATATTAATGGTTTCGAGGCAGTGTATTGCAGTGAGAAGAGAACGCGCTAGCGGCAAAATTTTTTCCGATTTGATTCACCACTATCGTCACTGTTTATTCCTTATGTTATCTAACGTAATAAAATATAGCCTATAACCTGGCCAGAGAAACATATGTATGTTTAAAAAAAAAGCACGTAAATCGGATAAGTGGTTCTCCACTGAAAAGCGCACTAACAGACAGACAGAGAGAGACGTTGCATTTTTATATATATATATATTATATATATATATATATATATATATATATATATATATTATATATATATATATGTATATGTATATGTATATATATATATATATATATATATATATATATATATATATATATATATATATATATATATATATATATATATATGGCGTAAGGTCGGAACTCCTTGCAGGCCATTCTACAGCACCTCTTTTGCCTATCCGTCGATTAGGAAAAATCGCATCCAAATATCTACGAATATTGATTTTATAGTAAGGAGGTGCTCCGTCCTGTTGATACCACAGATTCCTGTTAGGGGTATCCAGATTATTTTCATCGGGAAAAAGACCTGCAAAAGTTGGAATAACTTGCTCTTGGAGTACGTTGTATTTTATATATATATATATATATATATATATATATATATATATATATATATATATATAGGCCTTTATTTGGTAAAATATGTACAGGGTTTTCATTTATGTTTAAACCTAACTTTGAGACTGCAAGAGATATAAGAAAACTTTCAAAACCCATGGATTATTGGAATACGGTACTCGTAATTTAGGATAGGCTGCTGCTGGATAGAATCTATAAATTGTGTGGTGTCTTTATGATATTGTAAGAACTTTTTCTGGTTTTTGGTTGCGATAGTGAACAAATTTTGATCATAATTATTAATAGTAAAACATGTAAGGGAGGGGATTTGAGAGGTTGCGTTTAAAAATGTGAACACCATAAAATCATCATCATCAGCTTATACTGTCAAATGATAGACGAAAGCCTCCCTCAAGTCTTGCCATCTTTTTCTGTTCTGAGCCACTTGTACCCAATTTCCAGCCACTCTCTCCAAATCAGTTCACCGACTTGGTGGTCTACCTCTACTCCGATAAGCTTCGGACCTTGGTCGTCACTCTATAATTCTTTTTGTTCATCGTCCATACTTAAACCTAGTAACAAGCTCTGTCCAGTTCCATTTAAGATGTAGAATGAATTTGATTGCATCTTGTACCCCCGTTCTTTTCCTGATAATATGATTTGGAATGTGATCTCTAAGATTGGCCTCTCCATTTGTTAATATTTTTCTTCGTCATTGTGAGTATCGACTCCCTACGTAAGAATAGGTAGTACCCATCTGTCTTTTTAACCTATAGGAAGATTAGATTTGAATATACAGGGTACCCCATATGTATGGCAGCATTTATTAATCAGTGTATCAAAAAAATGTTTAAATAAAAGTTATAGGGTTTTATACGGCACACATGCTGACGTTGACAATAAAATGTTTTGAACTGTCAGTTCGAAGAAATTACGCCATCTTAAATTTTTTTAAATGGAAAGCCCTGTATAATATTTTGTTTTTGACTCCTACTAAAAAGTCTAGATGTTAGTTAGTTCAATTTAAACATACCATATGTTTAAATTTCGGAATTTTTGATATTTGAAATTAAGGAGATCGAATTAATTTTTTTTTTTTTAGGCTGGATTGTGTCAAACATTTACTGTCAGGTAACGACTTAACGCGTTAAAAAATGATTTATTGACGCATTGCTGGATTTTGTGAAATGGCAGTTTGAGCGTAATATCATAATGATACAGTTAACAGAAACTGAAAGAATCCCTTTGTTAATGATGGTTGGTTACGGAAACCGTAGGAGAACACAACAGGAGGTGTGTGATCTTTTTAACGCAGAATATCCGAATCGAGAACCTATTACACAATTCGTAGTTAGCAAAACATTAAAACAATTTAGACAATCAGGTCATGTTAAGGATC
The DNA here is from genome assembly GCA_019049505.1 of Pachyrhynchus sulphureomaculatus. Classification (NCBI taxonomy): domain Eukaryota; kingdom Metazoa; phylum Arthropoda; class Insecta; order Coleoptera; family Curculionidae; genus Pachyrhynchus; species Pachyrhynchus sulphureomaculatus. Next base: position 34,066,410 of record CM032447.1, on the reverse strand, counting down.
GTTCTAAATCTGGACCTGCAAAAGTTAAAACAAGCGATGATAAAAAGTTAGATGTTTTATTGGAAATTACAGAAAATCCCTATACAGCCACTCGTCAGCTTTGCCTAGACCACAACATACCTTAAGTCGTATACTGAATGAAGAAAAATTGCATCCATACAAACCCATTCTAATGCAAGATGACTACGATGGACGCGTTGAATTTTGCGAAATCATGATGAAGCGAATCAATGCCCGCTGGATAATCGACAGTCATTCTCAAAAACCACAAAAGATAAACGTGTGGGCAAGGATTTGTGGACGTCATAGCACTGGCCCCTTTTTTATGGATGGAAATCTTAAAAAATAACTATTGGGTTCGTTACCGCGCTACTGACGAGACAATAGGGTAGTCGAAATCAGTATAAGGAGAGAGCCCTGGACAGTGTTATTCACAGTAAATAATATTTTTTTTCGGATAGCTAGGCTTCATAGAATTTATTTGCTTTCTCGACCGCCTTTAATTTTGTATCAGTAAAATATTCATTGACATGCCTTTGGAATAATTTTCCAAGGGCTGTGTTTCCCACCGAGTACGATCGACAGCGATTCGGGAACAACGTGAATCGCTTTTTCCGCACACAGCGCCGCTGCCGCACGTGTGCTAGACCCATAAAAAAAAATCAAAAAAAAATTCACGACTGTTGAACACCTGGGCTTGCGTTAAAGGCGTTAATATTGGTATATCAATCTTACAGGACAGCGGTATTTACAGTTACTCCAAGAGCAAGTTATTCCAACTTGTGCAGGTCTTTTTCCCGATGAAAATAATTTGGATATCCCTGTACAGGAATCTGTGGTATCAACAGGATGGAGCACCTATTCACTATGAAATCAATGTTCGTAGATATTTAGATGTGATTTTTTCTAATCGATGGATAGGCAGAAGAGGTGTTGTAGAATGGCCTGCAAGGAGTTCCGACCTTACGCCATTCGATTTTTTTTATGGCATCACTTGTAAAACCAAAGTTTATTAAAGTCGATCTGAAACTGTAGAAGATTTACAATAACCAATTCAATATGAAGTAGCACAGATCACCCCGGATTCTCTGTGAAACTCTGTTCAGGCTGTTTATGACAGATTCGGCCATTGCTTCGCTGTTAACGGAAGTCATTTTGAGCCATTGTTACCTTAAAAATAAACCTTGAGTATTTATTAATAGTTTTTTTTGTCTTTTTTATTTTAAATTTCAAATGACAATAATTCCAAAATTTCAATTTAGACATATATGTCAGACAAATAATATCTAGAATTTTTAGTGGGACTCAAAAATAAAATAATATACCAGGTGTACAAGTATGCGCGGATTTCAGACAACAGATGGTGCACCAATGCAGTTTGTGCTATAAAGATTTGACACTGCGCCATTTGTGTTGTGTCATCAACAAGTGTCAGACGCGCACCAGTGATAAATTGGAAAAGTGTGTGCATAGTGTTGTGTTGTTGTGTTCAATATGTCGGAATTTATATCGAACAAAGAGCATTCGCGGACAGCATTAATTTTTTGTTTTCATTTGAATCATACCGATTACCGATTTCGAGAAATGGTGAACATGCTCCATCGCAAGAACGATGGTTTCGGCGTTTCAAAAATGGTAACTTCGATGTTGCAGACAAGGAACATGGAAAACCGCCAAAAAAATAAGAAGATATGGAATTGCAAACATTGTTGGACGAAAATGATTCGCAAACACAAACCAACTTGCCGAGCAATTGGGCGTTAGTCAACGAGCTATTTCCAATCGGCTACGAGAGATGGGAAACATTCAGAAGACCTTTTAGATGGGTACCACATGAGTTGAACGACAGGCAAATGGAAAAGCGCAAAAACACGTGTGACATTTTGCTCGCTCTGTACAAAAGGAAGTCGTTTTTGCATTGTATAGTTACAGGGGATGAAAAGTGGATTTATTTTAAGAATCTCAAGCGCAAAAAATCATGGGTAGACTCAGGCGCACCATCCACATCGACCGCAAGACCAAATCGCTTTGGCAGAAAGACAATGCTCTGTGTTTGGTGGGATCAGAGGGGCGTGGTCTATTATGAGCTGTTGAAACCTGGGGAAACGGTTAATACTAAACGTTACCAACAATAATTGACTGATTTGAACCATTCGCTGCTTGAAAAAAGGCCCAAAATACCGAAAGAGGCAACACAAAGTCATTTTTCTTCATGACAATGTTCCATCAGATACGGCAAAACCAGTTCGCGCGACACGTTGGAAGCACTCAGCTGGGACGTTCTACCCCATGCGGCTTACTCACCAGACTTGACTTCCTTCCGATTACCACTTGTTTGCATCGATGGGTCACGCACTTGCTGAGCAGCGCTTTGGTTCGTACGAAGATGTGAAAAAATGGCTCGATGAATGGTTCGCAGCAAAAGGGGAAGATTTTTACTGGCGTGGTATTCACAAATTGCCCGAAAGATGGGAAAAATGTATAACAAGCGATGGAGTATACTTTGAATAAAGCACTTTTTATCATTCTTCCGAATTTAACATGTTTTTTTAGAAAAAAAATCCGCATTTCATACTTGTACACCTGGTACAGGGCTTTCCATTTAAACATAAATCAAGATGCCGTAATTTCTTCGAACTGACAGTTCAAAACATTTTATTGTCAACGTCAGTATGTGCGCCGTATAACACCCTATAACTTTTAATTAAACATTTTTTTGATACACTGATTAATAAATGCTGTGGAATCATTCCATACATATTGGGACACCCTGTATAGGCCAGTTTGTCATATGCTGCCCAGGAGAGACCCATGCTCCGCTGAATTTTATGTGTTTGGTTGTCTCATCCTATGCTGACTTCATGTCCCAGATATTTATATCGGTGTACTTGCTCGACCTCCACGTTATTCAGTTTTATAGTGACCATCATAACATACCTATCATTTATTCTTTAGTGTGGAATAATCAGATTCAGTATTTACTTTAGAACTAGGAAGAAAGTGTTGGGTAAACTTAAGGGGTAATGCCACTCTAGAGCTAAGAGAAAAGCCTGATTTTGACATTTTTTTTTTTTTGAAATATAATGAAAGAAATTGCTTACTTTTATTATACATACTTTAAAGTACATTTACAAATTTTTAAACATTTTTTTTTAAAAAATGGCTACACCGGTACTCAGTGAAGGAAGATGCGTCTCATAAGTAGTACTTTGCGGCCGGAACGATTTCTTCTCCAATTTTTTACCTGGAACAAAGTGCAAAATTTTTTGAGTTATACATAAGATTTTCTCGGGAAGTACATAGAAAAATAAAAAAATATTGTTTTTTTATGAATTGATACATGTTTGAAGAAAGTGGTTAATTTTTCGGTAAAAAATCACGTCAAAATCGTTTATAAAAAAAGATTCAAAACAAATTGTAAAATCCGTAGGTACTCCTCTAGATAATGTAATTTTGAAGGTACAGTTAAAATTTCAAATCAATCGGTGATAATTTGAAGAAGTTATCTTTCCGGCCAGCTTGAAAAATGTAGTTTTGAGAAAAATGTGTTTTAAAGTTTTACGTACTATTTTTTTATATAAATTTTCTAGATACCTCTAATCTGCGACGCCTGCACCATATAATTGCCCTTCTAAATTGATGTTTTCCTCGTCTTTTTCCTTTCTGTCAGATCTGAAGCGATAGCTCTGAAAATTTGATGCGACGAGCGTCAGCCTGCATACAGAAATTGTAACAGTTCAATCCAATTTTCATGCCTAACAGTTCCATAATTTTCATTATACTGGTGAAACCATCGTTGTAAACACATACAGTTATATTTGCTGCAATATCCAAAACAACTTTGCCACTCAAAACAGATTTAAAGTGTATTTGTTTGGAATTGATAGCAGAATTCTCTCATTGTAGATGCAAATACATGTTAGCGTACGCCCAAAAAAAAAAAGAGATTTCTTAGGCGTTTTACTGGATTTTGCTACCTGTCTTGAATCACTTTTAAGGGTCACATTCTATTTTAAGCAGAAAACTTCTGCTATACAATAGTCATAAAATGGAAATGAGGGTTCATCAGTAGCATAGCCGTCCGAGCGTAACCTGCTTTTAGTGTTTAATAAATAAAATTATCTTAAAAATAAAGTTATTAAAGTTTATAGAAATATAAAATTATTACCAAAATTTTTTAATCTATAGATCTATGTATATATACAAATTCACAATTTACGATATATAAATACTTCAACTACAATCAAAAATAATCATCATCTTCAAAATCTGAAGACTCGACTTCTTTTAAGTTGATAATTGAGGATTTTATTTCGACAGTTTCTTCGATGTATTCGTCGTTTCCACATTTTATTTTCTTCTTCTATGACATGTCGAATGGCATTTTTCCAATTATCCTCTTTGAACCTCCCCGGTAAGAAATAATTGCCTTACGTCTTAAAGTTTAAACGTGGTGTTTTCCCTTGCAACGAAACCTTTCATTTCTGCCTAAATTAGCTAATTCAAGATTCAATTTGCAATGCTGCATCGGTGCGGTAATACCTGGCGGAAGTGGGAATACCCACATTAGACTAGCCTGCGCGGAGTGCTAACCTCAATCCAATCGAGCACATGTAGGATGAAGTCAAAGGACGGTTTCGTGCCAGAAATCCATTCCCTGCATCGCTGAGGGGCTTAAAGGTTGCGATGGCGGAAGAGTGGGGAAGAATCCGACTAACAGTGGTGAAAAAGCTCATCCGCTCCATGAAAAACCGGATGGAAGCAGAAATAAAGGCTAGAGGGTAATACAAAATACTGGTTTTTATTAATAAATTTAATTGTTAAACTTAAAACTTGTTTAATTTTTTCTTTCTCTTACCCTTATTTCCAATCCTTGTTCTCCTTTCAATCCTTTTAATCAGTAAAAAGCATGAGCTATACTATGAAAGTTGGTATCATTAGAAAGATGAAAGAATGGGCTTTCAAATGATACTAAAATCTGTAAAAATATACACTAAATTCTAGGATCCGTGTTTTTTTAAATGAAGTGGTAACCTACATCTCATGTCTACGCAAATAGATTTTGAGTCGTTGTTTACTGAGTTTTTTGCTACATTGTGAATATGTTATACGATTTCTTAGTGCTATATAATTAAAAACCGATATATTCATCGTATGAAGTTTATATGATGATATGGTAAATATATATATATATATATATATATATATATATATATAAACTCCTGGACAAAATTAACGCAACAATCTGAAAATTAATTTATCTTTTTCTTATGTCAATTTTGAAAAGTTTATCGAGTATTTGAATAGTAGGCTATGCATATTTTGTTTCGTTGTTCATGACAAAAATCAAAACAATTCGTTTAGATTTACAGTTTTAAAGAATTTTTTAGATGATAAACAATTTTCTGTAACAATGCCAGCCATAGATTTTCTTTAAAAGTAAGCTTATAAATTGTTCCCTTTTTCAAAGTAATACGTTTTTGTGGTAGACTGTTTTATTTTTGACCCCCGAACAAGGAATTTAACTGAACACGAGGTAGTGCGAGCCTCAGTTTTATTGGACGAGGGATATTGTCAGAGTTATGTTGCCAATTTGATAGGTAAACATCGTTCCACAATAAGTCGTATGGTAAGACGCATGAATGAAGTAGGAACTTATTCTAGAAGGCTAGAGCAAGGGCGAAAACGATGCACTAGCGACCTAGATGAACGTTTTATAAGACAATATGCTTTAAGAAACAGGACTGTCACTAGTTCTATAATAAGAAACGAACTCGAAGCTGTTCGCAATGTCACAATTTCTTCTAAAACAGTTAGAAGACGGTTAAATGAAGCTGGATTAAACAGTAGGAGACCAGCCACTGCGCCCTTGCTTACTAGAGAGAACAGAGTTGCCAGGTTACGTTTTGCTCGAAATCACGAAAACTGGTCTGTGGATGATTGGAAACAAGTTTTCTTCACAGATGAAACTAGGGTTAGTCTAAAACATCCAGATGGTCGTGAGCGAGTATGACGAAGACCAGGAGAGAGGTTTGCTCCCTGCAATATCTCTGCAAGGATTCCATTCGGCGGTGGCTCTGTTATGTTCTGGGGTGGCATCTGCTTTGATGCTCGTACAGAGTTAGTTCCTGTCCGTACGAGATCCATGAATGCCGACTACTAGCTTGAGAATATTGTAATAGAACATATGATGCCTTTCGGTCATTTTGTGGGACCCAATTTCCTGTTTATGCAAGACAACGCTCGACCTCACGTGGCTAGGGAGGTACTCGATTATCTTAATCAAGTTGATATACCGATTATGCAATGGCCACCAAAAAGCCCGGATCTGAATCCGATAGAACATGTATGTGAAACGTCATATACCTGCACTTAGAAACCTGAGGGAACTTGAAAATGCAGTTATCACAGAATGGGAGCAAATTCCTCAAGATTTTATCCAAAATTTAATTAGAAGCATGCCTAGGCGCATAAACGCTGTCATCCGAAGTAGAGGAAGCAACACACGCTACTAGTGGCCCAGTTACACCATTAATTTTGCTACTACCAGTTTATTTTTTTCATTATTACATAATTTCAACGATTTTGTTATGAGGTCTTAAGAATAATTTTAATTTGAATCTTATAGAGAAATTTGGTAGCTAATTCACTTTTAAAGTATCCGAATAAGTTTTTTCTAACCTTTAGTGTAAACAATGTTCATAAAAAATTATTAAAATTAATTCGTTATAGAGATTTGTATGATTTAATATATTGTTGCGTTAATTTTGTTCAGGAGTGTGTATATATGTGTGTATATATATATATATATATATATATATATATATATATATATATATATATATATATATATATATATATATATATATATATATATATATATATATATATATATATATATATATATATATATATATATATATATATATATATATATATATATATATATATATATATATATATATATATATATATATATATATATATATATATATATATATATATATATATATATATATATATATATATATATATATATATATATATATATATATATATATATATATATATATATATATATATATATATATATATATGTCTCTGTCTGTTTGTCTCTTTTTTAAACTCATATATATGTTCTCTGGCCAGGTTTTAGTATATATTTTGTTACGTTAGGTAACATAAGAAATAAACAGTGTCGATAATAGTGAGTTAAAGTCTCATGAGACCTGAACCCCTTTACGATGCCCTTGCAATATGGGCGGTACTGCAATTATAAATCTACTGATCAATAAGTTTGTGAAAGACTAAAACAGTTTAAGAGTCGCATAAGGAGACCTGACTCCGAATATACCAGATCTCTAATAAAAGACCTGAGGATGGCGACAAAGACCCTTCCACCTGAATAAGCACCAAACTCGCATCGAGGTCAAAAACTACCTAGGTTACAGATGGTGCTCGAAGAAGGATGACAGCTCTTAATCTAATTATGTGTCACCTTGTGGCGACTCTAGCTCCGTGGTCATCGTGCCGGCATACGGTATCAAGAGTCCCGGGTGCCAATCCTGGCAGGTCAGTGTACTTATTAATTTATTTAAGTATGTTTGGCTTGGTGACATACATACGTAGGAGTCGTTGCAGAGATGTAATAACGCCCGTGGCAGCACTACCGCGTTGTCTAAAAGGTGCTGTGAAATAAAAAAATGTTTGTTTCGGCACTTGGACACCGTTGACGGGTATTACGACCTCCTCGCCGACATCCCTAGGATATGAAAAAGGGTAAAATCCCTGCGTAGGCGGGCAGGTAACGATAGAAAAAACCTTGTAATGCTAGTAATATTGTGAATGTTTTTTTTTTAACTTTACAGCAATTATTAACACAACAAATAACACTTTTCAATTAAAACCCGTACTCAATAGTCAAATTGCATAAAAATATATATATTTGGTTGATCTTATAACAATAAAGCAACGGATAATGCAACGGCGGCGACAAAGAAGAGTCCAACAAAAAAGAATGGAAAATTGTAGGGAAAAATTCTGTCAACGTTAAAACTATTCAACCATAGATAAATGAGCCAAGGCACACACTGTATATCGGGAAATATGAAGCTCCTTGCTTGGACGATGAATTTACTGTCAAGCAAAGATATGAAACGATTAGGCCATCTCATTCCATTAAATACTATCAATCAATCAATCCATCACTAACGTTGCCGTAACTCTTAGTATAGCAAAAGTTATCGCCCAGATTTGGAGCGTCCAAATTATCTTATTGCAGTGAATGTCTTGGTTTCGATTGGCTATGGTTCAACTTACAGTCTACTAACTAACAAACAGACATTAATATAATACACTTATTCTACTAGACTATGTTGCCTCAAAAAACTTTCTTTCGCAATTTTCTTAAGTTGATCAGACATAGCTCTTCCAGCTTCATTAACCATACTATAGAATACACCATTGGAATTCTGTAAAAGCTTATGTGGATGATCAAATTCTACCATAGTACCGGCGTTCATTACCAGTACTTTGTCTGAATCCATAATGGTGTTAAGACGATGAGCCACTGTAAGTACTGTGCAGTTTGCAAATTTCCTTCGGATGGTTTTCTGAATCAGAGCATCAGTTCTAAAAAGAAAAGTAGTTCAATTAAAATTGTAAACCGATTTTTCGTAACATACTTTCAGTTTATTTAGCAAAGAAAATTCGAAATTTACACTTACTGTGGATCTACATTTGCAGTAGCTTCATCCAACACCAAAATCTTATTATTCCTTACAATAGCTCTAGCCAAGCAAATCAGCTGTCTCTGTCCAACACTGTAGTTAGTTCCCCCATCCATGACTCTATTTTCTAATCTATTAATGATGTTAGCTGGGTCTTTAAGTTCTACATCTTCGATAGCTTTGTATAGAACCTCGTCATTATATTCTTCAAATGGATCTAAGTTGTAACGCAAAGTTCCAGAGAACAAAACAGGGTCTTGTGGAATGATAGAAACGTTGGAACGAAGCGTTTCCAGCATTAGGTCTTTGGTGTCGATATCGTCTATTTTAATGCTTCCTTCAACATTAGCAAGACGAAAAAGTGCTGAGATCAAGGAAGATTTACCTGCACCTGTTCTGCCTACAATTCCAACCTATAAAAGATCATAAATACGAATGTTAAGATTTCCGAATTGATAAAAAACTCAAAACTCAAAAAATTCCAGTAAAAATTATTAGTAAACAACTTTACATTTTGATGTAGCTGTCCCTTTCGTTTTTTCTTTTTTGAAGTAAATTTACCTTTTCATTGGGTTCAATAGTTAAATTAAAATTCTTCAACACAAGTGCACCATTCTCATCATATTTCAACCCCATTTTATCAAATTTAATCTGTCCCTCTTCAGGCCAAGTTCGTGGAGGCTGTCTAGGTTTTTGTGGTTGTTTTTCTGGTGGCAATTGTTTATATTCCAAGATTCTTTCAACTGACATTAGTTGATTAGCAATTTCTGCTGATTGACGGAGACCCCACTGAACCATAAAAGATAAAGAGATGGCTTGTGTGATTGCTAGACCTGCGTCGCCAGCGTTCATACCCATTTCTAAAACAGAAAATATTACAATAAGATGCAATTTACATTAATTATTGAGAAAAAAACTGAATAGATTTTCACTTTATAGCTACTATAGAACCTTACATTATAAATGTTCCAAATATAGAATCCTGATGCATACGAAAGAAAATTTATTAAGAATACCTGGTGGTTATAAGTTTTTTTAGAACTCTTTTAATGCTATATAACTGTTATACAACACTCGAAATTATACTGAGGCTTAACCAATTTAAGGAATATTTAAGTTTTCGGTTTTCTTATAAAGATAATTATTAAGTTGGGAATGTGGAATCTTTGGCACAATGATACTACTCAGTATATATCACCACTACACCAAACACTTTATTTTTGCACTCGACGCGCGTTTCGCTAACCATGTTAGCTTCATCAGGAGCGATGATTGACTAAAGCTAAACTACAAATCTACCCTATTTATACTTAGCCTAACCCTAGAATTACTCAAGCGGAACTAATGACATAGGCAAGGCCATCAGTTCCGGTCAAGTAACCAGTAGAGGGGACTATAAGGAATAGGCCCTCTGTCTTTATTTAAACTACTTTTACATTTTATGATTTCCATACTTTCGTATGCGTTCAACAATCTCCTATCAGATACATTTTTTATTAATCTTAGATTATCTAATGTTACAGTATGATCAGCTTCAAGGGACATGTTCGGCAATGCTAGACTTTTCTGTTCTATTGTATCTTAAGTGTGCTAAATGTTCTTTAAATCGTGTTTTAATTGACCTTTTTAGTTTGCCTAACATACTTTTTGTCACAATCATTACAACTAATTTCATAAATTCCACTTTTCTCACAATTAGGAATCTTATCTTTGGGATTTCCTAAGATATTCCTCAGATTGTCTGATGACTTATAGACTAGGGTGAGGCCTACCTTATTAAATACCTTATTGAGTCCCTTGCTATATTTCGGATTATATGGTATGGAGACATACTTGATGTTATTTATTTCGCGTGTAAAAAAGGTGGAATTCTGAATATTAAACCTAAATTTATGTCTATTTATTAGCTTATTTACTAAGTCATCGTCATAACCATTAACTCTAGTTATATTTCTAATACGATTCCTTTCTTTATTAAAGTTTACTCTATTCAGAGGGAAAGTGACCAAACGATGAACTAAAAAATGTAATGAGGCTAATTTATGTTGTTTGTAATGAAATGAATCATTAGGAATATATCTATGTGTTACTGTGTCCTTCCTATAGATATCAAATTCTAATCTATTATTATTTTTAATAATTAAAATATCTAGAAAAGGCAATTGTCCTTTGTTCTCAATTTCGTACGTGAATTTAATGGAATCATACAGGCTATTTAATTTTGAAACAAAATCATCAATGTTTGCTTTCTTTGTATCAAAAATCGCGAAAATATCATCCACATACCTATACCATACCCTTGGGAAATATTCGAATTCTTGACTGGCTTCGATTTCAAACTTACTCATGAATAAATTGGCTATGAAGTAATTCTAGGTTTAGGCTAAGTATAAATAGGGTAGATTTGTAGTTTAGCTTCAGTCAATCATCGCTCCTGATGAAGCTAACATGGTTAGCGAAACGCGCATCGAGCGCAAAAATAAAGTGTTTGGTGTAGTGGTGATATATACTGAGTAGAAAGATAATTATAATAATAACAATAATAACCAAACATGAAACCACACTGACCAAATCTGAAAAAGAACAAAAACAATAATGATAATAATTGATTTAAATACATGTGTATATGCAGCGGCTATTACTAGCACAAGAGTGAATGGCTACAATACCGCCATCGTCCAGAAGCGTCCAGAAAAGAAATCACTATCCCACCTTGGGAAAGACGATTAAACGACAAGATTGCGAAACTAAGAATGGATCTTGGTAGGATTACAGCGCACCAGAAAGGACATCGAAGCAAAAAAACTACAACGACAAATTGACATAGTTGTAGGAAATACAAGTATGAACGCGACGTACAATAAAATTAACCAGACACTTGTTGAAGTAGCTGATACATTAAAACAAAAGCTAAGTGTAATATTGTAACATTAATTTTTTTCTAGATTTTACGACACTGTTTCCCACTTATAATTTATATTTTTTTACTTCACTTTACTTACTTACTAACTTTTAAGCAGTGTAGTTTAAAACAGTGTTTTGAATGTTTGAGCCGTTTATTTTACAGTGTGCATTGCGGGTTACCTACTGGACCTGTTTAACTTGCATCGAATGCGTCCGATTGGCTAAAGATTTGTATCCGGGAAGTAGCCATCTTGAAGACGTGATTTTCAGGAAGGGCGAAAAATATTTAAGGGTCCGGATGGCATGAATATGGGCTTTTTTTCCCATCATAGAGCCGCAGTGAGCTCTCCTTTTGATCAGAGAGGGCTTTTCCTTCAGTAAGCCGCCCAGTAGGCTTTTTTATCACGTTACCGTACTCGTTTATTAGTGATGTAGTAGCGCAGAGACGGTTTTAGCTTTCAAGTTCAAGGCCTTTTCCTTGAAATATCCTGCTTATTCCCAGACCTTTAGTGGTCAAGAAATGTTTAGCAGGCCAAAGGGAACTAGGATAGCCAAGGTGGAGACATCAGTGTTATGAATATCTCACCAGGACAGACCAAAAACTCATAGAAAAACCGTAAGTCATCAGTATATCAATCCATAGATCTAGCTTCCTGCTGACAAGTGCGTTTACATCGTCTATTCAAAACGGGTAACTCGTGAAGTTAATCCCACGAACTTTTAACATCGTGTTTAGCTACGCCTTAATTAGGATCCTGATTTAAAGACTATATAATCGTACCATCTACTAGACTAAGGGATTTTATTTAGTAGTAATAGTAATTTTAAGTATAGCAAAGTTAGAACTTTTAATTTTGTCATTTAATAAACTTTTTTTATCTCTTTTGAACGTTTCACTGAATCACCCTTTTATCTTTCAGAATACAACGGTTGTGCCATATTAAAATTCTTTTCTTAACAACCACACAACTCTTCAATATTTTTTCATTTTTTTGAGCTGAAGTTAGATTCTTTTATTTTTTAAAATGAATGGTGCCCAAAATCTGTACAACCAAATTATAGAGACTATTTACAAAAGACGTACAAAAAATATCTCCTATCCATAATCTCACCAAACAAACTGAGCTAGTTTATGTCTAATTTCTTTTAGTTCTTTCAGTATTATTATCCACTCAATCCATTCTCAGAAATTAAGATATACGTATGGGCCAATTAATGACTTCTATTTAATAAATAATATATTTATTAAAAGCAAAGAAGTTAAGACATTTCAAAATTACGCTTCAAGGTGCGGGCGTTTTTTGACGGTACAAAATTGCGCCCAAACGGGAGGGCATTTTTTCTAACACGCCACAATATCTAAGCGGCTAGGAGTCCATCCTCAGAAATACATCTAATAAACTATTCCAAAACAACGAGAAGTAATTCTACCGAAGGTTACAAACTGCAGCGTCGCTTACTAACGATAAACCTACTACTCAACATCAAATTGGTCGAACTGCAACAAGTGGACCGAATAGAGAACACTGTTATTTCTGTTGAAGAAATCGAACAGGCAATAAAAGACTCTTTTAACTGGAAAGCAGCAGGAGTTGACCGCACCCACAACTTTTGGTGCAAACGATTTAAATGCACACATAAATACACAGTGTATTATTACAACTCGTTTGTGGAAGACCCCAGCAAAATACCAGACTACCTGTCACAGAGAATAACGTACTTATTGCCTAAAGATAACAATACAGAAGATCTTTCAAGATATCGACCCATTACTTGCCTCCCAACAGTATATAAACTGTTCACAGCATGCGTATACAACAATATAATCTCTGCTGAACAGAAAGGTTGTATCCAGAAGTCGCAAGGACGCAAAGAGCAATTGCTGATTGATTCAGTCATATTAGAACAAGCACTACATAAACAAAGAAATCTCTATACAGTATATATTGACTATCGCAAAGCCATCGATTCAGTCCCACACTCCTGATTACTGAGGGTTCTTCAACTTTATAGAATAGCCTCCCCCCCCTCCACTTATCGATTAACTGCAGTCTGTAATGTCTCGATGGTCAACTCAGCTAGTGCTAAATCATAATGTTGGTACCATCACAACTGATCATATCAAGATTCAGAAAGGTATATTCCAGGAAGATTCTTTAAGTCCCCTTTTGGTTTTGTTTAGCTCTAAATCCTATATCAAATATCGGGGAGAAGTTTTGCAAACAGTCACAAATCTAATGTACATGGATGATATTAAAATTTATGCTAGCACGCAAGTGCAGATCAATTCTCTACTGAAAAGTGTAGAGATATTCTCTCGGGAGATTGACACGTTTGCAACAACGCAATTGAACACTTTGGAGAATCTCGAGCGGTTGCTCTTGACATATCCAAGGCATTCGACCGTGTTTGGCACGATGGGCTGTTGGCTAAGCTACGCTCTTATGGTATGTCTGAAAAGTTCTGTTTGTGACTCTCATGTTTCCTCAGAGAGCGTTCTTTACAAGTGGCAGTCGACGGATTTCTTTCTAACACCTTCACTATCAACGCCGGTGTACCTCAAGGCTCCATACTGTCTCCTACTCTTTCTCTCATTTACATTAACGATCTGCTGGAAAAGACCGAGAATCCAATCTATAGCTTTGCAGATGACAGTACGCTCATCTCTTCATTGACTTTGAACGCTCGGACATCGGCTACTCAGACAAATATCCGCAGACAGCAGGAAGTCATCAAACAAAAACCTGGAAGAAATTTTATCTTGGGGTGACAGTAACCAAGTGGAATTTAACTCTACAAAAACCCAGGCGGCAGTTTTTTTCTAAAAAAGTTAACGTTGCTGAACCGGACATAGTTATATCGGGGCACTCCATTTCTCTAACATCGTCACTCAATTTGTTGGGCGTTAATTTGGACCAAAATATGTCCTGTCATGAACATGCTGCAGGCATAGCAAGAAGAGTTGGGAATATTATTTCGAACCAAAAAGCTCTACACTCCACAACAACTATTAATTCTTTACAAAGCTTAAATTCGACCAACTATGGAATACTGCTCCTATGTTTGGGGCTCCGCTCCCAAACATACACTGCATTTGTTGGATTCTATTCAGAGAAGAGCTGTTCGTCTGATTGGAGACCCGGAACTGACCGGCGCTGGAACATCGAAGAACGGTTGGCGACTTGAGCCTATTCTACAAGTATTTTCATGGAAAGTGTTTGAAGAATGTGGCCCGCTTAATTCCTCCCAGAGCGGTGCATGTTAGAAATACACGTCGCGGTAATACTTCATATACGTATGAGGTTCAGCTTGTTACTCCTCGTACAACGCTTTTCAAGCAGTCTTTTATATGGAGAACATCATCCCTTTGTAATAATTTGCCCAGGACTGTGTTTCCCACCGAGTACAATTTACAGAGATTCAAGAACAACGCGAATCGCTTTTTCCGCACACGTGTCGCTCCTGTAGCGCTTTAGGGACTTCTTCCCTGTAGCACGTGTGCTAGACCCATAAAAAAAAAAATTGACATAAGCTTTGGCCTCGATAAGTGCAGAACACAGACTGTAATAAGGGGTAAGCATAACACCAATGCCAGTGCTTTTGAACTGGTGGATGGTAATCGTCTTAAATCCCTGGAAGAGAGGGAAACCTATAAATATTTAGGATCGCATCAATCAATCCGAACAGAGCACAAAGCCATGAAGGAGAAAATACAAAGTACATATTTATGACGCCTTAAGGCAATCCACAGAACTAAACTAAACGCTAAAAACACAATGAAGGCTATAAACACTTATAGAGAACGTTGAGTGGAAGACAAGAACCACTTTAACGAAATTTCGAGTTCACCACCCTAAATCGTGCATGGAAAGACCAACATTACCAAGAAACCAAGGAGGAAGAGAGCCCATTGACATACATCCAAAGCAGATTACAAATTTGCACAAATACTTTCTCTTTGGACAGGAAACATCTTCTCTCCATAGAGCAGTTAATCTGGCCGATGATGGATACACTCCCCTAAATTTAAGCAAAGTTATCCCCCCAAAGACCAGGCCATAACGAGGCTGAAACAAGCTGCATTACAAATTAACTCATGGCGACAAAAACTGCTCCATAAGAGACATTTTCATGACATGAGTGCTGGGTATGTCGATCACAAGTCGTCCAATTTTTGGCTGGCTCGGGTTGATTTATTTCCCGAGACGGAAGGTTTCTTTGTAGTCAATCAGGATCAGGTTATCCCCACTGTAAATTATCTGAAGTGCCGCTTGTGTAACCAGACATCTGAAACAATACAACATATTACGGCTGACTGCACATCACTAACATCTATCTAGGGAAGATAATCCACCTGAAACTGACACATCTTCATCAGCTTACGCAATGTACCAGTCCATATTACCATTACACACCCGAGACAGTTTTGGAAAACGAAAACTTTCGACTGTATTAGGATAGGACCGTACTTACTGACAGAACTCTGGCTGCGAACTGACCCGCTATTGTAGTAGTGGATAAAGGTCAGAAGAACACTTTCCTAATTGGCATTACTGTTCCTAACTCTAACAACATCTAGGAAACAGTCCATAAAAAATTAACGAAATATGCTGATTTAACACATGAGATTAAGCAACAGTGGAGGCAGGATCGTGTTGACCCCATAGTGATATCTTCCACTGGAATAATACACCATTCTCTCTCCAAAAATGTAACAATTTACCTCTACCTCTAATATTAATCAGTGAAATGCAAAAATCAGTAATCCTGAACACGTGTCATATTGTCAGGACATTTTTAAATCTACATATATGAAATAATAGACCGTCATCCTGCTACGGCTGATGACTGTTCTAGTACCGTGCAAACGAGCAACCAGAATCATAATAATAATATTAATTACCATCTCCGATTAACACAAAAGTGAAAGAGATGGCCGACGTAAAAACAAAACACATTAAATCCATGTAAAATCCGAAAGATGAACATGCTGCAATGAACATAAACCATGCGCTAGTATGATTGTCTTGGTGCTTGTCAAACTCTTCTTTGAGGATGGTCTGTGAGCGCCGAATGCTCGAATAGTTGTAAGGCCATTAAGAGTTGCGCTAAGGTGTGTGAAAACCGGGCTTCTCACTAAAAAAAGAAGAGAAAAAGAAGAAAATTATATTATGAAGTAAAATTTTTACAAAGTTTGTTTAGAGGCATAAAGAGAAGGTTCTTAATTGTTATTAAATTAGTTAATAATTAATATGGATTATAACTTACTGACTCCTTCAAGACGCTTAATGTTTTTAGACGTTTTCAGAAAAATATGTCTCAAAAACATGGATATGGAACCAATAACAGCAACGGCAACAAGAAATAGTGGATTGACAATTGTAATCAGTACTATGGATCCAAGGGACAACAATATATACTAAAATTGAAAAAAAAACATATTAATTTTCCTAATCCAATCTTAAATTTTGCTTCGTTAATCTCTCCCTCCCCCTCTCTTCCCCCCTCCCCCTTCCTCTCCTTTCCTTCCTCCTCCTCCCTCCCGTTCGGATGATGTATATTCTTATAGAAGGGAACACAACGAAAACGCAGCAATTATTAACCTATTTGAAAACATCAAAAATAGTACCGAAAATGCCACTGAAAAATTTGCACAAAACAACAAGAAAAAAAAAACTGAATCAAAGAATAAACAGCTAATGAGGCAAAGAAGAAAAATGGTGGATAAGACTACAGATGAATACAGGACTGTAAATAAGAAGATATCTAAGGAAATTAGATAAATCAAAAGACAAAAAAATACAGAGGAAATTGAAAACGTGTAGAACAAAATAAGATTTTAAAAGTTTTAAAAAAAGAGAACACATTGGGAAGGAACAATATATGCAAGACATACATGGTAATATAACAGACAAAAGAGATATTTTTTAAAATATATACCCTAAGTTATTAGATTAACAGAAATCAACATACCCTCAGTCCCCCATCAGGAAGTCGGAAGAGATCCCAAAGATCACAGAAGAAGAAATCACATTAGCCATAAAGGACATGAAAAATAACAAAGCCCCGGGTGAAGACAATATTGTAACAGAGGCAGTTAAACAAGGAGGACAATAAATTATCAAAGTTCATAAAATGTTATTTAATAAATGCCTCCTGGAAGGAATGGAATAATGCAATTATTGTCATTATACATAAAAAAGAGATACTTCAGACTTACAAACTATAGACCCATTAGCCTCCTGAGTCACATAGACAAATTATTCACTAAAATACTTGCCAAACGTCTAACAAATAAATTTGAGTTTTTTTTCTTTTAAGAGAGCAGGCAGGTTTCCGCACAGGGTATAGAACAAACGATCATCTGCTTACAGTTAATCTCCTCATCAAAAAATGTATAAAATATAATAAGCCTCTGATGCTCATATTCGTGGAGTTTTGATTGAGGCTTTTGTAAACCATTCTTGGAAGAGCTTACTTGTGTATTGATCATCGATAAATCCAATGTTATTAAATAAATACATATATGAAAATTAAGTTGGGAATGTGGAATCTTTGGCACACTACTCAGTATAAATCACCACTACACCAAACACTTTATTTTTGCGCTCGACGCGCGTTTCCCTAACCATGTTAGCTTCATCAGGAGCGATGAAGAAGCTAACATGGTTAGCGAAACGCGCGTCGAGTACAAAAATAAAGTGTTGGTGTAGTGGTGATATATACTGAGTAGTATATATGAAAATGCCACCGCTAATGTCAAAAGACAAAGTAACTAATCCACCAGCAAATTTCAAATCGAAAGAAGAATACGCCAGTGTGATACGCTCTCTCCCAAGCTTAACACTTCTAAAAAGTATGCTACAATCAATAAACTGGGAAAAAATGGGGCTTAGCTTTGACGGTGAAAAGTTAAATCATCTTTGTTTTGCCGACGACATTGTCTTAATAACAGACAATATGCAAGAAGCGCAAACTATGCTGCACATGCTTCAAGAAGCTTCAGAAAGAATGGGTTTAAATGTCAATCTATCTAAGACCCAGTTTATGATGGAACTGGGCTAGACATGTTGATAGGTTTATAGATGGACGATGGACAAAAAAAATTATAAAGCAGCGATCAAGATCCGAAGCCTATCGAAGTACAGGTAGACCACCAAGTCGGTGGACTGATGATTTGACGAGAGTGGCTGGAAATTGGGTACAAGTGGCAAGAACAAAAAAAGGTGGCAAGACTTGAGGGAGCCTTTCGTCCAGCAGTGGACAGTATAAGCTTATGATGATGATAATGATGACGATAATGATGATGATGATGATGATGATGATGATTCTTACCTGAAAGGTATCCAAAATAGCTTTAGGTAACAGTTCATCTACGGAACCAATATCCTTTGAAAACCTATTCAAAATTCTACCGCTAGGATTGGTGTCAAAGAATCTCATGGTTGCACTGACAACACTGTTAAAAATAATATCATGCAGCTTTTGTGAGCTTCTCATGGCCAGTTTGTAAAATAACAGTGATCTCAATAGTGTCAAAACAAACAGAGATATAATAAGTGTTCCATAGATGTAGAGGAATATATCTTTTTCCCATTTGACAGCATTGTAAGCGAATGATGGTAAAGTTACGATCGACACTTCATCTCTTGTGTTGAAAGTAGAACTTTCATTTGTAATGACGTTTGGCAGTTGAGTTGCTTTGTAATCCTCTACTTTAGTCCAGAATGTGACAAAATAGTCAGTGCCCGTGGCAGCACCTAAAAATAATGTAGGAGAATTTACTTTAACAAAGCATTTATCTCATAGAAATATAACACTCTGTCCTAGTTGAGAATTGCCTGAAAATGTATGCTGCATAAATTAATATGTAAAAAAATCTTAGATGAAATAGCTACCAACTAGTAGTTTGAAACTCCTCGGTGGAGTAGTTGGTACAATTAACTGAGAAGAACCGTTACAAATGTTCAAGATTGCTCGATAATTTGAAGAATATTTACCAATTTTTTTGTGATAATTCGAGAATTTCTTTTGTACCTACCTTGAGCCAACAAGTAGAGTGCAAACACGCTAAAAACAAAGAGAAAGTTTCCTCCTGCAAACAGATAATGTACCAGAAGATTGCCCTTTACTTTTCCTTTGGACGACTCTTCTTGCAAGACTCCTTTCTGGATTTCACGTTCTTCCTCCTAAAAACAACGTAGAGAAAATTGTTTGGAAAGTTACTTTAACCAAATTTTTCACATATGAAAAACTATTTTTTCTTCTCATGTATAACACTGATTCAAGATCATTTAAGTGTTCAGTCAATATCTTTTAGGCAAGACAAAAGTGGATCTGTTTTCAGTAGTTTTACATTAAACCACATATGCCTGAAGGGGATTCCTCGAAACCCACGCTGCATGCGTCGAAGAACTGACTTTGTTAACCACTCTGTCGGCTCGTGGCTGCTGCCTCAGCCTACGCTGGAGAATTAGGTGCACGTACTTGGTACAATTCGTTGTATCTTACCATTACGTACCTGGATAAGGACTAGTCAATTATGTTCCCGTTTGTTGATCCTACCCCGACTGATTAGCCGTGATACGGTGAAACGCGTTTCGGGATGGATTGACAAATAAGGGAACAGTGGGTAGACTGCTGAAATAGGGACTTTATTTGTTTTCAGTAGATTTACGTTAAACCTAGTATCTTTTAGTTTATTTACTTCTTGCTTCATCAATATATTAAAAATACCATTAAATTAAACAAAATCAATTCATTTCAAAACTGAGTTTTATTAGGATTTATAAGGTTATCGATGAGGATATCGTCGAAAGGTATATGTGATATTCTAGTGATATATTCGTCAAGAATAAAATGTGCCGTACCTCTTCACTATCTTCTTGTTCGTATAATATAGCCTCTGGAATACTTAACTCACTAATAGTGCTTGCCAACGATTTTCTGCTCCTTACTGACAACTTTCTGGTATGTTCGATATGCCTTTCTTCATCTGCTGCATCTGGTTCCGTTGTCAAAAGTTTTGCATAGAGATTATCACTTTCTGAAAGAGTTTTGAAAGTTCCTTCGTTTTCAATGCGACCCTTAAACAATAATAAAAAATTAGAGAAAAGAAAAGTGATTTATTTAGTATTTCCCTTGCAAACAGTCAGTTTCAAAATTAATACTGAATTTGACTTCCCTACACTAAACAATAAAGTAATTATTATTAATATTGCAGACATTTTAAATGATAGGTACAGTAGAACCGCGGTTATCCCAGGTAACGTGGGGGAGGCACCCTCCTCGGATAACTGAAAACTCGGATAATCCGGATTTGTTTTTTATTCATTCAAAAAATAAACACAATATTTTAAACCGATGTATTAACGTTTTTAAACAGTGAAATAGGTATCTATGCGCTTCTGTTTCATATTGCATCTTCTTTTTCTCGCTGCAATGTTTCTCCATCTATTAAGAAGAATCCGCAAGAAGCAAATCCGCTGGGGTTGTCTCTGGTTGTTGTTCGATATACCTCAAAGCTTTTTCTAAAGAAGCAAAACCTCTTAGATCTTAGAGGGAGACTGTTCATCCACCGCCGCTCGTCATCGTCATCGTCATCATCATCTGATTTTTCGGTTTCCTGAAAGGCATTCGTTATTTCTTCAATACTCATTTCTTCTTCTAAATCATCTGCTGTAATCCATTCAACAACATCTTTTCTTGTCACATTTTCGCAACCTTTTAATTTTTGCATTAATTCAAATAAACTTTTTTCTTTTTCTTCTATCTCGCTGTCAAAATTTGAACAGGACATTTCTCCATAGCTTCTCAATTTCAAAGCTAAATCATATAATGGAGTATCATCTTAACTGTCATTATAGTCCTCAAAATCAATAACCTTTGGACCACGATTTATGAATAGTGGTAGTACGCACAGAATCCAAAGCTTGACTTACCCACTAAATAACATTTTTCAGTGTAACCTTTCGCATCCCATTGATAAATCCTCCTTTTCTGTGTATTCTAACAGATGTTCAAGATATAAACGCCTATAATTTTTTTTTAAATGTTTTCGAGGATGCCTTGATCCATTGGTTGCATTATGCTGATTACATTTGGAGGAAAAAAAATTTTACAACAATTTCGCCCACATGAAGTCCTTCTCCAGGGTGAGAGGGGGCATTATCCATTAACACAATTGCATTTTCGCAACCTTTTAATTTTTGCATTAATTCAAATAAACTTTTTTCTTCTATCTCGCTGTCAAAATTTGAACGGGACATTACTCCATGGCTTCTCAATTTCAAAGCTAAATCATTTAATGAAGTATCATCTTCACTGTCATTATAGTCCTCAAAATCAATAACTTTTGACCACGATTTTTGAATAGTGGTAGTACGCACAGAATCCCAAGCTTGACTTACCCAGTAAATAACATTTTTCAGTGTAACCTTTCGCATCCCATTGATAATATCCTTTCCTTTTCTGTGTACTTTTTTCTAACAGATGCCTTTCAAGATATGGAGGAAAAAATTTTACAACAATTTCGCCCACATGAAGTCCTTCTCCAGGGTGAAGGGGGCATTATCCATTAACAAAATTGCTTTAGTAGGAAGACGATTTCTGTTCAAAAATTTAGTCACAGTTGCACGAACTCTTCTTCAAACCAGTTAGTAAATAAGGTCGCATCCATCCATGCGCTTTTCTGACTTTTGTAATAGACTGGTAGGGCTTTGGGTGAGATGTCTTTTAAAGCTCTTGGAGGTGCAGACTTGCCAATCACCATCAGTGGGATTTTATACTTGCCAGATGCATTGGAACATACCATTATACTTAATCTTTCCTTACTTCGTTTGTGCCCAGGAGCTGATTTTTTCCTGTCGAGATGCCAATGTTTTTGATGGAAACATTTTATAATTCAGACCAGTTTCGTCACAGTTGTAAATTTGATCACATGTGTATCCACAATCTTCGATTTGCTTTTTAAAGTTCTGCTTAAACTTCTCAATTGATGACACATCAGCAGAAAGTTTTTCAATACATACAGTCAGTTGTCTTACACCGTACCGTTTTTTTCCAGCGGTCAAGCCATCCAGAACTGGCGGTAAACTGATCTATCTCTGGGAATTGCCTACTAATCATTATTGCTTTCTGTTGTAAAATTGGACCTGACAGAGGCACACCTTTTGATCTCTGTTGGTTAAACCACATGAATAAAACTTCGTTAACCTTTTGATAGTCGCCGGTTTTCATTGATTTTCTTCCTGAGGACGAGGAGGATTGATTTATACACCACTTTTCTATTTCTGTGCGGTTTCTTTTCCAATCTCCAACTGTTACCTCACCTACTCCGTGCAACAACTTGATTGTCTCTCCTGCTTCAATTCTTCTGATGGCTTCAATAGAAACGACGATTCTTTTACGCTTGTTTTACTCCATTATAATACGACAAACAAAAATTCAAACAAAGCAGTTCGTATTAATTACACTTAACTACCAGAACTCCAACCAAATAAATTATGTGAGTATACTCGTACTTCTCGTAGTAAACGCTATAACGCACTGCATTCACGAAAATTTACATACTGAAAGAATCCAAAAACATAAATAGGGGAACCCCTCACACGGGCCAGGAGGATTTCCCGAAGGCCCCGACGATTTTAAATGGAAATATGTACATACATATTTTAGAAGCTCAGTTAATACGCAACATAGACGCGCGTACCTCGGATAATCAGGTTCTTAGATTTGGTTAATCCGAAGCTCGGATAATCGCGATTCGGTTAATCGGGGTTCTACTGTACTTTATAGTACCAATCACAAAAAATACAGATAAAGCTTAAAGAATATTTAAAATTTATAACTGAAGGATTCTTTCACTGGAAAATCGTAAAAGGGTATGGTATATTTAAGGTACACCTTTTTTTATGATCGAAGCACACATGCTGCAGGGAAATCCCTAAAACGCTACAGGGGCGACGCGTGTGAGGAAAAAGCGAATAACGTTGGTCTTGAATTGTTGTAAATTACACTCGGTGGGAAACACAGTCCTAGGCAAATCATTTCAAAGGGATGATGTTCTCCACGTAAAAAAAATGCTTGAAAAGTGTTCTACGAGAAGTAACAAGTTGAACCTCATAAAGATGTGATCTATTAGCGCGGCGTGTATTAATAGCATATACTCCGCTGAGAGGAATTAAGCGAGCTATAGCCATCGAACACTTTCCATGAAAATACTTGTAGAAAAGACCCAAGTCGCCAACCATTCTTCATTGTTCCAAGGTATTAAGGTTTCTGGTGAGTTCTGCGTCTCCAATAAGGCGAACAACTCTCTTTTGAATATAATCCAACAAATGCAATGTTTGTTTGTAAGCAAAGCCCCAAACATGGAAGCAGTATTCCATCATTAGTCGAATTTTTGATTTGTACAGAATTAACGGTTGTTGTGTAAAGCTTTCTAGTTCAAAATAGTATTTCAACCATTGAGAAACTCTCGTCGCTGTGCATGGGACGTATTCATGCCAAAACATATTTTCTCTCAAGTTAACGCCCACAACTTGAGTGACAATGCTAGAAAAATGGAATGTTACGACATAACTATGTCGGGTTCCGCAACGTTAACTTTTATAGAAAGAACTGTTGCCCGGGTTTTTGTAGCGTTAAATTCTCCTTGGTTACTATCACCACAAGACAGAATTTCTTCCAGGTCTTTGTCAAGTTAAATGACTTCCTGCTGTCTGTGCATATTGGCATAAGTAGCCGATGTTCGACCATTCATGTTAATAAAAGTTGTAGATTGGATTTCTGGTCCGTTCTAGTAGATCGTTTATGTAAATGGGAGTAGGAGAAAGTATGAAGCCTTTGGAGCACGCCGGCGTCGACAGTGAAGTATTAAAAAGAATTCCCTCGACTGCAACCCGTAAAGAACACTTTCTAAGGAAACCCTTAAAAAATCTTTCAAGCATACCTCAAGGGTCAATAATCGGTCATGCCAAACATGGTCGAATGTTTTGGATATATCAAGTGCTTACTCCCTCCTTCAGTCTTTTAATCCCATATATATTTGCTAATAAGTCATTTTATTTATTTAAATTTGTTCTTAATCCAACAAAAAATCAGCAATTTATTCTTAAAATAGTATTGAAACTCTATAACATTTATATATCTCCATTCTTATCATAGGTTCTTTTCTTACAACATAAAAATTTTAGATTATCTCATTTCATTCGAAAGTTATCATGCCAACGGACAGACAGAGGGGCAGACAGACCAACAGTAAAAAAAGACGAAATATGAAGTATTATTATTACTTTCCTAGGTTTTCGATATGTAGATATGAAGATGAAATAGACAAATACATAAACTATTAAAGACAAAAACTGCAATAAGTAGCAATATATAAAAAAAGGGAACGAACTGAAATAGGCCAACATGAGCTGTAGTGCCATTAAAGAAAAAAATAATTTTTATACTTACGTTGTTCAAAATAATAATCTGTCTGCATCTTTTAGATGATGGACCTGATGAGTGACTAAAATTCTTGTTTTATTATAAAGGTAACCATTAATACACAAGTTGTATAAATGTTTGGATACATGAATGTCTACAGCAGAAAGAGGGTCATCTAGGAGGTAGATGTCAGCATCACGGTAGATTGCTCTAGCAAGGTTTATACGGGCTTTTTGACCCCCACTTAAATGATGCACCTAAAAGTAATATCAAGTAATACTTCCCATTAACCTTATAAAAGGTCGTCCAAACATGTTATTAAAAATTACCTCTGTCTCCTACTAGAGTCATATCTCCATCGGCAAATTGCTGAAAGTCTTTCTCAAGTGCGCAGGCCTTGACTACATCCTGGTACCGTTTTCTGTCATATTCTGAGCCGAATAAAATATTTTGTCGTACTGTCGCAGCAAACACCCAAGCTTCTTGCGAAGAATAAGATATAGTACCATTTACTTCTATATTTCCAGAAACTAATTCCAATTCACCTAGAACAGTAATAACTTATCGTCACAATGGTATAATGGGATGTTTAAGGGTTAGAAACCAAGTTACAGCCATTAAATATCGTATAAAATCAGTTGGTCTTGTGACGTTTCAAAGAAAAATTCTAGCCAGCGCTACCCATAAGAAAAAAACAGTAAAGGTGAATGGTTAAGTCTACCTTAGTGAACACTTTAGTCGTAAGAGAATAACACAATGTTGTTGCTTTGAGCCAATATTAAGGTATTTCTTACGAGTAACTGTTAAAAGTGTTTTGCTTGAAATTTTGAGAAATAATAAATTTTAGCATCATGCATTCACTGTTTCAATATAAAGATGGTTTAACACGCCCTATTATCATAATTAATTGTAAAAGTTTCAAATATTTAGCACGTAAAAGATAGAAATTCATACTTTTTTTCGATCAAGAGCATGCGTTTTTTTATAATTTTTTGTTGTCGTATGTGCATTAAAAAGTAAAAAGTCACATAAAAAAATTACTTTGCTTTGGTTTGTTAAAATATGAAGGTAGTTTACCTCCTAGTTGTTGCAAAAATATTAGATAAATGTTACTTTTTGATTGTATTTTATGAAGTGAATTTTCGCTGTAGAAACATAAGCTTGAAGAAGACCGCGCGCGGACGCAGACGTTCTTTCAAATTTTGAATCACATATATGCATTTCACTGACAGGACTTTCAAGGTTATTATAAATAACATGTGATTGCGTACGACGGGAAGCAAGCGAGAAGCTACGTTGCCACATTCTTTATACCTCGAAAACCAAATCATTTCGCGTCTTTCTCTAACATAATGCTCTCCCCGTCTTCTCGTAAGAAATACCTTAAGATTTTAACTTACCCAAAAGTGTTTGGAGTAAAGAACTCTTTCCACTTCCAACAGGCCCAATAATACCAAGCAATTCTCCTCTCTTAACATTTACATTAATATTTTCCAAGGCGTTATCAGATAATTTGGCATTCCATTTCACGGTCAAATCTTGGAGATTAATTAAAGGTTTATTTGTTATATCGTTGTTATTTGATGGTAAAGTTAGTGAATAATATTCATCGTTAAGCATGAATCCCTCTAAACGTCTAACAGATATTAGGAGTTCGGCAATTTCCGATATGCCACGTATGAAATATGAAGACATAGTTTGAGATATTATGTTTAGATAGGACATTAACACGAACACCTAAAAATAGAAGAGATTTTATTTTTCATGTTTTTGGGATAATGTTAAACCATTTTATTTTTTGTTTAATTTCGTAGTTATTATAAGTAGTTCCCAAAATTCAAGCTAATGGTATCCAGAACGTACAGCAAAAAATATTATTAAATTATTAAAGCATACAAACGTTTTTCTTCTTGAAAACGTCATATCCGATATGGATGCAGGCAAACTTCTCGCCTTTACCTGTGGTTATTTATATATATATATATATATATTATATGGGGGTGTTATGAAATTAATTACATATATTGAAATGGGGGTGACTCCTGGGGTCATGTAGAAACACATTCAATACTTTTTTTTTCAAATTCGAAAATTTTTGAAACATTAAAAAGAAGGGCCAAAATTGCATTTTACCAAATATTTACAAAATCAACCCGCCCATGAAAGGCCGCCACAGCACGAACCAGCTCAGGCGCAGGCCTGTGTTGCCAAACAGACGATTTTCTTCAACAATTACAGATTTTCAAGTTTCAGGTAAAATTAATCTGATAATAAATGAAAATAATAATAGAAAAAAAATAGTAAAAGTAATATTTAACCTTAATTGCGATTTTTTTTTATCTATTATTTGAAAAGAAATAATTCCTTGGTAATGCGATGAGAGAACAACTGGATCATTACCACTTAATAGTTGATTTTGACTTTTATGGTAACAGCTGTTTGGGTTTGAGTAAAGTAAAAATAGAAATATTAGAAAATAGGTTTTTCTCTTAATTTTTCCAAGATTCATACCGAAAGGGTAAACGATTTTCTTGTATGAAATGTAAGATTTTTTAGTGTTAAAGTGAAAACAAAGTAGGTTTAAGAGGTGTTTTTTTATTATTTTTATGTACCTTGTGCAATCGATCTCGATATAAAATAATAATAATGCGTGACACTACTATATCAACTGTACCGAACAACACAATCTATCACACCTGCTGTTAGGTTCTACACTTTCTACAAATTTCTTAATTACCATCACTATATTAGTCTATCCTTAAAAAAAAATCTGCCTTTACCGACGACATATCGCAAAATTTGTAAACATTTGCTGTAAATAAACAAACTAAATGCGAATTGGACGTTTTGGTAAAGAGCGTTGGCACTTGCGCTTGGCTTGAGAAAAAATTGTAGACAAAAATTTTCGTTAACAAAAATGGATTTTCTACCATTTAGAAAAAACGTAAAAAGTCTTCGAATAAAAAAGAAGAAACAAATCACAAGCAGAGAAAGAGAAGTTAATACGACAGCGTTGTGTTGTGCCAGTGTAGCTGAACAGTTTGTGCCGCCAGTGCTTATACACAAAAGAATGAGACAAAATCCGGAATTGGGGAATAGCGCACCTTCTGAGAGTATTGTCACCATTTCAGACCCTGGCTACATTAACTCAAACTTATTTGTAAATTGAATGAAACATTTTATAAGCGTAATAAAGCCAACCCCTGAATATAAAGTGTTACTTCTGCTTGAAGGCAATAGCAATAGTTCGAAAAACCTAGAAGAGCAAAAGCTAATCAGATAATAATGTTACAACTACCCGGCCTTACTACTCACCGGCTTCAACCACTGGACGTCTCTTTTTTTAAACCTATGAATAGTTATTATATTCAAGCAACAGAAAAATGGTTGAGAACAAATCCAGGTCGTCAAGTAACGCAATATCAAGTTGCAAATTGCAGAAGCTTACCAAAGAGCTGCTATCATTGGCACCATTGTGAACGGATGTAAAGCGGCTGGAGTTTGGCCCGTGAACAAAAACGTCTTTCTGAACATTTGTTTAAAGCAGCTGAAAATATAAATACTCTCTCTGTCTCAAACTCAAGTAATGAAAACACGTCGATCATACAAGACGTTTCTATTATTATCAATAATAAAAACAAGCAAATTGCTCAGTAACCTGATGTCTACGAATAGATTGCCACATTTAAAACCGTCTACTTCGGGATTTAACGCTAAAGCTTTAAAGAAAACTTTAAACTCCTTATGCCCAATACTACAAAAAATACTGTACAAAAATCCCCAATAAGAAAAAATAATTCGACATACCCAACCCTCTACTAACCTGAACTAAAATCTACCGACAGTCAGTAGTTGGCGATAACAAATCCTTTGTTATGGTCGTCGGTCGCCGATAACAAAGGAAGGTTTTCTTGTTGACGATTTACGAAAAATCCTTTGTAGACTTTAGAAGAAAATAAAGCCAAACAAGGTGAACGACTTTAAACCTACCTTAACAATTTCTTTATTATATTACCTTATTACAATGAAACAAATAAAATTTTAGTGAATTACTTGTGTTAAAATTTTTACTTATTATAATAAAATATTGAAACATAAAACTTGTGTAATTAGTATTTGGTGTCAGGATGTAATTATTTTAAAAGGTAACAATTTTTTTTTATTAAATTTGTTTAGGAAAAACCTATTCAAATGTGAACAACACTGTAGGCCTTACAATTTCGTTAATGCTCGGCGATATTGTGGAGTTGTATGGTACACCAGTAGTGACGTGAAAAAAAATATTCATGTCATCAGTTCTTTAGGGTTGATTTTTTTTCTTTATTATTGAGATCCGCTATTTAAGTATTGATACTTGAAATCTTTTAAAATTGTTAAAAATATACCAATTTTCTAGGGAAAAAGCTTAAATTCAACCAACGATGGAATACTGCTCCCATTTTTGGTGCTTCTGCTTCCAAATTTGTCGGATTAGACACTCAGAAATCACCAAAAACCTTGATAACCATGGAACATCGAAGAAACGGTTGGCAATTTCAGTCTGTTCTACAAGTATTTTGATGGAAAGTGGTCGATGAATGTAGCCCGCTTAATTCCTCCCAGAGAGGTGCATTCCAGGAATACATGTTGCGTTTATATATCACATCCGTATGAGGTTTAGCTTGTCCGTACTCGTACAATTATTTTCGAGCAGTCTTATATAGAGAACATCATCCCTTTGAAATGATTTACCCAAAACTGTGTTTCCCACCAAGAACAATTTAGAGCGATTTAAGACTATCGTGAATCGCTTTTTCTGCACACTCGTCGCTTCTGTACTATTTTAGGGATTTCCCTGCAGCACTTGTGCTATGCCCATAAAAAAGGGAAGATTGTGACAGAGGCTATCGCCAGAAGGTGGAATCTAAATGCATAAAATATCACTTTTTTGTTATAAATTTCCCAAAACGTTATGATGGTCCTATAGATTTCAAATTGATTAACCAGGTCCGCGGAATTCCTAAAATGGAGTTAACGTATTAATTTTAAAAGACGCCCTCATTCTCTACTCAAAAATCGGTAATTTCATCGAGTAAACATTAAAGCATTAAATTAAGAATAAATCCAACAAGGATTTTAATTTTTAACAATTAACCACAGAGAACAGACAAAAAGACAATGTATGTTTGTTTTTATTATATACGGATACGGATTATATACGGATATAAATGAGAAATTCTAAAAAACCTGTTATATTCTCTAACTGTTCCGAAGATCAAATTTTCTTATAACACATATTTGGTGAAATTCACATAGAACATTACATTATAAAATACAAAAAAGTCAATTAAAGGCAGATTTGTAAATCTGACTAATAAAAATTAAACCTACCTTTGATAAAATAAATAACGAGTGTTTAAATAAGTAATAAACAAAGTCACTAATTCCTAATACTAACGGGTATCCTATAAAAGGTCTACGAAAGCAAATTGTATTTCTTATAAGTTACAGTTAATTTAATTAAAAGAAACATACAATACTGTTCAAATGCCAGTAACTTGCTAATTGCGGTCATACACGAGTAAAAAATCATACTTTATAACATATAAAAAATAACACTTACACGAAATTCAGTTACACATTAATCTTCAATATACAAATTACATCTTTGTAGTAAAAGTTCAGAACGAATATGAACTATCTAAATATTTGTTTAATTATAAAGAAATGAAATTATTTTGTCTCGGTACCTATTCGTAGGCCACAAGTCATCATGATATTATTGACGGCGCCGTATGCGTATTGATATTTAGTAGCTCTTAGTTCCGGTTGAACTTTCCACGAAAAAAAAAAAAAACTTCACCATATTGTCAAGACAAATACTTTCTTGTACCAAATAAATTATCAAACGTAATGTCCTAGAGATAGTTTTCACTCACTCTACATTTTATGGAGAATATTCCAGAATTTTTTCAAAAAATATTTTGATCAGTACAGGTGAGGGGGAGCAGTGATTTTGGGCCATTTTAAAAAAAGAATACAAAGAAAAGTGTGGGTAAATATTACATCATATATATTTTTGACCTTGTGTTCTCACAAGTTTTCATTTGACACCCCACTCGATGGCCTCATAATTTTTTTTTTCACTTCCGATTTCAGTCCCCCAAAACTAACCCCATAAATCAAAATTTAACTTTCAAAACTATTCGGCTCTGATTGGGCCATCAATTCCTATATGTGTGTCAAATTTCTACTTTGTATGTCAAATAGTTTCGAAGAAAATCGGGTATGACAGACTGACGGACAGACACCGAAGTGATCCCTAAAAATTAATAGGTTTACAACAGTTTTCAGCAGCTGTAAATATAAAGGAATTGTAATGGTATCTGTCTTTTACCTAAGTAACCAACGTGTTTTTTTTGAGTATTTTTTTATGCTGAATCCAAAGAAATCATAAAAAAAGACATCCACCGTGAGGTGCTATAAAACTATTAAACTGAAAAAAAAATACATTTTAATATTGTAAAACTGTATAATCATTAAAATTATGGAATAAAACTATTATTTCGAATATCTTTAAATGTTCTGAATCTACATTTATCATAAAAAAAAAATATTAGTGTTCATGTTTAACAAAAAACACGCATATACCATCTTTAACTAAGCTACGTAGCAGAATGCTGTTTAAAATAAATATGTACAACCGCTAAATTAAAAAATTGTTTTTAATTTTTATTAATATTGAACAAAACTATTATTTCCATTGTTTTTTTTTTAAGTAAGTAAGTAAAAACTCGCTTTTAGCACTTACAAGGATGCTATGTGGTTGGTATAATGCTGTTTTAAGTAAATAAATGCAACAGCTAAACAAGATTTTTTTTTCGAAACAAAATATCATTTCTAGTAGTTTTTATTGAGGAATAGTACTACTCAGTATATATCACCCCTACACTAAACAGTTAGCTTTATGGAGCTCTGATGAAGCTAACATGGTTTGGGTGTGTGGTGATAGTGATATATATTGAGTAGTATCATTGTGCCAAAGATTCCACATTCCCAATAGTGTTTAGTGTTGAAAAAAAATATCCTTTTACTATTTAGGAACAAAAGGTTGCAAAATGCAGTCTCATGTATATCCCTTGACAGTTTTATAAGTCAATTTTGTGAATAGATTGAGTGAATATGGGGGAAGGTGAGTGGGTAAATGAGGTAGTGAGTGAGTGAGTGAGCAAGTGAGCAACTCAGCGAGTGATGTAGGTATGAGTGAGAGGGGGGTATGTGACTAAGTGAGTAAGAGAAAGTGAGAGAAGCGAGAGAAGTGTTTTTCTGAAAAAAAAACCTCACGGTGGATGTCTTTTTAGTTTTTTTTTTTGCATTCAGCATAAAAAAAATACCAAAGAAAACACGTCTCACCTAAAAGACAGAGAATTTTTTTTTGTACCTGTGTTATTACACTGAAATAAAAATCTCGTGGAAATCTAAATCTTTCATTTGTGCTGTTCGTTTCTTATTTTTCATTCACATACCTTCCTTTTAAAATTATATTTACATTTGTGAACTAGATTACTAAATGAAAATAACAAATTCGCATATTGTGTAGCTCACAAGAAAGATGATTATTTGTATTTTGTGTAATAATTACTTTTAAAGTAGATTTTAAATTACTTTTGTAACAAAATTTAGATATGACAAATGTTAAAACACTTTCCTGAAATAATAAATAAAAATTTTGATTGAGAATAACGGTTTTAAACAAAATACTTGGAAAAGAAAATGCTTTAAAATTCAATCTAATTTACTAAAAAGATATAATTCTCGTTTTTAAACCTATGCTCTAATCTGCAATTAAAGTTATGAACTTATTTGGCTGTGAAATATAAGACCAGGAATTCTCGACGCGCGTTTTTTACTGTCACTCACTGATTCATCAAAAATTGTTAGCGAAATATGCTCTAACTGTTTCCTGGGTCCTAATATTAAATTTTTTTATAACTTATTTGGTGAAATATTACATTATTAAACAAAAAAGTCAATTGCGTAGCTAAAGGCTTTAGATTCTCTGGCAACTTAACAGGGTATAACTTTTAGACCATTTTTGTAAACCTGATTATTAATAACCGGCTAAGTGCAAGTCGGACTTCCGTAAGTTGTTTGCTTTTAAAATAAAAATTTTTGTTACGGAGGTATAAAATGAGCATTGCCTTCACAAAACACACCCCAAATGGGTTTTCAACGAAGTTTTTTCCGGTCTTTACTGAAAACTGATGACCTTGAAATTTTTATTTTTTTTATATATACCAGATAAATTATTAAAGGTAATTCACTCGTGATAATTTTCGTTCAATCTATACCCTATGGAGAATATACAAGAATTTTTTCAAAATTTTTTCATCAGTACTTTTCGAGATAAGCAGCATCGCCCGATATTTCACAATTTTTTAAAAATAATACAAAGAAAAGTATGAGCAAATATTACATCATATATATTTTTTAACTCGTGCTTTTACAAGCTGTCATTCGACACCTGGCCTGGTAAAAAAAATTGTCACTCTCGATTTCACCCCTCAAAAGTAAGTAAATTTAACTTTCAAACCTACACGGTCTGATGAGGCCATCAATTCCTATATTAGTATCAAATTTCAACTTTCTATGTCAAATAGTTTCAGAGAAAATCGAGTGTGGCAGGTAGGAAGGCAGACGGACAGACGGACAGACAGGCACCGAAGTGATCTTATAAGTATTCCGTACGGAACACTAAAATCTACACCTACCTTTGATAAAATAAATAATGAGTATTTAAGGAGTACGTCACGGGCTGACGGGCAACGGGGGGGGGGGGGGTAGACTTATGCCAAAGACATGGATAACGAAGAACGTTACCAATCATGAAAAATTAAATTATATTAATTATTTTTATTATATTTAGTTTTTTTTATTGATTCTACGTTTAATTGTCACTGTTATCGAATAGACCCATATTAATTACACAGAACCACAATTTTCTTTACTCAAACAAGACAAGGTGGCGTATACGTATTTTGGGTCACTGAAAAAGAATCCGTTGTCCGTGTCGACCCAGAACATCTAGTTTTTGCGTAAATCAAAAAACTATAATCTCAAAACTACCAGGTGTACAAGTATGAAATGTGGATTTTTTTTCTAAAAAAACCATGTTAAATTCGGAAGAATGATAAAAAGTGCTCCATCGCTTGTTATACATTTTTCCCATCTTTCGGGCAATTTGTGAATACCACGCCAGTAAAAATCTTCCCTTTTTGCTGCGAACCATTCATCGAGCCATTTTTCACATCTTCGTACGAACCAAAGCGCTGCTCAGCAAGTGCGTGACCCATCGATGCAAACAAGTGGTAATCGCGAGGAGCCAAGTCTGGTGAGTAAGCCGCATGGGGTAGAACTTCCCAGCTGAGTGCTTCCAACGTGTTGCGAACTAGTTTTGCCGTATTTGATGGAGCATTGTCATGAAGAAAAATGACTTTGTGTTGCCTCTTTCAGTATTCTGGCCTTTTTTCAAGCAGCGAACGGTTCAAATCGGCCAATTGTTGTCGGTAACGTTTAGTATTAACCGTTTCCCAGGTTTGCACAGCTCATAATAGACCACGCCCCTCTGGTCCCACCAAACACAGAGCGTCTTTCTGCCAAAGCGATTCGGTCTTGCGGTCGATGTGGATGGTGCGCCTGGGTCTACTCATGATTTTTTGGTGCTTGGGATTCTCAAAATAAATCCACTTTTCATCCCCTGTAACTCTACGATGGAAAAACGACTTCCTTTTGTACCGAGCGAGCAAAATGTCACACGTGTTTTTGCGTTTTTCCATTTGCCAGTCGTTCAACTCATGTGGTATCCATCTACCGGTCTTCTAAATCTTTCCTATCTCTCGTAGTCGATTGGAAAACAGCTTGTTGACTAACGCTCAATTGCTCGGCGAGTTGTTTTTGTATTTGCGAATCATCTTCGTCCAACAATGCTTGCAATTCCATATTTTCGTATTTTTTTTGGCGGTTTTCCACGTTCCTTGACTGCAACATCGAAGTCACCACTTTTGAAACGCTGAAACCATCGTTCACACGTATCTTGCGATGGACCATGTTCACCATAAGCGTCTCGAAGTAATCGGTATGATTCAACAGCAGTTTTCTTGAACTGAAAACAAAAAATTAATGCTGTCCGCGAATGCTCTTTGTTCGGTATAAATTTCGACATATTGAACACAACAACACAACACTATGCACACACTTTTCCAACTTATCACTCGTGCATGTCTGACACTTGTTAATGACACAACAAAATGACGCAGTGTCAAATCTTTGTAGCACAAACTGTGTTGGTGCACCACCTGTTGTCTGAAATCCGCATTTCGTACTTGTACACCGGGTATATAGTAAGAACACCAAAATAAATATCAAGGTTCACACCTAAGATAACAGTTAATAAAAAATATGTAAACTTAGAGCTTACAAAATTAAATTCCGTAATATAACCTATAAACTGGTCTAACTTCTAACAAAACCTAATCACAGGCCCATAATTCTTTTTAATTAACTACATGATAAGTAATATGCTATGAATCTGTATTCCGTATATTTAATTTCGGTCGCTAAACACATGCCATCGTTCGTTTTGCTTCATCACTTCAGGATTTCGAGTGTAATCCTAACCTCAAAATATGATAACGACCCTTTTTGGGTATGTTACTGACAGCGATTCGTAAAGGAATAAAGTGGAGTACATGATCGAATTGAGCTATAAACCTACCATAACGTAAAGCATCTTATCCTACATAACAGAAAGGTATAAACAATAAACTGTAAACATAATATAACCTACACATCATTAAGAATAAACGACAAGCAAAGCGAGCAAAAATGCATATATCATAAGCCTTAAACCTAACATGATCATGTTAGGTTTAAAGTTACTTATATAGTTTCGAGATTATATTTTTGATTTATGCAAAAACTAGACGTGCCGAGTCGAAACGGACAACGGATTAGTTTTCAGCAACCCAAAATACGTATAAGACACCTGGTCTTGTTTAAAGTAAAACAAAATTGGTGTCCTGTTATTTATTTAAAAAAAAAAAATGATTACATGTAATTATAAGTAATAAACGTGGCAACGTTCCGAAATAGAAACGAAATCTTTAGGTTAGCTTAAGGTATTTGTTAGGAGTCTGTGAAAAGTAGTTTTGCTTGAAATTTCCAGAAAGAATAGATTTTAGCATCATGCATTCGAATGGCTTACTACGCCGTGTTTGCCGTCATTAATCGTAAAAGTTTCAGATATTTAACACCTAAAAGATAGAAATCCATACTTTTTCTTCCATCAAAAGCATGCTTTTTTACACTTTTTATTCTCGTATGTGTAAAGTCACACAAAAAAATTACTTTCGTTTGTTAAAATATATTTCCTCCTAGTTGTTGCAAAAATATTAGAAAAATATTATTTTTTCATGTATTTTATGAAGAGAATTTTCGCTGTAGCAACGTTGCTGGAAGAAGATTGTGCGCTCGGACGCAGGCGTTCTTTCAAATTTTGAATCACATATATGCCTTGCACTGATCGGACTTTCTTTTAAAAGATACTAGAATAAACGCATGCCTCGCACGCGCATTTATTCAGTTATCAATACTTAATAATTGATATATTTTTAATAAATAATCCAAAGTATCGTTTTAATTAATTATCGATAATTTTTATTGTATATCACACGTAAAAATATCAGGGTTATAATAATTAACACGTGATTGCGTGCGGTGGGAAGCCAGCGAGAAGCTACGTTGCCACATTTATTATACCCTGAAAACCAAATTATTTGGCGTCGTTCTCTTAACATAATGCTCTCTCCGTCTTCTCGTAAGAACTATCTTAACTGCTGCCCATACCGCAAAAAATTTTCCATGGTTCATAATAAGATTATTAGATATAAAGTTACGACATTGTAGTTACAAATACTGTGTAAAGAGAAAAAATAAGGGCATCTTATTTTTGGAGCTGCACATGCGCAGCATTACCCTTAAGGTTATATTAAATCAGAAAGATCATTTAAAGCTGATGGGATAAAGTTTAATGAAAATATAATCCGATATAAAGGAAAAAAATGAACAAAAAAAAAAGGAGCATGAACGAAAAAAACAACGTGAAACATGTAAGATGAATGCCTTAACAGCTGAGAATAAAGAGCAGAAAACGGAGTTTAAAACTATCGAAGGCAGGAGAGTGGTTGATATATCTGTCACGAGAAATTATTTACAATGCCTTGCTTGTAATGAAGTTTTATCTTCATTTGTGCATTGGAAATGAAACCAGTCTAGATCTAGCAAATTTTTTGAAGTTCAATGTTACCTCAACTCAAAGATTCGATAGTGCCCACCAGTAATTATTCATATCTTTCAAATGATTTTCGTCGAAAAATATATGACATTCATTCAAGAGCTGTTTTAGGTATCACTTGCACATATTCGCTGGAGGAGGAGGGATCGAGAAACCGGGAGGAGTAATAAATACAGTAAAACGCGATAATGAACTAACCTGAACTGTATATATTTTTTTTTCTTTATTGCTAAATATATATATTTTATAGGAACATTACATTTTTTTTTAGGGGACATGCGGGATGGGGGCAACACATATGATCATTGATGATAAGTTCTTTAAAATGACGAACGTTTGATAGATCC
Source organism: Pachyrhynchus sulphureomaculatus (assembly GCA_019049505.1). Taxonomy (NCBI): domain Eukaryota; kingdom Metazoa; phylum Arthropoda; class Insecta; order Coleoptera; family Curculionidae; genus Pachyrhynchus; species Pachyrhynchus sulphureomaculatus. The sequence goes on along the minus strand of CM032447.1, from coordinate 34,028,665 downwards.
AGCTGTCAAGTATGCCGCAAAAAGTAGCTTTTATATCACGTAAATAAGTTTTGAGTCTGCAGTATCTAAACGAACGGTGAGCTGCAATTCACGGGATGTATTAAAAACATCGCGTCCACTTGATAAAGTATTATCAAAAACGATAATTAAAAAGTTGCTTTTACAGGAATTAATTACCAAAGATTGATTATGGAATATTCTACTTCCGAAGCAGATGGAATATATACACTATTTTCACAACTTTTCGATGGAAAACCTCGAATCACTAAAAGTGCTAAGATTATTCAGTTGTTTCTTTTTTAAAAATGGTTGCTAACTGTATGTTTTTGAAAAATCTGTTTAGTTTCTATTATTTGATTATATCTATTAAACGTTTTACCGTTCATTGTTATTATACAATTTTATTAAATATTAGTAAGTATTAAATATCTATTCTGTTCAGTTTTTCAATTTTTATCAAATTGATTATTATAATAACGATATTTAATTCTATATAATATATAGGTTAATGAAATGAAATTCATAGAATTATAATTATAATCATCACCTTAAAAAACTGGATTTTAATAAGTAAAGTATATAAAAATTATATTTTCAAATAAAATAGACATTTCGCGGTTTAAGCGCCTGCACATGCGTAAAACGTTCTCGATTGCTGTATTACTTTGTCTATAAAACCTTAACGACAGATTAGTTATTTTCATCGCATATGATGAAGTATTATTGCTTATTGCTAGAAATCTAACAAGTGAAAGCGAATGACATTTGGTGTGTAGTTTCTAAATCGTTTTACATGGCATCGTTACATATCAAAAAAACTCATATATTTTCAGCAATTTTCATAATTTTTTTCTCGTGAACCAGCAAGTTGACTCAACTGAAACTTCACAGGCATCTTTTAATTTCATTTTTCTACAACAGTGAATTTTTTGCGAATTTTCTTAACCCAACCAATGTAATGCCTGAACTTCCTTAAATAAATAATATACAAAATCACTAATTTCTAATACAAATGGGTGTCCCAGAAAAGGTCTACGAAAGCAAGTCGTATTATGTTTAATTAAAAGAAATATACATTATTTAAATGCCAGTAACTTGCTAATTGCTGTTATACACAAGTAAAAAACTACACTTATAACATATAAAAATAAATAGGTTTACAAAAGTGTTCAAAAGCTGTAAATATAAAGTAAATGTAATGGCAATTAAGGTAAATATAATTATTACACTGAAATAAAAATGTGGAAATTTCCAAATTTTTTCTTTGGGCTATTCGTTTCTTATTTTTTTTTACTATTTTGATAAACATTTATTGCTTGCAATTTAACTGGATCTTGTATGACGTGTGACTACATTCACATCCGTTCCTTTTCAAATGTTATGGACATTTTTAGACCAACTTAATCAATGAAAATACCAAATGTCATTAGCTTATAACAATAACTGATTATTTTTTGTGTATAATTATTTTTAAAGTCGATTCTAAATTACTTTTGGGATAAAACTTAGATAAAACAAATGTTAAAACACTTTCCTGAAATAATAGATACAAATTTTGTGATGGATATTCCAGTAATTTGCAACTTTTAAGGGATGATGTTTTATTATTTAATTGATTTCAAGGTCCAGTACAATATTTTTAAAATGTTACAGCTTAGAGTTGTTCTTAAAGATCTTTTTAAAATAATTCTTGATAAATATCCCGCAACGTGTGCTTGCGTCTTGATATTTAAAGTCTTGGGTGACCACACATCTAAGTCATTTTCCGACTTAAACTTGGGTTCATTTACACCAATGAAGATTTTGTCGATAAATAAAATAAACTCTGAAGTCTTTACAACTTCTTCTGGCATATGTTGAAAAGCTAAAAATAAAAACAAAAATACTAAATTATTCCATTAAAAAGTTAATGTATAAGCTGTACAGGATAATATGGTAAGTAGAACATATGCATGTTTGGTGAACATTTTCAACATCTTCCATATTAAAAGATAATTGAGACTTAATTTTATTAATGCAATTTTATTACTGATATTAGTTAAAATTGGCTGTCAAAATAAATAAAATGTTTAAATACGATAGTAATGACTGATTTCTATTTTATGTTATTACATCAAGTATGTAAAAAAAATATATATTGATATATCTTTAAAACAGTCTATGAGGTTCTGTAAATAAATACATGTGTAAATTCAACGAGATATTAAAAACAGTAAATACATCCTGCAATAAACCACTGCGCGAGTTTTACTGCACAAAGAATACAAAATATTAAGAAAAAACATTTTTATACGTTTTATTTAAATTTTAGGGCTTAAACATGG
>CM032447.1:34013841-34021341 GCA_019049505.1 Pachyrhynchus sulphureomaculatus | reverse complement strand
ATAAAGTTTTTTACATAAGTATTGTATACACTAATAGTACTTAGTCCAGCAGTTCTCGAGTTGTTTCATTCAAAAAAAATATATATATATTTCCATCTCAGTCGACAACACTACAGCTGCAATTAACTCATCATCTGAGGAAGATTTTTGACTCTCTAGGTCAGATCACATCAGATCAGATGTTTGAACAAAAAGATGTTCCAGGACGCTAAATTAGGTATACCGGGTGACACAGCCAACATGTAAAACCCTGTAATTTTTTTATTTTGAAAATTACATATTTGCATTTTTAGATATCAGAATGGGACATTATTATGCTTTTTTATCACTTAAGAAATATTTTTAACTACTTCCGGTTTGACCGGAAGTGACTGCAATTTTTTTATTTTTAATGGAACCCTCTATATTTTTTATCAATTTCAATTCGCTTTGAATTTCTCTTTCCAACGATGTATCACATATTGACATTTGTTTCACAAGTGACAGGCAAAAACTGATTAAAACTCTTAGACGTAGGCGGCCATGGCGGATATACTAGCAATTGTTTTTGTTCGTTTTATCTCACTTTGGAAAGAATTTAAGACTATTCATTTATCGTGCCATTTTCGCGAGTCTAAGTGGCTCCTACAAAATGTTCTGCTTTACATTCAGTTACAGAATTTTCTCTTTATATAATGATCAATATCACCGAAATTAAAATATAAATATTTTTATTTAACCTAGTTACACATTACAGGTTTTTTGCCAACATACATCTAACAGAACTATCTAACGGACTGGATTGGATTTAATATTATTTTCAGAAAATAAACCGTTTTATTATACAATAAAGTGATATCAACAAGTTCCACTACGGACTTGGTAGGCTGTGATAAAACAGACGAACCGAAAGTCATGGTTGCTGTGTGTTACCAAAATGGCCATTATTATTGCTTACTTTTCGTCAAAAATAATTTTTCGCTCAGAAAAATGTATTCAACGGATGAAAAAGTAGACATGTTATTAATTTATGGAGAGTGCAGAAAAAATAGCCGACAAGCCGCCGAGTTGTACATGGCAAGATATCCCGATAGAAGGCACCCACCCAACAATGATTTTTTAAGGGTAGAGCAGCAGTTTAGAAGGCAACCGATTGAACCTGCTGATAGATTTGTTGGTGACCAAGAATCAGAAATCAATGTTTGGCTATTGTTCAGGTAGATCCTACAATTTCTATAAGACATGTTGAATGAATCATGTTGAATGAAAGTCTTAAATTCTTTCCAAAGTGAGATAAAATGAACAAAAACAATTGCTAGTATATCCTCCATGGCCGCCTAAGTCTAAGAGTTTAAATCAGTTTTCGCCGGTCACCTGTCAAGCAAATGTCAACTTGTTATACATCATTGGAAAGAGAATTTCAAAGCAAATTGAAATTGATAATAAGAAAGTTGCAGTCACTTCCGGTCAAACCGGAAGTAGTTAAAAATATTTCTTAAGTGATAAAAAAGCCTAATAATGTCTCATTCTGGTATCTAAAAATGCAAATATGTAACTTTCAAAATAAAAAAAAATTACTGGGTGTTACATATTGGCTTTGTCACCTGGTATATGGTGAATGTTGTAAATCAATAAATCCACAGGTTTCGGTAATGGCTTGAACTGAGGGATCCTATGGACCCTGCAGTTATCGTGCTACAGTAGAGCTTCGGCTCTCCGGAAGTTTTTCTTTAACGGCCCGCTTCAGATTTGTATCGTCCTACGGTAAATCTCTCTAATAATTTTGTAAAATTTCTTTGCAGGCCCAAAGACTGACCGTCATCTATTTTCCACAAGGCAACTGAATATTTGCCTCCTTTGGAAGTGGAGATCACTTTTGAATCTATTGCAGCGCCTCCTGCTTCGTGGCAGAATCCCAATAGAACACGCAAGCCTCATAGCCTGTAACAATCCCTTGTTCGGTGCCGCTGTAGCATGAGGTCTACTAAAATATTTGAGATGTACCCAGCTATAACATTGCTATACAATAATAATTGACAAGAGCAACAATTAGTTGTTAATAATGATTTTATTAAGAACATATTTACAACTAATATCTATAAACAGAGGTAATATTCTTTAAAAAGCTGACAAATTGGTCGTCTTCATTCTTCCTTAATATCTTCCAGGATAAATGGTCCAGATATGATTGAAGATGGTTTAGTGGTACTCCCCTCATTTTCTTTAGGTTGTAAATTTTGGCATCTAGCCATGACCATTTAATACCATGTATATAAGCTCCTGTGAGCGGATCAACATAGTTTTACTGGTGATTAACGGATTGATGGTCGAAGCCTCGCCTGCCAAGATTCCTATATGCTGACCACTCGTCTGAATGAACAGATTGAAATTGAACTTCTCTTTCTATAATTGGCATTAACGTGTTTTCATCTCTCCTTTCCACAATAAAATATCGTACTTCCGTTTTGTTTTCAAACTACCGTGGTTTCGATTGTCTTGCACCGGTGCATCGCTATCTTCAGATTCAGATTGTTGATCACCTTGTAACAGCCTTCCCCTGTTATATTTTCGGCGACCCGCAAATCGCGCTTCATTAATTTGTATAGGATCGTCGTTTTTGCCGATTGCAAGACACAATTGAGGAGCACACTTTGCAGCACATGTTATAACAATCAATTATGGTGTGTGACAACTTTCCAGCGTTTTTCACATGTTGTACTCCAACTCCAAAATGTAACATAAGCTTAAATTACAGTGCTTTCCGTTCAAATCTGCATTTCAGCTTCTAAAAGATTTTGTTGATGGCCGCCTTTTCTAGGACAACGTAAGACTGGACGAAACGCTCCTCCACGATCGCGTTTCTTTTTTCTTTGCATTTCCACACCACACCAACCACAGAGGTTATATTCGTCATTCTGCATAAGCAGATTATGCGTTTGCAAAAAAGTCACGACTGCATCTTTTATAGTGATATTAATATAAAATCTCACAAAAGCATGGCTTTTTTTGAAATATACGTATTAGCAACTTGTCATTAGTTGTGCTCATTGCAGGTAGACCGCACGCAACAATTAAGATTTGCAGGTAGACCGCATACTACAGTGGCGCCCCTAATGATCTTATGAAATTTTGTTTCTCGCCGGTTTCTGTTCTGATGTAAGGAGTTTGAAGATCCATCATGCAGAACCTATTTTTTCATCCTTAAATTTTCGTGTTGTAAAATCCTAAACACTCTAGTTTCTGATATTCCAGCTTCTTTAGAAAATCACTGGGATCTTCATTTGTCGCTCTTACTGCAAAAAATGTCTCAAAAAGTCTTATGGTTTTCTCAATTCTCGCCCAACCGGTCTTCCTGATTAGTCATTGAAATTGTAGACTAAAATTTTGCTTGAAAATACAATGTGTTGACATTGCCAAATGTAAAACATAATATATTTTTAAAATTATATAAAAATTTATTAATTATCTCTGACTCCCAAAAACATTATTTCTTTAAGCTTTAAGTTAAATACTTACTTTTCTATATATTAGAGCACATGATGCTGCTCTAAACTTCATACCATAGTGAAAGCCTCTCATAAAAAACTGATTTAAGAACACTGCATTACTTAAACCAAATATTGATAGTGCCCCAGCATAAAGTAGTGCATCCCCTTCAGTCATAGTTGAATCTGACCTAAAATGGAAAATTAAACATTGCATTTTTTATGTCTACAATGTCGCACTTTTACTTCCCTTGAGAAAGGGATGTATGGTATTGGTAAAAAGAAAACCACCTTAGATTTTTGCATTATTTTACGTCTCCACGTCCTTAGATCACAAAAAAACAGTTTCAGTTCATCAATCAGTTAGCACCATAACTCTCGAATGAATCAAAATATCGATTTTCAATTTGGTACTCAAATAATACTTGAAGTAGGAAAGGAATTCATAGTTTTGAACAATATCGCCTCAGGGAAAGGAGGTGAAAGGGGTGGAGGTCATCATATATTGTTCAGTTCAATTGAGATCTTACCTATTTAATACACCTCGCGGTTTTTTCAGGAATTCAACTTGAGGAGCATTTTTAAATCTGTCATAAGCGTCTGTGTAAATTAATATTGCAAATTTTCTTAAAAATGAACACAGAAATTTTTGCTTTTTGTGAAAAATCAAAAATAAAATACATTATGCTGTTTACAATTGTGGAAGTCGCCTGCAGAACAATTTAAAGGTAGTTTTTCAGACAGGGACAGAAAAGGGAATGAGGGTTATGTAAATATTACTGATGCATTTGGGCAAGTGGAAAAAGGTGACAGACTGAAAATGTGGAAAAAAGCTCTCCCAATCGTTGCTAAAGTTTGATCTAAACATTTTAAAAAAGAAGATTACACCCTTCCAGATAAGTAAAATTATTTATTCTTAAACAGTCATTTGTTTTTTTTTTTGTAATTTGTAAACAAAAATTCCTTATTAGGTAACGTCTCTCAGATTTTATTTTGATAAAATACTGTCTCAATTATTTTATATTCATTCAAAGTCATAAATAGTTAATAAATATTAACCTCCGAAGTAAATTGGCATTTGATTTGAAACCAGTAAAAATTTTTCCGGTTCGAATGTTTCCATTACCTCTTAACGTTTCACTTTCCAGGTACATTTGATATCAGTGCAGATTAAAACACTTAGTTCATTAATACAATCATTGAAAAAAATTAATTTTCATACAAAATTGAAATGTAAATATTTGACATTTATAGGTTAGAATCTTACCGGTAACAATACAAAAGAGTTGCGAGGATATGCAACGGCTTTACAAGAGCATGTTGAATGTGCCATTTATCTCAAACACTGTTCGCAATTAGGCTGTGGATATACATGCTGCTTGAATTTTCATTATGTTGGGCGCGACAGTTTTTGTCATCGATTATTCCAAACCCAAGGAAAAGATTGATTTTAAAAATTTTTCACCGAGTGTGAAATTCCTTCGGGCAGGATTTGTACCGGCCCATTTGCACATATTGCCAATTGTTAATAATATTTTTGAAAAATACTGTCACACTCTCTATGCTTCACACGTTACACATTTAAATCTGCACCCATATTTCGGCCATCTTAATAATAATCAGAGTGGGCTCCACCCACAGGTAAGATCCCAATAGTACTGTAAGAATTTGTCCTGGTCTTTGGTTACATAATTTATTATAAGCATAATTATTTACTGTCACATGTATAACAGGCTAAAGGGGTAGGAGAGGGAGCTAGAGGGGTTGCTTTGTATATGTGTTATCACATTAAAGTTTTTCTCCTATTTAATTGACTAAACAAATTTTAACTGTATCAATATTAAATTATTAGGGATCTTAACAGGTCATGAGCCTGTGCTCCCAAAAACTTGATTTCAGATTAAAATTAAATTAACTTTATAAGTACTAACTGACAGCACAATTGAAACAAAGATGAGCAATGATTTTAAATAAACAAAAATTTGAGGTATTTTCTAAAAACAAATAATCCTTACCTAAAATATTGCAAAAGTTGTCCCATCAGTAGAGGCTGTGCTACACTGGAAGTTTGCCAACAGACTAAAGTCACACCTAGTATGAGTTGCTCATACCAGAATGCTTTTGCAAAAGCTAAAAGTAGACTCGGCTTTTTATTCTTCTTTTTTGCTTTTTCATATATATTGTTCCAAGCTCTAACAAAATCAAATAATTGATAATTCAAACAAAGTTTAAAGGTTCCGAAGACACCTGTTATTTATTTGAAGCTTCCAGCTTAAAAAAAACTTTTCTTCGGATAAATAAACAATACGCTCTTGGTAATTTTGCCTGTTATAGAAAGCTACTGGAAAAAGCTATCAGATGGTACATATATGCAGATCTCTCACCCTTCTTCAGTGTGTTACCACTGCATCGGTTTAAGCTGCATTAGGTTGCTCCAACTAGAATAAACTAACCAAAATTAAGACTTGGTCAGATCTCCGGATAAGTGCTGATTCATAGACTTGATTATACATAATACCAATATTGCAATCCTAAGTACTATTAATATTCAAATTAAATATTAACATATGCCAAGGGATAATGCCATAAACTTGAATCTTCTGTTACTTGTTGTTGCCTTACCACCAATGCTGAGATTTACACTATCACTGGAAATTCTCCTCCAGGTTCTTCCAGCAATAAATATTTTACAATTTAGTAAAGTCCTCGAAGAATTTCTGCCATGGAGAGTAACCAACTAGAATTTGACAACCATTTTTTTAAAAAATGCTTGCTGTGCTTGATATTCAGGAGGAAATATAACTTGGCATGATCATATTGCATGAATAGCAAAGAAAGCATTTTAAAAACTGAAATGTTTATTTGTATTAGAACCCTCCACTGTACATTTCAATGCTCTACTAGATTCAAATGCAACCAGTAATGGAACCCTTTACTATGTTTCGGGCTCTCCCAAATATAATTTGAATTTGCTGGATTCTATTCAAAAGAAGGTTTCTTGCTTGACTGACCTTCTGGAAATCACCAGAAACATTGATTTTTTGAAAAACTAAAGGAAAATTAGTATCTTGAGTCTATTCTATAAACACTTTCATTTGATTTTTCAATATCTAGCTGATTCTGAATTCTTTTAAATGGAAAAAAAACTGATCTTTTCAGACTAAACTACCAATACATTTCCACCGCCTCTTCTTAATATAATTAAAATTGACTTTTAAATGTTGGCAAAATGTTACCTCTCTAATCTATCTCCTAAAAGCTGACTATGGTCACTTTTGATGGGACTGTATAGATCTTGACTTTCCAAAGTTTTTTGGTATCCCTTTTTAAACATCCCAAAGGTATAGCTGAAATATAATAAATAAATACAAGGCATGATATAAAACATATTCTATTTCAAATTGACCTCCACAAGCTACAGATATTCTAGAAAATTGCCAAATATTTTTTAGTATTAACTATTATGAGTAACTGTTTATAGCAAAGTACCCCTAAATGGATAAACTAAAATTAATAATTTGATATATGTGAGGTCCATTAACATTTTTGTAATAATTTGAGTAATTTGTTTTAAATCACAGCATTATCTTGACTAGTACTATAGTGCTAATTTAACCAATACTATTTAGCTTTATGCCATTTTTTCATATAGATATTTCATTAAAGATCCATATATTCTTAATTCAATGTAGTGACACTAAGGTAAGCCCTAAATATTCATATGTATGAATTGAGCAAGTAATATAATTCACCATTCATTTTTGTGAAATCAATCGAATATGACATGGGATTTATCCTTCAAAAGATCAACTTTCATTGATGACATTTTCGAGCTATACAAGAGTAGTGTAGGAACCTAAGGTTTATAAAAAAAAAATATTTGTCAACCTATTTATTAAAGAAAATAAGAACTTGTTACATTTATCAGAATCAACAAAGCCAAAAAATCTTTATTATGATTTTTTTTATAGAATTTCATCTGTGGTCCTTTCCAGCAGATTATTAAGGTAACGAAGAAAGAAAATAGAAGACAGCA
>CM032447.1:33751341-34006341 GCA_019049505.1 Pachyrhynchus sulphureomaculatus | reverse complement strand
CAAATTTATCTGGTATATAAAAAAAAAACAAAAATTTCAAGGTCGTCAGTTTTCAGTAAAGATCGGAAACAAACTTTGTTGAAAACTCTTTTAGGGTGTAACAAAAATTTTTATTTCAGAAGCAATCAACATACGGAACACTAATTGCGCAAGTTCAACTTGCACTTGACCGGTTATTATACTTGACACGTGTTTCGCTAAAACATTAGTTTTATCACAAGTATGGGTATGTACTATAGATATACTCTATACTCATACTTTTGATAAAGCTAATGTTTTAGTGAAACACATGTCAAGTATAAAAATCAATCAAAATGGAAATTTTACTAAAAATTTAGTGTTTTATTCTCATTGAATATGAATTTCCATCAAGTAACAGCCGAGTCAGTTAATTATTTCTTTGGTTTACCAGGATATAAAATATTCTATAATACAAGCAGAATTAATAAATCAGATGGAGTAGTTACATATATTAAAGATGACTTAATAGAGAACACAGAAACAATCGAGATTGGAAGACAGAAAATATTAAATACTTGTATAACAGTGGATGATGGTGACAATACTTAGATCTCTATATTATACAGATCTAATGATCTATCTAAAACAAATCACTACTCAGTATATATCACCACTACACCAAACATTTTATTTTTGTACTCGAAGCGCGTCGTGAGTTAATCATCGCTACTGATGAAGCTAACATGGTTAGCGAAACGCGCGTCTAGTGCAAAAATAAAGTATTTGGTGTAGTGGTGATATATACTGAGTAGTGTCATTGTGCCAAAGATTCCACTTTCCCAACTTAGTATCTAAAACAAAGTTCATGGAAAATATAAAGCCATTATTAACATACAGAATGAACACTAAGAATCATTTCATTATAGGAGATTTCAATAATGACCTACTGGAACTTGGTGTGTTTAGTCGAGAATTTTTGAATAATTTTTTAGAGAATTCCGGCTTTTCAAAGCAAAACAAGACCTGGAGATAATCAAAATGGAAAGTAGAATCAGAAAATTCAGGTTTTCAAAGCAAAATAAGACCTTCTGGAGATAATCAAAATGAACTTGCGTTGATAATGTATTCTATAAACCAAATGCAATTAGGAAACTCATTCACAGATCAGAAATCTTTATTTGTAAAAATAAAAAAACTCGACCACAAACATTAAGAAGCGGTATAGATTACAAAAAAATTGATAAAAATAACCAGTGCCCTGAATTGGAATACAACTATATCAGAACAAGATCCTAATTTTGCTACTGAATTATTAATAGGAGAAATTACAAGTTATATAGAAATGTCTAAAATTAAATACTAGAAAAGTTGAAACAAATAAAAGAGTGGATCACAAGAGCAGTCGCAAAATCCTACGAAACAAAAGAAATGTATAATATATGGAAATTAGAACCAAATCATGAAATTCTAAAAATCCAATATAAAAACTATAATACGATTTTAGCTAAAGTTATAGTAGAGGCAAAAAAAATGTATGATAAAAATCAAATTGAAATAAATAGGAATAATTCTAGGAAGTTATGGGATACTATTAACACAAAAGTCACTAAAAAAGGGAGAAATGACGGCAATATCAGTCAAATAAGAGATGACAATGATTAAATAACCGGTCAAGTGCAAGTTGAACTTGCACAATTAGTGTTCCGTACGTCGATTGCTTTTAAAATAAAAAATTTTGTTACGGTGGTATAAAATGATCAGTGATTTCACAAAAACACACCCCAAATGAGTTTTCAACAAAGTTTGTTTCCAATCTTTACTTTGTTTTTTTTATATACCAGATAAATTATTAAAGGTAATGCACTCGTGATAATTTTCGTTCAATCTACACCCCTTGGAGAATATTCCAGAATTTTTTCAAAATTTTTTATCAATACTTTTCGAGATAAGGTGCGAGGACACCGATTTTTCGCGATTTTTTAAAAATAATACAGAGAAAAGTGTGCGCAAGTATTACATTATATATATTTTTTACTCGTGTTTTCACAAGCTTTCATTTGATACTACACTCGATGACCTAGTAAAAAAAATTTTTTTTCACTTTCGATTTCACCCTCCAAAACTAACACCTTAAGTCAAAATTTAACTTTCAAAACTACACGGCTCTGATGAGGCCATCAATTCCTATATTATTACCAAATTTCAGCTTTTCTATGACAAATAGTTTCGGAGAAACTCGAGTTTGATAGACAGACAGACACCGAAGTCTTCTTATAAGTGTTCCGTACGGAACACTGAAAATAACAAACAGTACTGAAATAATAAATAGTATGAATATGTATTTCTGTGAAATTGGCAAACAAATGAGAAAATTGAAATACTTGAAAATAAGCAAGTAAAAATGCCACTGATGAATTCAAATACAATTTTTCTAAAGCTTACTAATTATATACGAGTAGAGATTGGCAAAATAATAGATACAATGAAAATAAAATGGGGGATTACATATGATGAACCAAGAACTTTAAAAATAATATCCTTGAAAAGCAGAAATAGTACCAATACACAAATCTTTTAGTAGACACATAGTAAAAAAAACCGGTCAAGTGCAAGTTGATCTTGCGCAATTAGTGTTCCGTACGTTGATTGCTTTTAAAATAAAAAATGTTGTAACGGAAGCATAAAATGATCAGTGACTTCACAAAACACACCCCAAATGAGTTTTCAACAAAGTTTATTTCCAATCGTTACTGAAAATTAATGACGTTGAAATTTCTGTTTTTTTTATATACCAGATAAATTATTACAGGTAATGCCCTCGTGATAATTTTCGTTCAATCTACACCCCGTGGAGAATATTCTAGAATTTTTTCAAAATTTTTTGATAAGTTCTTTTCGAGATAAGGCGGAGGTGGACAGCGATTTTTCGCGATTTTTTAAAAATAATACAAAGAAAAGTGCGCGCAAATATTACATTATATATATATATATATATATATATATATATATATATATATATATATATATATATATATATATATGTATATATATATATATATATATATATATATATATATTACTCGTGTTTTCACAAGCTTTCATTTGACACCACACTCGATTACCTAGTAAAATTTTTTTTTCTCACTTCCGATTTCACCCCCCAAAACTAACCCCTTAAGTTAAAATTTAACTTTCAAAACTACATGGCTCTGATGAGGCCATCAATTCCTATATTATTACTGTCGTGATAGCATCCCAAAATAAACAGAAATAATTATAAATGATAAAAAACTAAAAACGAGTAGAAATTGGAAATACGTAGGAATTATATGCGACTACAATCTTAAATGGGATAAACATATTGAATATATTATCAAAAAGATTAAATATCTAGTATTCGTTTTTTATAAACTAGCAAAGCTAACGGTTTCAGATACATTAAGGTTGATTTACTGTGCTTTCTTTTATAGTATTATTAGCTATGGAAATATTGCTTGGGACGGGGCATATTATTTAAGATTTTTACAAGCATTGCAAAATAAACCGTTAAAAATAATCAACGAAAACAATTTTATTATTCAGAAAAATTCATTGAACTTCACTCACTCACTATCCCATTCTAAGAAATAATTTTCTCAGTATAAAAAATAACCGATATTAACAAAACCAATAGTAACACAAATTGTTATGTAAAGGCTCAATAAATTACCGAATGAAGTGAAACCACTGAATGATAAAAAGAGCATATTCAAAAGTAAACTAAAGAACTGCTTAATATTTTTAATACATGTCGAATGACTTTGAATTGTTGTGGCTGTTACTTGATGGAAATTCATAACGAATGTAATGAAAGACTGATTTTGTCAATTTCCACTTTATTTTGTTTTACAAAAACTGTATGACGCGTCTTGCTATCACTCTAGCTTCGTATGATACAAATTGATAACTACCAGGTGTACAAGTATGAAATGCGGATTTTTTTTTATAAAAAAACATTGTTAAATTCGGAAGAATGATAAAAAGTGCTTTATTCAAAGTATGCTCCATCGCTTGTTATATATTTTTCCCATCTTTCGGGCAATTTGTGAATACCACTCCAGTAAAAATCTTCGTACGAACCAAAGGGCTGCTCAGCAAGCGCGTGATCCATCCATACAAACAAGCGATAATCGGAAGGAGCCAAGTCTGGTGAGTAAGCCACATGGGGTAGAACTTCCCAGCTGGGTGCTTCCAACGTATCGCGAACTGGTTTTGCCGTATGTGATGGAGCATTGTCATGAAGAAAAATGACTTTGGGTTGCCTCTTTCGGTATTCTGGCCTTTTTTCAAGCAGCGAACGGTTCAAATCGGTCAATTGTGGTTGGTAACGTTTAGTATTAACCGTTTCTCCGGGTTTTAACAACTCATAATAAACCACGCTCCTCTAGTCCCACCAAACACAGAGCATCGTCTTTCTTGCGGTCGATGTGGATGGTGCGCCTGGGTATATCCATGATTTTTTGCGCTTGGGATTCTCAAAATAAATCACTTTTCATCCCCTGTAACTATACGATGCAAAAACGACTTCCTTTTGTACCGAGCGAGCAAAATGTCAGACGTGTGTTTTTGCGCTTTTCCATTTGCCTGTCGTTCAACTCATGTGGTACCCATCTACCGGTCTTCTGAATCTTTCTCATCTCTCGTAGCTGATTGGAAACAGCTTGTTGACTAACGCCCAATTGCTCGGCGAGTTGTTTTTGTGTTTGCGAATCATCTTCGTCCAACAATGCTTGCAATTCCACATCTTCGTATTTTTTTGGCGGTTTTCCAAATTCCTTGTCTGCAACATCGAAGTCACCACTTTTGAAACGCCGAAACCATCGTTGACACGTATCTTGCTATGGAGCATGTTCACCATAAGCTTCTCGAAGTAATCGGAATGATTCAACAGCAGTTTTCTTCAAATGAAAACAAAAAATTAATGTTGTCTGCGAATGCTCTTTGTTCGGTATAAATTTCGACATATTGAAACACAACAACACAACACTATGCACACACTTTTCCAATTTATCACTCGTGCGGGTCTGACACTTGTTGATGACACAACAAAATGGCGCAGTGTCAAATCTTTATAGCACAAACTGCATTGGTGCACCATCTGTTGTCTGAAATCCGCATTTCGTACTTGTACACCTGGTAAATTGAATGTTGTTACATTTTAATAAATACCCTAAGGTAACAGGTTCGACTCCTTTGTTTATACGTGTAAAATTTTAAATTTGTCCTCAAAAAGATTACTGGATTCTGTTAAATGATTACTGTAAGCTGACGCGGTTTTGTTAGTGTTCCATACGGTACACTTATAAGATGACTTCGGTGTCTGTCTGTCTGTCTGTCCGTCCGTCTGTCTGTCTGTCACACCCTATTTTCTCCGAAACTATTAGTCATAGAAACTTGAAATTTGATAATAATATAGGAATTGATGGCCTCATCAAAGCCGTGTAGTTTTGAAAGTTAGTTTTGGGGGGTGAATGCGGAAGTGAAAAAAAATTTTTTTAGTAGGTCATCGAGTGTGGTGTCAAATGAAAGCTTGTGAAAACACGTGTAAATATATATATATATATATATATATATATATATATATATATATATATATATATATATATATATATATATATATATATGTATATATATATATGTATATATATATGTATATATATATATATATATATATATATATATATATATATATATATATATATATATATATATATATATATGTATATATATGTATATATATATATATATATATATATATATATATATATATATATATATATATATATATATATAATGTAATACTTGCGCACACTTTTCTTTGTATTATTTTTAAAAAATCGCGAAAAATCGCCGTCCCCCCTTATCTCAAAAAGTACTGATCAAAAAAATTTTGAAAAAAATTCTGGAATATTCTCCACGGGGTGTAGATTGAACGAAAATTATCACGAGTGCATTATCTTTAATAATTTATCTGGTATATAAAAAAACAAAAATTTCAAGGTCATCAGATTGGAAACAAACTTTGTTGAAAACTCATTTGGGGTGTGTTTTGTGAAGTCACTGATCATTTTATACCACCGTAACAACATTTTTTTATTTTAAAAGCAATCAACGTACGGAACACTAATTCTGCAAGTTCAACTTGCACTTGACCGGTTATTTTTTAAATAACTTCTTTTATGCTGTGAAATCCAAACTCCAAAAGAACGACCTGTCTGACCTATGTAACTTTTAGGATAAGAACCACAATTTAACTGATACACTCCAGTTTTTTTGTTCTATTTTTTTGCATTCTTAATAAATTTTCCCAACAAGTTGTTTGTTCTAAAAGCTATGTTGATATATTTATTTAAGTAGTTCTTAATTTTTTCTGATGTGTTACCAAAATAGGTTAAGGTGATATTTTTTATCCGTATCTTCTTGCTTTGGGTTATACTAAAGAAAACTTTATTTTTTTTAATTTCTTGTTCAGTATTGAATCTGTGGTATCACAAGAACATCCCTTGTTAACAGCAATTTGTTTTATTAGATTTAATTCTTTATTAAAATTATCTACAGATAAGGGGACACTTACAAGTCTATGCAACATACTGTGGTAAGCTGCAAATTTGGGTGAACTGAATTTATATTTTATAGCAGTATCTGTATGTGAAGGTTTGTGAAAAATAAAAAAATTGTGTTTATTGTAAAATCGCAAGATTTCTCATAGATATCATAAGGACTAACATAACCTTTAAACCAACTTACATAATAAAAAATTTGTTAGAATTAACGAAAAAAATTTCTAACGTTGTCTACCAGATAATTCAAAACTTTTATCATTTAAAGTTGAAAACCTTTTCCTTATACAAAACATACTAAATTTATTAAACATGATTCTCAATCAGAATTATTTTTACTTTAATAATATGTTTTATAAGAGTTCAGAGGGTCTCATAATGGGTAGTCCACTTAGCCCACTTTTAGCAGAAATATTCATGGACAACCTAGAAAAACAAATACATCGACCAGAGTTTAGAAAATCTTTTTTGTATTGGTACCGATATGTAGATGACATTTTTGCTTGTTTGACGGTACAGAGCGTCAACTTAACAATTTTTTTAATTATGTAAACTCAGTTCAGAAAAGTATTAAATTCGCTATAGAACCAGAAGTTGACAATAAAATTAATTTTCTTGACTTAACGATATCCAGACATTACAATAAACACAAATTTTCTATTTTTCACAAACCTTCACATACAGATACTACATACATTAAATATAAATTCAGTTCACTCTTTACAACAGAAATTGGCAGCTTACCACAGTATGTTGCATAGACTTGTAAGTGTCCCCTTATCTGTATCTGATTTTAATAAGGAATTAAATCTAATAAAACAAATTGCTGTTAACAACGGATATTCTCCTGATACCATAGATTCAATATTGAACAAAAGATTAAAAAATAAAGCTATTTCTTTAGTATACCCAAAGGAAGAAGATACAGATAAAAAATATTAAGTCTTAGCCTATTTTTGGTAACACATCAGAAAAAATTAAGAACCACCTAAATAAATGTAATCAACATAGATTTTAGAACAAACACTTGTTGCAAAAGAAAAACAAAATAGAACAAAAAAATCTGGAGTGTATCAGTTAAATTGTGGTTTTGTCCTAAAAGTTACATAGGTCAGACAGGTCGTTCTTTCGAAGTTCGGATTTCAGGGCATAAAGAAAGTTATTTAAAAAACAAAATCAACTCACCTTTACTTAACTTATACAACAATTTAAGTTCAGAATGTTGTCCATCAATATTCATTAGTACGCAGTAATAATTTTTATTACCTACTTACCTCAGGGCATTGATTAAAATCTAACACATTCAATTTGGATATTATTTTGTATCAGTTGAAGCTACAGTGATAGTGAAACGCGTCATACAGTTTTTGTAAAACAAAATAAGGTGGAAATTGACAAAATCAGTCTTTCATTATATTCATGTTGTATGATATGATTTCATACCAGACCAATACTTTCGTTTATATTTTTTATTTCATTTTTAATTATTTTGTAACATAAGTATTTGTTTGTAATCGAACCACGGTCCACGAACAGAGAACATGTTCCCTCTGTGGAGTTTACTTGGTAAATTGTGGTTGAAATAAATAGTAATATTAGCAATAAGAAACATTATTCTGGGGAATTTTATCCAGCGTTATCGTTTGAGACGGTTTCTACTATTTAATAACTTCCTCAGTAAGCCTCTAATGAACTTAGCCAGACTAAGTTGCAATTTCGAGAATGGAATCATTTTATTGGCTTATTAGGTAGCTATCAGGTATAAACAATCATACAATAATTGATTAAAAATTGAGAATACGTATTGAGTCTTAAGATATTTACATGTCAGTGACCTAATTAACTTAGCCTAGGTAAGGATTTTATATAAATGGGTTGGAAAGAACTTAAGATATTTGAACTTCAGATATTTCATAATTATAAAACTTATACGTAAATTTAATTAAAACTAACTTAAACTAATCCAGTAGACCAGGAGCTACAGGAAAAAAAGTGGCGTGGGCCGTAGGAACTTGCCTCTTTGACAGTGAGACGCGGCTACTGACCAATATCCAATAAAGCCCAATTCGAATATGGCATTGTTAGCATGAACGATAGCACCGTAGGCGTGATACAGTATCATTAGACAGTTCAGTAGGACTTGCGCTCAATGATTTCCAGAAGTCGATGTTGGGCCCAAGGGGCCCTTTTACCTTGACTCAAGACCCTCGGGTCCCCAAGCCTACATCGACTTCTACAAATTATTAAGCGCGTCCTACTGAACTGGCTAATGATACTGTACCACGCCTACACTGCTACTGTACCACGCTTACTGTGCTACCGTTCACGCCAAAAATGATACATTCGAATTGGGCATTATTGGATAATGGGCCAGTAGCGACGGCCCATAATATCTGAAAGATGAACAGTTTCTGTGCCAGAACCTGTGAAAGGGGCAAATTCCTGCTGCCCACGCAACTTTTTTCCATAACTCTTGGTCCACAGGGGAAGGGGGTCGGACGGTCTTGAGAGTTGACGTCATCTGAAATTGCGTGAGGGCAACAGCCTTCCTAATTGTGGGGTTGGGGTGGTGAGTGACTTTATCCAGTAATTTGAGCTAAGCGTTGCTCATAAATTCCTGGATTGTCGACATCTGGAGGTCTAGATGAAGCTGGATGTTACGTACAAACGATAGTGCTTTGGCGATGATGCGGAGGGCCTTGACTTGGACGGTCTGGAGGGTGGATCCATGCAATCGTGACAGTTGACACCATGTTGGGCTGGAGTAGGTCAGGCTGGCTCTGATGATCATTTTGTAAATTGTCAACTGGTTGCATGTTGACATTTTACTGGTCTTGTTTAGAAGAGGGTATAACTTTCCGACTATTTTGGTGAAGGTCGCGACCTGGGCCTTCCATATTAGCCGCTTGTCGTAGTGGAGGCCCAGGTACTTGATGCTGTTTGTCCATCGAAGTCTGGTGCCCTGGAGGGAAAGTTTGTCGGCATGGTGCTGGAAGACTTGGTGAACATGATGGCTTTGATCTTGAGTGGGTTGATCTAGATTCTCCAATGTTCGAACCAGGGGACAAACACTTTAAGGTGACGTTTAAGGCGGCTGATGATCCTGGTCTGGTCGACTTGGTGGTAGCGATGATGGCGGTGTCATCGATATACATGAGCAGGGAGGTCTGATCCGACTTAGAAATTTCGGGGGTAGAGTTGTCGAGAAAACGGAGCCTTGGAGGACTCCGGCTCTACTGGGCTTGACCTTGGCGGTGGTCTGATCGACTGGCACTTGGAATGTGCGATTCGAGAGAAAGAAGAGGGTCGCGTGATATATGTGGGATAGCCGTGACGGATGAACGGAAGGCCTTGGAAACGTCAAGAAAGACAGCTGTTGACGATGTGTTGGAAGAGAGCTGTGTGTTTGGGATGACTACGAACTCTGGAGTTTGAAGATAACTTGCTCTGCGACTTTGCCTAGGCAAGGAAATAAGCTAATTGGTCGATAGTTGCTAGCCTCGTGAGAAGGGGTTTCCTCATTAGAATGATCTGATCTTTCTTCCAGAAAGACCAGACTTAGCTGGCTCAGGGTACCGGTTATAATGTAAGTAGCTTCTGTCACCTGCTTCTTTGGGAGTTTTTCAGGGCTGTGATACTAATTTTGTCGTACCCTGGGGCTGTTCGGATTGAACATGAATTGATGATGGCCTGGGTGGCTAAGGGGATAGTAAAATAAGTGTTGGGGGAGGCTAGATCTGGTTGAAGACCTGAGAAGTGAAGGTCATCCTCTGGTCTGGGGCAAGATTAGAGCGGGCTGGAGAATTCGGACGAAGCTGATCCTCTAGCATTTCTGCTAAAAGATCAGTTTTTTTCTTGCAGAATGATAGCAGTGGTTCCAACGTAGGAAATTGTAGGGATTGAGCGGGGAATGTGTAACGTGTTCTGTGGCACGACTTGCGAGCCTTTTGGGGTAGAGGTCGCGCAATTCACAGAGAATTCTGTAACCTTTTTAAAAATCCATAATCGAGCGTCAACAGTAAGATATAAAAAAAAGCTATTATTAAAACGACTCATCTGTACATGTTTGATAGTCTGACAATGAATGTTTTTATATCCTATCAATAACGTTCCATTCTGGATCTATACGGTAGTAAAAGTGGTAGTAATGGCAGTAGTGGTAATAATAGTAGAAGTACTAGTCATAGTAATAATAGTAGTAGTACTAGTAGTATTAGTAGAAGTAGTAGTAGTATTAGAAGTAGTAGTAGTACTAGTAGTGGTAGTACTAGTAGTAATAGGAATAGGGTAATAGCAGGCAGACGAGGCCTACAGTTTAATGTAAGATCTTGAGCACCTGAGCGGTAAATGGCAATCTCAATCAGTTTTTTTTTATAGTCTTGAACTACACATCTCGCTTATCATGAAGCTTGATGGGGATGGAGGCCTGCGTTCCATGAAGGGCATTGCCGCGATGTATGTTTTGTTGGGAGCGGACTTCTATTTATTTAGTCAAACCCTAAATATGCATCCTATTCTAGAGTGAGGATACTGTCTACATTGTCAGACTTTGCTGGTCCAAATGAACCTCCATTAACAACCTGCCGTATGGGAGGATATATCTCCATCCCAGTTTAAGAGTTTGTTGATGTTTGCTGTATGACAGCATAACTTGGTAAAGTCATATATAGACTTATACATATATACGTAATTCGTATTTGCAGATGGTAGAATTAACTGTGAATTATATTCCATTAGATAATAATACTTGAAATCCTAGATTAAATTTCAACGAAAATGTATTCTACTAACAGAAATCTCAAAGAAATGCTAGACTTCATATTTTTCTGTTTTTGAGCCATTCTGCGTATGAAAGTTATCCACACGAAAAACATTCTTTTGTTGCGGTATATCGAATCGCAATCGGATAAATGTACTGCTGAAGCCACCGTAATTTACAGATAAGAAACGTATTCCTATTTTCTGTTGTAACCTAAAACAATTTATGACTATTTTTTCGACATGTGCAGTTTAACTAGCTTAAGAGTTACACCGATATAAAAGAAAAGAGCGTTGTTTTATTTTCCATCAAGTATAAACAGGTTAATACCTGAAATACGAGTACTTCTCTTTAGTTTATGATTATCTTTGATTTGCTTTTGACCACTTTATTTTATTTTTTTTTAACTGTTATTTACTCCGATATTTAATCCAATATTGGAAACTCAAAGGTGACGCAATGCTCTGTGAATTATACCTTTACCTTATGGCGTCATTACTATCCTACTTCAATAAAATTATGTATATTAAAGAACTGAAACTGAAAAAATTTAGTTAAAAGGGGCCCGTTACCTATCTATTTACTTCTGTAAATAACCATTTGGCTTTAAGTTAAATAAAATTTCATCGGTATAACTCGGAATGACTTACTTTTTACACTCTTCACTTAAATTGTAACCCTTCTATTACTAAAGAATCATTATTTAACTGGTATCACTAGCCCTATTATTCACACGTCTTACTTCTTTGATTTACAGAACGACTAAAACGGAAATTATATTTATATACGAGTATTTGTCTAAGATTTCTAATTATCTTTTATTGTTTTTATCTTTTAAATAGTTCAATTTTCACACACTTTTTTTAACGTAACCTTATACATAACAATTTTAATTACATGGTTTCCGTAAAAACTTTTAAATCTCTCTATTTTTAGTGTTCCGTACGGAACACAGAGAAGATCACTTCGGTGTATGTCCGTCTGTCTGTCTGTCACACCCGATTTTCTCCGAAACTATTTGACATAGGAAGTTGAAATTTGGTACTAATATAGGTATTGATGCCCTCATCAGAGCCGTGTAATTTTGAAAGTTAAATTTTGATTCAAGGGGTTAGTTTTTGGAGGTGAAATCGAGAGTGAAAAAAAAAATTTACCAGGTCATCGAGTGGGATGTCAAATGAATACTTGTAAAAACACGAATTCAAAAATATATATATTGCGCACACTTTTCTTTGTATTATTTTTAAAAAATCGCGAAAAATCGCTGTTTCCCCCTTATCTCGAAAAGTACTGATCAAAAAATTTCGAAAAAAATTCTGGAATATTCTTCACAGGATTTAGATTTAACGAAAGTTATCACGAGTGCATTACCTTTAAAAATTTATCTGGTTACAAAAAATTTTATTTTAAAAGCAATCAACGTACGGAACAATAATTGCGCAAGTCCGATTTGCACTTGGCCGGTTATTTTCCTTACGTTTTTAAAATCTGTCCTATCATTTTCTCTATTCCTCACCGCCTTCTACTCCTTCACTTCAAATGATCTTTTTATTTTATAACTCTATCTCTAGTAGCGTTTCTGTTACATGAACATAAAATACATTTTTCGAAACTATAGGCCTCGGTCAAAGATAAGAATGGTACTAGGTGTAGTACTACACCTAAGAAGTTATTTTTGCACTCGACGCTTGTTTCGCTAACCATGATAGTATCGTCAGGAGCGATGATTGCAAGTTTAGTGTGTGACTCTTAAGTGTAGTTGTGAACCTAGTTTTACGTAGTTAGGTAGTACTCGGATTGTATTGATTATGACATGGCTTAATCGGTACAATAAAAGGATACAGTAAGAAGAAATGAATTTCCAGTAGAAGATAATGGTATAGTAAAGGAAGCAAAGAACTCACTACCACCAAGGTTGTTAAAAAGTTGCCAGATACGTACTTACTTATATTGTGGAAAAATAAGATTGTAACAAGATGAGAAGAAATAGTTATCATCCAATACGTTTTCTCAATGAACTCAAAATTAAGTTGAATGTTTCTCCTGAGAACAGCACCTCTTTATATACTCCAAAAGTAAAAAATAGATACTTCAATTGGCACGTTAGGTAGGAGCAACAAGGTTGTGAGATTACTATCTCGATTTGATAACTACATAATAATAAATATTTAATTAAGTGGGCAGATGTGATATAGTATTTTAATACTGCAAATTTGGTGGGAACTGGCGCTTACGTATAGTTGAACCTATTTTTTAGATTTTTAAGCTACATTTTTTCATCATTTACAAGTCTTATCTAAAAACAAATAATTTATTTTCTGAAAGTAACATAAATTGAATACCGACTGTTATTCTAAATTACGAAACCGGCCTTTTATTAACTAAAAAAATAATATGTATTCGTTTATTTAAAATACAAGTTTTAACCTTCCAAACTTGTTCGCCCAGACAGTTTTAGTAGTAAGGCGTTGCCGCTATTACATTACAATGGTGCCGGATTGCATACACCTTGCAATATAACTCGCTCGGGATGTACGTTTTATATGTGGTCGACTGTACCTGCATGAGAAAGAAAACTGTACGAAAAGTGAATTATTCCTGTCTGTCGGAGAGCGTTTAGCGTTATAATGTAAAGTCCAAAAACTCACTATATTTTCATCGATTGTTCCTTTGTATGAATAAATATTTCTCAGAATTACTATGACGTAATCGTAGATGACTATTAACGTAGTACTCAAGTGTACTTATTATTATCTGATATCCTTGATGTGTACTCGTATAATGAACGGACAACACAACTGAGTCACTTCTCGAGCCCCTGAATTGCCCTTGGTTGCTGATGTAAGACATTACTTAAAACTGTTTTTAAAAATTTTGATTTTTTATGTTGTTTTTTGCGTCGCTATTTATTTAAAAATTAGTTTCGGGCAAAGTATCAGTCCAAATATAATGAAATTTGAACCGACTATTAATAAAGAATTGTTCTTTCGAAATATATAAGTACCAATTTTCCAAATTTTGAATAACTTTTAAGTAAACAATGATCAATTTTAATGGGTTCTCCATGCCGGACATAACTTTTTTTTACATAATTAGATGCACCAAACATTAAAAATTAAGAATCTGAAATAAAATTTCACTGCCTGGCATTTGTTTGTAAACGGGAACCATTTGTTTATCGCGCGTGCTTCTAAAATAAACATTTTTGTTACGGAGGTATAAAATGAACAATGACTTCACAAAACATACCCCAAAAGAGTTTTCAAGAAAGTTTGTTTTCCGATTTTTGCTAAAAGCTGATGACCTTAAAATTTTTGTTTTTTTATATACCACATACCAAAGGTGCAGTCGGAATAATTTTGGTTCAATTTACACCCTGTGACGAATATTCTAGATTTTTTTCAAAATTTTTTGATCAGTACTTTTCGAGACAAAGGGGGGACTGCGATTTTTTTCGCAATTTTTTAAAAATAATAAAAAAAAACAGTGTGCGCAAGTATTACATTACATATATTTTTGAACTTTTTACAAGCTTTCATTTGACACCCCACTCGATGACCTAGTAATTTTTTGTTTTACCAGGTCATAAACTTTTATTTTTAAAGCAATCAACG
Organism: Pachyrhynchus sulphureomaculatus; assembly: GCA_019049505.1. Lineage (NCBI taxonomy): Eukaryota > Metazoa > Arthropoda > Insecta > Coleoptera > Curculionidae > Pachyrhynchus > Pachyrhynchus sulphureomaculatus. The sequence continues at coordinate 33,991,408 of CM032447.1, read as the reverse complement.
TGTTTGACTTGCACGTGGCCGGTTTTTTAAGTTTACTCTCTAAGCAGATTTCAATCCCTTCTACATACGCGAACTGAAATATAAGTATAATATGATATATAAGCCTTTCTAACCTTCCTGTCACTGTTCTTTCATATACCTTTTACTATATAAAATTAACTAAAATTTTATAAAATCTCCAACTAAAAAGCAGAAAAAATTCTCATAATAATATTGAAACTATACAATATTTAATAATCCTCACACCTTTCAAGATTCAAAATAGCGAAAAAGTAATGTAATTTTCTGATCCCTGCAGTCAAAGAATCCTGAAAAAGGCCTACAATGTAATAAATACGAAGTACTCTTCTAACTCCTTTCTCTACCACATACACGTTGCATAATTATTTATAGTAAACAAATAATTATGCTCAAAATTTGTTCTTTATCGCAACCGAAAACCTAAAAAAAAATCCTCAAATATTAAAACTACCATATTTGATCATTCTACCTCTGTCACACTCTTCCCCTATTGAAATCGCAAGTAATGTAAAAATAAATTTATTTTCAGACTCCTCGACTCCAAAAACTCTGACAAAGACCTCTAACACCATATATAAGAAGCAGCCCCTTTCACTCCTTACCCCACCTCTTTAACCTTTACATATTTTTCCACAAATAATGCTTAAAATTTGTCCAAAAACCTCTAAATATTCCAGAATACTGTTTAAAATATCAAATATTGATTCAGCCTCTTCCTCGGTCTAAATTAAAAGCAATGAAAAACAATCTAATTTTTAAATCTCGACTTCAAAAACCCTGAAAAGGACATGTAACACGATATTTACGAATCAACCCCTCTAATCTCCTACCACGTTCCTTTCGTCTGTTACATTTTTTACTACAAATATTTAGGCATAAAATTTATTTATTATTTCGACAATTTACTATTAAAACCATATAAAATTGATCGACACCCTTCATTCAAACATTTTAGGCTTCGTCCTCTCCTTAGATAATATGTAAATCATCATCATCATCATTAGCTTATTTCATCCATAGTCGGATGTAGGCCTCTCCAAATTGTCTTCAATGAGCTTTGTTGTTTGCTTTTTGCATCCAGTCGTGTTCTGCTAATCTTTTTATGTCGTCCGTCCATCTTGTGTGTGGTCTACCTCTGCATCTTTTGTGTTCTCTAGGCCTCCATTCAAATAAACGACGTGTTCATCTGTTACCATTCATCCTTGCGACATGCCACGCGCAATTTCACCTTAATATACATATTCGTTGTATCTGTCACCTTTAATCTTCTTCATATCTCGAAATTAGGGTATGATCTTGGAGTCTAATATTTAACATTCTTCTATCCATTGCTCCTTGGGTTACCTGGAGTTTATTTATTATACTCGTACTTCTATTTAAAGCCCACGTTTCAGTGCCATATGTTAATACCGGCAGTACATATTGATTGAATACTCTGGCTTTTATTGTATTTGGGATATCTAATTTAAATGTAGATTGTAACCTTCCGAACGCAGACTAAGCTAACGAGACTCTTCTCGTCAGCCTTTAAATTATTTTTTGATATTTCGATTTTTTGTCCTAAATATATAAAGTTTGTACCTTTCCTATTCTTTCATCTTCTATTAACAGTTCCTGGATGTTATCTTCATTTTCGTTGTTCAAATATTTGGTTTTGGTGAAGTTTATTTTTAGACCTATTTGTTGCAATTATTCTTTTGTGTTGGCGATCAGAGGGACATCATCTGCGAACCTTAAGTGATTTGATCGTTCACCGTCGATTAATATTCCTTTATTTTCCCACTTTAACAATTTGAACATGTCTTCTAGAGTCAACGTGAATAGCATTAAGGATATCGAGTCGCTTTGTCTAATTCCTCTTTTAATTTTGATTTTATTTGTTTTTTCTTCAAGTATTATTTGTGACGTTGCATTTTTATATATGCATTCAAGAAGAGTTGTTTATCTTTCATCAACTGCTGTTACTTAAGGCGTTAAGGACTGCCCATATCTCCACCGAATCAAATGCTTTTTCGTAGTTAACCATTGCTATCCCCAAGGTGACCTTATATTCATTAGCTTTTTCCACTAGTATTCTTTGAAGATGATCCAAAGTGCTATATTCCCGTCTAAACCCCGCTTGTTCACGTGGTTGATAACTGTCTAATTTATTCGTTAATCTATATGTTATGATTCTAGTGACGATTTTGTATAGTACCGATCACAGGCTAATGGGTCTGTAATACTCCAGTTTAAATTTGTTCTCCTTTTTAAAAATAAACACAATCAAGGCGTTTACCCGTATTTTACTTTCTATTAGGCATCTGTTAAATAGGGCTTGGAGAGAGTGTATTATCGATGCCCCTCCATACTTTATCATTTCTATCGCCCCTTGGTTCTTTATTGTTGTGCATATGTTGTAGGGCGTTCATTATTTCATCCGTTCTTACATCGGGAATTTCTTTAGATCCCACATTTTTTACTATCACTCTATTCCCTTCTTCTTTCCCGGGCCGTAGCGATATTTTCGTGTCATATAGTGTTTGATAATATGTCTCTGTAGCTTCCTTTGTCTCTTTGATTTGTACGATCTCTTGGTTATCGTTATTTATATGTTTTATTTTTTTTTGTCCCCCTTCATTTATTTGTTTGTTTATATGTTTTGGATTTCTTCTATTTTCAAGTTTCTGTACTGTCTGACGTCTTCTCTGATCTTTTTCTTTGTGTTTTTGTCTATTTGTCATTTCTTAATAGTCTTCTCTGTTTCATAAGATTTTGTGTCTCTTTACTCAATTTTTGTGTAATATGTAAATACCCAGTTTGAAATAGATATCTCATTTCGTTCGAAAGTTATCGTGATATAAGAACTCAAAAACGTGAGGAAAAGCATCAATCGTCATTTTTTCACGAATAAAATCTCTTTCCTTTAACAAGGAAAGTAAAAATATTGATAAATCGCATGTTTTAAAAACAAAAGAATCCTTAACAATAATCGTTTACCATTTTTGTACTCCATTTATCAAAACATTTATGAACATACATTGTAATGTTAATGGAGCATTTTCCATCTTACAAGTTTCTGGAGATCCGTTGCAAGATATCCGTCAAGAAGTTGTCTTTCTTGATTATGTATGTAGATAGCAAGAGAGTAGTAACCGGAGATTAAGTGCTCTCGTTTCACAAGGTAACACAAACATAAATATTTTACAAAATAAACCAAAGAAGTAAAAAAGTTGTTCACCTACGGTCTGTCAAATAAGAACGTGACTGCTCGTATTCTTGAAAAAAATGTGTTTCAAGAACATTTTTTGACGTCAAGGTAATCTTTGGTGTGCTAATAAAGGCGCAATTATCTTAATAAGTTTTCCAATCGCCTCCTGCATCAATAATCGCCTGACATCTTCGAGGCATGCTGTCGATGAGATTTTCTCCATACTAGGATCTCCAAATTTTTCGAATTTCGCGAGGCAATAGAGTCAATGTCATCAGAGTCTTTTCTCTGAACTTTCTCTTTGCAAGGGACCAAACGTTTTCAATAGGATTGGCGTTCGGCGATTGTGAGGGCTACTCTAATATCTTATCGCAGGCCCAAGGGGGCCGCTTCGTGACGTGATTTTCGCCCAGCAAAGGTTTCTCCAACGTGCTTCGGAATTTGACATCATGAGCACGAAGATGTTGTCGAATGGTCTCATGGGAGACATTTAAACTCGATTTTCCCAATTTTGCCGCTCCTTGACGCAGCGTCATTTTCATGTCCCGTGAAAACAAAGACATGATTCGTTTTTCGACTTTCGAAGTGACTTTGCCTAGCGAGCCACGTTTTGGAAAGTCGTCAACATTTTTCGTCTCGTGAAAACCATTTACCCACTTCTTCATAACCGATACCGACTTTTTAATATATTTTCACCCCTTTGAATAAGAATAAAGAGAGACTGCCTCGAAACGACGCCCAAGTTACTCATTTTGGATTTTACGCGAATCGACTGATATTTTTACTAAAATGCATCGTAGACAAAAGTTCCCTCTACCGATTTTTTGTTGAATCACTAGAATCGCATCTACCAAAAATGAATTATGCGGACCCGTTCTTACTTGACAGACTGTAGTACTTCCCTTTTAAATAGAAGTTGTAAAGTCAGCAAATTTCTTTTCGAGAACACTCTGTAATCACGTCCGCTTAGGTACTATTATTCTTAAGATTGAAAATAATAAAAAAAAGAACAAAATTTTTAGAATCCTTAACCTTAAGAATCCTGAAAGTGACCCGTAACACGATATATTTGAAGCAACCCGATATTGTTTTCAGACAGCGTATCATAAAACGTATTTTAATGAAGCTAGACACCAAAAAAGCTTCTGGCGCTGATAGAATACCCGCCATAGTAATCAAGAAATACACTAACACCACTTTTCTATAGACTTTTCAACCTATTCTACAGAAAGAAAATATTTCCTTCCTGCTGGAAATGCGTTACAGTTCAGCCAATACCCAAAAAAAGCAAATCTATCAGTATCTTCGAAAATATCTAGAAGGATACAATATTATTAGCTCAATATGGCTTTCGTAAGCAAAGAAGAACAGGAGATCTTCTAACTTATGTCAAACATATGGGGAACAACGTAATTAAACACTCTGGAGACTCTCAAGCCAGGCTGTTCTGGTATATCTGAAGAGTTTTGTTTATGGCTCTCATGTTTCCCCAGAGAGCGTTCTTTACGAGTGGCAGTCGACAGATTTTTTCTAATACCTTCACTATTAACGTCGGTATATCCTAAAACTCCTTACTGTCTCGCACTCCATTTACATTAACGATCTGCTGGAAAGGACCAGAAATCCAATCCCCTGCTTTACTCATGACAGTACACTCATTTTTTCATTCACTTTGAAGGCTCGAATAACGCTACCCGTGCAAATATCTATGTATGGAAGTCCAGTATGGACCTGGAAGAAGTTCTGTCTTAGGGTGTCAGTAACCAAGCAGAATTTAATACTACAAAAAAAACTAAATCTACAAAAGTTAACATTACTGAACGGTACACTCCATGGTCAGTCATAGTATATGTGCTGGGCGTTAATTTGGGAGCAAATAAGTCTTGGCATGAACATGTCGCACGAGTAGCAAACTAAGCTTCCCAAAAGCTTGGAATATTATTTCGAACTAGTAATCTTTACACACCACAATAACTGTTAATTCTGTACAAATCACTTCTTTAAGTCCTTATATGTTTAACTATAATTAATTATACTTAAAAATTGCTCATTATTATAACTAAAAATAAAGAAAATTCTCATAACCTTGATAAAACTTTACCATATTTATGGAGCCCCACCCTTTTCACTCTTAAAGTTATATTGGTAAAAAATTTGAAGATACATTTCTACTACTCTTTTTTCTTTTCAAAAATAGAGGAAACTATGGTAGTAGTGGTCACCTTAAAAAATTAGTAGATTTACCAAATTATTAAACATCTAGTAAGTGCGCTTATCGCTCAAGAACCAATTATCCGATTTATATCATTTTTTTTCAAAACATACATATGTTCTCTGGTCAGGTTACAAGCTATATTTTATTACGTTAGGTAACATAAGGAATAAGCAGTGACGATAATAATGATTCAAGTCGGAAAAAAGTTTGCCGCTAGCGCGTTCTCTTGCAATCCACTGCCTAAACTATTAAATATGGAACAATATCATAACAAATCAATAGCAAAGAATATAATATATATAAAATGCAACATCTCTCTGTCTGTCTGCCTGACTGTTAGTGTGCTTATGACTTGAAAACCACTTATCAGATTTACATGTTTTTTTTTAATTCATACATTTGTTCTCTGTCCAGGTTATCTATAATCTTCTATCTATATATATATAATATATATATATATATATATATATATATATATATATATATATATATATATATATATATATATGTATATATATGTATATATATATATATATATATATATATATATATATATATATATATATATATATATATATATATATATCTATAATATATATAAAATGCAACGTCTATCTGTCTGTCTGTCTGTCTGTCCGTTAGTGCGCTTATCACTGGAGAACCACCTATCCGATTTACGTACTTTTTTTTTAAAACATACATATGTTCTCTGGCCAGGTTATAGGCTATATTTTATTACGATAGGTAGCATAAGGAATGAGCAGTGACGATAATAGTGAATGAAGTCGGAAAAAAGTTTGCCGCTAGCGCGTTCCCTTGCAATACACAGCCTAAACCATTAAATATGGAACAATATTATGTAGCAGAGAATATCTATAATCTATAATATATATAAAATGCAATGTCTCTCTGTTTGTCTGTCTGTCCATTAGTGCGTTTATCACGCGAGACCCACTTTATACGATTTAAGTGTCTTTTTTAAATTCATACATATATTCTTTGGCCAGGTTATATAAAAATAATAATAATCTATATCTATAACATATATAAAATGCAACGTCTCTCTGTCTGTCTGTCTGTCCGTTAGTGCGCTTATCCCTCGAGAACCACTTATCTGATTTGTCATTTTTTAAATTCATACATATGTTCTCTGACCAGGTTATAGATATATATTTTATTACATCTATAATATATATAAAATGCAACGTATCTCTATCTGTCCGTCTGTCTGTCTGTCCGTTAGTGCGCTTATTACTGGAGAACCACTTATCCGATTTACGTGCTTTTTTTTTAAAACATACATATGTTCTCTGGCCAGGTTATAGGATATATTTTATTACGTTAGGTGTCATAAGGAATAAGCAGTGACGATAATAGTGAATCAAATCGGAAAAAGTTTGCGGCTAGCGCGTTCTCTTGCAATACACTGCCTAAACCACTAAATATGGAACAATATCATATAGCAAAGGATATCTATAATATATATAAAATGCAAAGTCTCTCTGTCTGTTTGTCCGTTTGTGCGCTTATCACTGGAGAACCATTTATCAGATTTTCATGCTTTTTTTAAACATACATATGGTCTCTGTCTAGGTTATAAGATATATTTTAATACGTTAGGTGACATAAGGAATAAGCAGTGACGATAATAGTGAATCAAGTCGGAGAAATGTTTGCCGCTAGCGCGTTCTCTTGCAATACATTGCCTAAAGCATTAAATATGGAACAATATCATGTAGCAAAGAATATAATATATATAAAATGCAACGTCTCTCTGTCCGTTAGTGAGCTTATCACTCGAGAACCACTTATCTGATTTACGTGTTTTTTTTTTAATTCATAAATTTGTTCTCTAGCCAGCTTATTTATAATCTTCTATCTATAATATATATAAAATGTCTGTCTGCCTGTCTCTCTGCCTGTCTGTCTGTCTATCCGATAGTGCGCTTATCACTGGAGAACCACTTATCCGATTTACGTGCTTTTTTTTTTAAAACATACATATGCTTTCTGGCCAGGCTATAGGATATATTTTATTGCGTTAGGTAACATAAAGAATAAGCAGTGACGATAATAGTGAATCAAGTCGGAAAAAAGGTTACCGTTAGCGCGTTCTCTTGCAATACACTGCCTAAACCATTAAATATAGAACAATATCATGTTGCAAAGAATATAAATATATATAAAATGCAACGTCTCTCTGTCTGTCTGTCCGTTAGTGCGCTTGGGAACCACTTGAGAACCACTTATCCGATTTACGTGTTTCTATAAATTTATACATATCTTCTATATAATTCGATATAAGCCTAGATAATGGGAGATAAGGTGAGATAATGGAGATAAGTATAAATAATGGGAGATAAGGAGTAACAATGGAAGATAAGGAGAAATAATGGGAGATAAGCAGAGATAAGTCTAGATAATGGGAGTTATGATGAGATAATGGGAGATAAGAAGAAATAATGGGAGATAAGGAGAAATATTGCGAGATAAGTCGAGATAAGCTTAGATAATGGAAATTATGTAGAGATAATGGGAGATAAGGAGAAAAAATGGGAGATAAGGATAAATAATGGCAGATATTTTATTACGTTAGGTAACATAAGGAATAAACAGTGACGATAATAGGAAATCAAGTCCACGCGAGCGGAGCCGCGGGCACGGCTAGTATGGATATATATATATATATATATATATATATATATATATATATATATATATATATATATATATATATATATATATATATAGATATATCATGTAGCAAAGAATATCTATAATTTATATATATATATATATATATATATATATATATATATATATATATATATATATATATATATAATATATATATATATATATATACAGTCGACTCTCTATATAGTGAAAGACCAAAATGCAGTTTTACGATGGTTTTAAGTGGCCCGTACGCATCAAAACGTACCAATATGGGGAAATTTAATAAAACAAGCCTTTTGCTTTATTAAATTTCCCGATATTGGTACGTTTTGATGCGTACGGGCCACTTGAAACCATCGTAAAACTGCATTTTTAGTCTTTCACTATATAGAGAGTCGACTGTATATATATATATATATATATATATATATATATATATATATATATATATATATATATATATATATATATATATATATATATATATATATAATGCAACGTCTCTCTGTCCGTTAGTGAGCTTATCACTCGAGAACCATTTATCCGATTTACGTGCTTTTTTTTAAACATAGATATGTTCCCTGGCCAGGTTACATTAGGTAACATAATAAGTAGTGAATTAAGTCGGAAAAAAGTTTGCCGTTAGCGCACTCTCTTGCAATACGCTGCCTAAACCGTTAAATATGGAACAATATCGTGTAACAAAGAATATAATATATATAAAATGCAACGTCTCTCTGTCTGTCCGCGCGCTTATCATTCGAGAACTACTTATCCGATTTACGTGTAAACAGTGACGATTATAGTGAATCAAGTCCACGCGAGCAGAGCCGCGTGGACGACTAGTAACTTAATATTTTCTAACCACTAGTAATACTATCTTCGGTGGAAACTTTTATGCTACTGCAGACAATTATTTGAAATTAAATTTTGATGTAATTACATTTTGATGAAAATAATGAACAATGCGCCATCTATAGGCTTATTTAGACAATAATATCCTAATAATATTTAAGTATTACAGTTTTCTTTCTTTAATTCCAACAAAATTAATAAGATGATATACTTATACATTTTTACAGGAAACTACACTTTATTATTAGAAACTTTAATAATTAAATAAGAGATGACAGAAGCCAACAAGTTTATTGATTTCTGAGTAACTTTAGTTGTGTCAATAATTTCAAGATCACGTGTTCGCACAAATATATAGAAATCTACATGACGAAGGCGATTAGTATATATTTAATGGGACAGATGCCTCTAAAAGCAGACGATATTTTCTATTTCTTTTTAAACAGTCAACTATCTTTTTCTCGCACAGTCGGAATCATTTGTTTTTCTTTTACGGCTAGTGCGACCGCATTCGAGCTGACAAGAAAATCGAAAGCTCGCTCCGCTCTTGTCAAAACTGAAAGGCAGGACTTTTGCTGAAAAAGTCGGAAAAATCCGTTCAAAAATGCAAAAAATCGGGAAATAAAGTGTTTTTAAAAAATGAGAATAGTTTGCTGACACTGATTCCGAATTTACCAAGTGAAGAAAGTGTTTTCGGGGGCGTTTTTCAGCCTGAAATTCGGATTTTTCAAAGGGACTTTATTGGTGTAATCCCTACGAGTCCAAAGAAGGTGAGGTTCTTTGATTGTTATTTTCCTGTTTTGTGCATAAAATATTTAATTAATTTATCAGACATTGTGGGATATGAGGAACATAAATAATTCAATAATATAATAAATAAATATCGCCTGTTGCTGTGATAGTTTTGGTCTAATTTTAGCAAAAACTCTAGAAAGTTTGATTATTTTTAAACAGCCATCCTTATTGAGTATCACTTGAAAAATTATTTTAGTTTTGGACTAGTCAAGTGATATAACTAGTAAATTCTTGAATGCTGAGTTTCCCTAGTGATAACTAATATATAATGAATTAAAGGGATGGATCACAATTCTTTACACATTACCATTTAAAATGTAGCATTTATGAGTATGGATAAAACTCAAACTGCATAAGGCTTTTTGAGAATCAGTGAAATGACCATTTCATGTTTAAAAAGGTTCAAGTACAAATGAAGTTCTCAGTGTTTGTTACATCTAAGAAAGATATTGTTTAGTAAAGGCGATATTTACTAGACTTAACAGTTTGTAGGCAAATACTAAAACCTGAGTGAAAAACTAAATATATTTTTGTCATTATTCAAAAATTTGAACCTATCTAGATACTGATTTCGTATAATATCTTGTTCATCTCATTTACGTTTTACATTTACTTATTAGATTAATGGTACTAGTATACGTATAATTTAAACCAAATCTCAAATTCAAATTTATAATATCTTCGATAATATCTCGAAAAACAAAGCATACATGAAATTTTAAATTTTTGGGATTTTTGCCAAGCTTTGACAGTAAAATCTTTAAATCAGTGGCTAAAAATAAAATCAAATATACTTTATTAATTACAAATGGTTCCATAATTTATTAGATAAAAATAAAAATTTTAAAAAATTCATCAATTTCGTAATGAATTATTTATTTTATCTTTCATAATATTATATCTGTTCTATAGTTAGGCCAAAGAGTTTTTATTTGTTTCAGTTTTAGTCATGTCATAAATTAGAAAAATATGGCTTGTCTGCATTGATTATTATATACATTCATTCAGATTCATTTATTTGTCCCTAGGTTCATATGAATAACATCAAACAAGTCAAAACTAAAAGTAAAGGACCCCACACTTTTCTTATGGAAAAGTGGGTTTGGTCAAATTGACTGAATTTTTGATATGTTGTAGTTCTTAGCTTTTTAAACAAAAGTGTTCATGGGCACAACCTTAAAAAATGGACAGATTTCGAGTTATTTTCAATTCAAATAATAAATTCCATTTTTTTTAAACCATTTTGATAATTTTGATGACATAGCCCCACAAAAAATATGAAAATTCGTTACCATGAACCAAAATACATGAATCTAGCGTATTTTTCGAGGCTGAATTGAAATCCGTAGTTAAAAAAAGATTTATCTTGTCATTTTTTTTTTCGCCAAAAACTATAGTAATAATGTAATGACTCTTAATGAAGTGTAAAAAATGGTAGATATTTTATAGTCTAAAAGAGAATATGCATTCAAACTACAGCAAGCTATTTCTATTAATTAAACCAAAATCCACCCTTATAGGGGATGAAAAATACCTCTAAAACTCAAATAACACACGTGAGTAACATGTGCAAAGGGCAAATTCTTGTAGCTCTTAGGACAAAATATCTGACTCTGGTGTGACAACCAGACATTACTCTTAAAGGGTTGAGACTCACCCCTATAGGATGTAAAAACCACCCCACCTACGTAGGTATCTCATAAGTTTCAATAACGTTCGAAAATTAAGGCTTTTGTAGCTTTAGGCAGGTGTGGTCGAAAATCATCCCTAGAGAGAAAGAGGGAACTACCCCTGGGATTGATGGATCTTGGAAGTTCTAGAATCTGAGAAAAAAATACAGACTGTCTTTAACAAGAAAATTACTTAATTACTTTATTAACTGTTACTATTTAGTGACATTTAACAAAGTAATTAAGTAATTTTATTGTTAAAATGTACGGTCAGAAAGTAACAGACCAATCAATCAACTCTTTAAAAGAAGCAAGACTGTATTTGTCCATCCTACCTGAGACTATGAATGGGCTGGACATGTAGCACGCACGACTGATGGTCGATGGACCAGGCGAACATTAGAATGGAAATCACGAGAACAGAAAAGGAGCATAGGACGTCTCAAAATAAGATGGCGGGATGTTATACAGAGGGTTAAGGGCATTGGATGGATGACAACAGCTGCAAATAGATTGAGATGGAAATTCAGGGGGAAGGCTAACATCAATTAGATAGAATTAGGTTTATAGTGATAGTGAAAAAAAAATACTGAAAACTATGTTTTCCTATAAAATGGTGGAGGTACATTACCGCGCGCCGCTCCTCTGGAGACGAAATAATTTTATTTTATTTGTTTATAATTAAATATTTGGTAGTAAATATTTGTTTTACACTTTTATTACTATTCTAGATTGAGCTAGATTGATTTATTGGCTGTTAGGTAGTTAAGATGCTATAACTATTATACATTATTGGCTAAGAAAAAACATGAAAATACATAATCGATCTTAAAATATATACATATTAGGGACCTAATTAACTTACCCTAGTATGATGGGAAAGTGGAATCTTTGGAACAATGACACTACTCAGTATATATCACCACTACATCAGTCCACTTGCAAGTCCAACTTGCACTTGACCGGTTTTTTCCAGATCTTATCATCATCATCATCAATCAGCCCTTTGCGTCAACTGCTGAACGTAGGCCTCCCCCATCTCAGTCTACTCTCTCCTCTCCTGGGCTCTCCACATCCAGTTACCACACAGTCTCTTAATATCGTCAGTCCAGCGTGTGGGAGGTCTACCCCTACTACGCCTTTCGGGCTATATGTCCCGCCCAGTTCCATTTAAGTTGTGCGATATATGCATTTACATCAGTAACGCCGGCTCTTTGACCGATAACTTCGTTTCTAATACAATCCCGAAGTGACACTTCAATCATTGATCTTTCCATCCTGCGCGATAGTTAAGGTTACAGTTTCCATAAGTCATCACTGGAAGCACACACTGATCAAAGACCTTCCTTTTTAAGCAGATAGGAAGATCACTCCTAAAGACATCTTTAAGTCTCCCATAGGCTACCCAAGCAAGCGTTATTCTTCTCTTCAATTCGCACGTTTGGTTTTCCCTTGTGATGCGAATCTCATGATCAAGATGGGTGTATTTGTCCACTAGCTCCACATCTTTATTACCGACATTAATCTGTTCGCTTGGAACCAAGTTCGTCATATATTTTGTTTTAGAAGCATTCATTTCCCTCCCCATGTCTGCACATACTTCTCGAAGTTTTTGAAGCATTACTGCAAGCTCTTCAAGACTGTCAGATATCAGGCCTATATCATCTGCAAAACGCAGATTTGTCAGACTTTGCCCATATATGTTAAGGCCTTTACCTTCTCAGTTGATTTTTTTGAAAGCATGTTCTAAAACTACGGTGAATAGTTTAGGCGACATTGTGTCGCCTTGTCTTACTCCGCTATCAATTGGTATGGATTTAGTGTTTTCGTGGAGTTTCACCGTCATACAGGCATTTTTATAAATGTTGTTAGTCAACTTTGTATAACGATAGTCAACACGGCACTCTTGTAACGCTTCTAATACTCAGTCCAGCTCGACGTTATCAAAAGCCTTATTTTATGAAGGCCAAGGCAAATGGTCTGTTATATATTCAGTGCTTTTCTCAGATCTTATGGTTTTTAAATGACGAAAAATGTATTTTTATAACTTCCAGTTTCATAATAAAAAAAATCTAGCCACGCATCACGAGAAAGGGTTATTTTTATTTACATATGAAGAGCTGTTTCATACACATTTGAATGTTATTCTTTACAGTACAGTCTGTCAAGAAAGGGAACCTTTGGCTATGACGCATTTTAGTAAAAGTATCAGTCGATTCCGACCTTTCGTCGAGATCACGTAAGATCCAAAATTAGTCCCTTGTATGCGCGTCGGTTCAAGGCAGGACAAGGTCTTTTTTTATTCCCATCCGCGGCCGCTAAATATATTAAAAAGTCGGTCTTGTTTCTGAAGAAATGGGTAAATCATTTAACGAGACAAAATATGGCAACGACTTGCCATAACGTGGCTGGGTAGGCAAAATGATTCGTGTCTTTGTTTTCACAAGTCCCAACATTGACGTTGCGTCAAGGAGCGGCAAAATTAAGAAAATCACGTTTGAATGAGTCCCATGAGATCACTCGACAACATCTTCGTGCTTATGATATCAAATTCCGAAGCATGTCGCACGTCGTGATAAGATACTAGAGAGCTCTCACACCCGGACGCCAACCCTATCGAAAACGTTTGGTCCCTTGTAAAGAGAAAGCTTAGACAAAAGACTCTGAGTATGCAGGAAATTTCGTCGATAACATGCCTCGAAGATGCCAGGCGATTATTGATGCAGAAGCCGATTGAACAACTTACTAAGTTAATTGCGCCGTTGTTCGCACACCAAAGAATATATTGATGGTAAACAATGTTCTCGAAACACATTTTTTCAAAAATACAAGCGATCACGTTCTTATTTGATAGGCTGTAATAATAATATTTGACCAATAGTTTTCATTCATCATCACTAGATAATGAGATTTTATTTTTTGTATTTGCTTAAATAACCGCAAACCACTAATTGCAGTTTAAAAACCACATTCAGAAACTTGACCCATCCTATATACAGCTTCCTCTTGTAAAGCAACAACATATTGCAAAATGATGCAATTACAATGTGGTTTGTTTTCGCAAGATGCAGTTTGTTACAGCAGCAGTACCGGTGTGTCGGGAACCACAGCAGATCGAGTAGAGGCGTCAATTAACCAGGACAAGTGGTAAATTAAGTGGGCGACTTAAATTATGTTCATTTAATTTAATGTTTAATTTAATTTTCATTAAATCATCTGTGCATGTTTAAACTCTTGTGCAACTCGGTGATACTGAATGGCTTATTAATTTCAGTTGTCATTGGGAGTTTTAAATTGGGGCGTTTGTTGTCATGGGGCTGAAAAAAAGGCGTTTTTTAGGATTTTTTTTAGCGAAACTATTCATTATATAAATCAGATTTTTACTTTATATAATAATCCATAGCTTAAACTAGAATTTGTAAAATTTTAATTTAAAAGAAAAAATGGTGTTCTCCTCTTTAAGGAGCATCTGAAATCAAAAGAACTCTGCACTAATCTTATGCAAATTGAATCCTGGTCAAATCGTCTGAAAATGTAGTAGGTTATGCTTCAAGTCATTCTAATCAAAAGTCTCCATAGTTACAAAGTTCAAAAATGGCTAGATTAGGAATTATCGTACTTGGAATTTTTTAAGGACTTATTTTGACTAGATCATGATTTTACGAAAAATTCCGAACAGAATTATATGTTTTTTGGATTGCTAATTATGAATATACTAATTATTTTGACCCATTTCGCTCCTACTTTCGAATATTGGCCATTTTGGCCATTTCTAGAGTCTATTTGATTTAATTCATCTAGAACATATTTTTGCGAAAAATGTTAATGGTAGATAACTTGTTTAAGAATATAACATATTTCTGAATATTTCAAAAAAGCCAAGACAACCAATCTTCCTTTTTCGGGGCCAAAATGTACAAAATCGGATCGCGCGACCTCCACGTGGTATATACTGGGTAACGCTAACGCCGACGGTATACTTACATACAGTTTCTATCGTTAAGTTCGCATACACAAACACACATGCACGCATTTGATTACCTTTTTTAATTGATTAGAACATACGTGTATTTTTACGATAAATTCCAATTTTGCGATGCCGATTACGACTATAATAAATATTTAAATCCAATTTGGTCCTATTGTAGAATATCGGCAATTTGTGTCCATTTTTGGAGTTTGCTCCCTAATTATAAGTGATATAATTTTCACCATTCTTTCTTAACAATTTTTTTAGAGTTGTTGAAAATAAAGCACAAACGACAAAGTAAAATACAAAGAATCCCAAGCTAAAGTACGTAGTGACAAAAAGAACAACCAATGGGAAAAGACATGCTCAAGACTCAACACTTACATAGGAGGAAGAAAAAGCACAGAAAGCTGGAGACTTCTTAAAAATATGAGAACAGAACGGAAAAGAGAAATCTTCTCACCAATAACACCAGAAAAATGGAACCAATATTTTACAAATATACTAACAGAAGATAGACCAGAGTTCAAAAGTACCCAACATGGAAACCCAAATATAGTTTTACGAGGATCCCCAATAAGGATAACAACATCAGAAGTTAAAGAAGTGTGTAAAACGCTAAAAAATGGTAGAGCTCCAGGACCAGGAAAGATCCCAGGGAGATAGTAAAATACGGAACTGAAAAGCTATTTAGCGCTTTGAGGAACTTATTCCAAAGATGCATTAACACATCAGAAGTACCTGAGGAATGGAAAATATCATACATATCAACAATTCATAAGAAAGGAGACAAAAATAATTGCGATAACTATAGGGGAATAACGGTTACAGGATCTATTAGCAGAATATACGGAAAAATACTTAAAAATAGGATAGAAACGGAATACGCGGACGTAGAAGCTGAAGAACAGGCAGGCTTTAGAGCAGGAAGATCCACAATAGACCATCTCTTCTCACTGACACAAATCCTAGAAAAGAAAACCGCATTTGATCAGGAAGTCCATGTCTTGTTTGTTGATTTAAAAAAGGCCTACGACAGCGTGCCCCTAATGAGATTGTGGGAAACACTACAACAGAGTAATGTAAGCACCGAAATAATTAAAGCCGTAAAATCCTTATACCAAGACGCAAGAAGTAGTGTGAAAACCAAATATGGTATAACAACAGGGATCCCGGTCACAAAGGGTCACAAACAGGGCTGCTGTATATCCCCAACGCTATTTAAAATCTATTTGGAGAGTGCACTGAAGAACTGGAAAAGGAAATGCAGCAGTATGGGATTACCACTGGATGACGATACTACATTGTACACGCTATCATTCGCAGATGACCAGGTAGTAGTCGCTCAGGACATCGATGATATGGAATATATGACACGAAAACTTATGGAGGAATATGAAAAATGGGGCCTAGAATTCAATATTAAAAAGACCGAGTACATGTGCGTCGGAGGACAACAGCAGGACTTGAAACTGGCCACAGGACACACCATCAAACACTGTGCCAGTTATAAGTATTTGGGAACGAGAATATCTAGGGACGGAACACTGGAAGAAACAATATTCGAGAGGAATATCCAAGGAAGAAAAGCGATTGCAATGCTTAATAGTATATTATGGAACAAAAACATAACCATTGAAAATAAGAAGAGAATTTACAACTCAATAGTGAAAAGTATAATAACTTACAGCTCCCAGGTGTGGCCATTAAAGGAAAGAACAGAAAAAATACTAAAAGCTACAGAAATGGATTTCTAGAGACGAGCAGCCAGAAAATCCAGAAAAGACCGCATACCAAATGACACGATAAGGCGAGCTTTAGAAATAAAGCACAATATAGTGGACGAAATCAGAACCCAACAGTTGGTATGGTACGGACATGTACAGAGAATGTCACAAGACCGACTACCTAAAAAGATTTTAAATTGGAACCCTCATGGAAAAAGAAAGCGAGGAAGACCACGCCAAAGCTGGAGAGCAGGAATCAACAAGGAAGTACTAGAGAGAGATCTGGAGGAGGAGGGATGGAAAAACCGGGAGGAGTGGAAATTAGGCATCGGAAGACGTTATAAAACCGATTGATATATATATATATATATATATATATATATATATATATATATATATATATATATATATATATATATATATATATATATATATCTATATATATATATATATATATATATATATATATATATATATATATATATATATATATATATATATACGAGGCTGGTTTGAAAAGTCCGTGCAAAGTCCGAGAGATGGCACCACTGGCGCGTATCGAGGTCATGTTTAGTTAGTAGCATCTCTTGAATGAACGCACACCAAGTTTCAGCCATATTGGTCTATTTCTTTGTGTTTGGCATTCGTGTGAATCAAGGAAGTCGAGTGATTTTCAAGAAATGGACGAAAAAGAATTTCGTGTGGTGATTAAACATTACTTTATGAAAGGCAAAACGCCTCAGGAGACTAAAGAGAAGCTTGATAAACATTATTGTGACTCTGCATCTTCGATTAGAACAGTTTATAAGTGGTTTCAAAATTTTCGGACTGGCCATATGGACACAAGTGACGCTGGACGTTCTGGACGGCCTGTGGAGGTTACGACTCCAGAAATCATTGATCAAATCCATGATATCGTGATGGATGACAGAAGAGTTAAGGTGCGTGAGATTGCTAGTGCTGTGGGCATCTCGACTGAACGGGTACATAATATTTTGCATAAACATTTGGACATGAGAAAGCTATCCGCAAGATGGGTGCCGCGATTGCTCACGCTTGACCAAAAACGGAATCGTGTGAAGTGTTGCAAGGATGGTTTGCAGCTGTTCCAGAAGAATCCGGAGGACTTTAAGCGTCGTTTCGTCACTGTGGATGAAACATGGATACATTACTATACTCCTGAGACCAAACAACAATCTAAACAATGGGTTTACCAAGGGGAATCTGCACCAAAAAAGGCGAAGACCGTTCCTTCGGCCGGAAAGGTTATGGCGACTGTCTTTTGGGATTCGCAAGGGATAATCCTCATCGACTATCTGGAAAAGGGTAAAACTATTACAGGTGAATATTATTCATCGTTATTGGACCGTTTGAAAACCGAGCTGCAAGAAAAACGCCCGCGATTGGCCCACAAGAAAGTCCTTTTCCATCACGACAACGCACCAGCACACACCTCAGCAGTTGTGGTCGCAAAATTAATGGAAATAGGATTCCAACTCGTTTCACATCCCCCCTATTCTCCAGACTTGGCTTCCTCGGACTACTATTTGTTCCCCAATTTGAAGAAATGGCTGGCGGGACAAAGATTTTATTCAAACGAGGAGGTGATTGCAGACACTAATGGATATTTTGCAGACTTGGACAAATCCTATTATTCGGAAGGGATCAACAAACTAGAACATCGTTGGTCGAAGTGTATAAGCCTAAAAGGAGACTCTGTCGAAAAATAAAAAAGGTTTACCCCAAACACATAAGTAGTTTTTATTTTTGCACGGACTTTTCAAACCAGCCTCGTATATATATATATATATATATATATATATATATATATATATATATATATATATATATATATATATATATATATATATATATATATGAAAATAAAGTTTAATTTTTATGTGTTTCAGTTTAATTAAATCCAGAAAAGTTGGCCAAAAATAAACGCTATTGAAACGCTCCAGAAATGGCCAATATTCGAAAGTAGGTGCGAAATGGGTCAAAGTAATTATTATATTCATAATTAGCAACCCAAAATACATATAATTCCGTTGGAATTTTTCGTAAAATTATGTTCTAGTCGATAATTCTTAATCTATCCATTTTTGGACTCTGTGGAGACTTTCGATCAGAATGGCTTAAAGCATAACATACTACATTTCCAGCCGATTTGACCGGGATCCAATTTCTATAAGATTAGTTTGGGATTCTTTTCAAAGAAATTAGTTTACTAGAGGATCAATCTTGTCTTTGAACGAAGAATTAAAAAAAAAATTATCAAATGGTATCGGTTTAAACAAAAAAGCGAAAAAATGACGTTACCGCGTTTTACATTTTTGCTAATTAAAAATAAAGTCCTTGATAAAATCTAAATTCCTTCGTTCGAAGACAACCAATATGTTCAGAGAAAATATGCACCAAATTTCATCAAAATCGGTTCAGTGGTTCTTGAGATATCCTGTACACCGCCAAGTGATTTTCAAGAAAAAGTTTTAGATTGCGAGAATCAGGTTAAAAACAATAATATAAAAATATATTCTTACCTGTAAATGAATTATCGACTCCAGGGCCATATGCTGAATCTTCATCAGCTATTTGAACTTCTAGAATACTAATTTGTTCTTGCCTATGACGTATAGAAGCTTATAGTTTGTAGCAATTGTCGCTCGGCCAGGCCAACTCGTTCTCCGTCCACTTTAGCTGCGTAGTCATTAAACTCTCGTAGCTGTCATTATAGTTAACAAAGCCAATTAAAATATAAACTTTAATAACTGCTACGACTAATTGTTACGAGTAAATTGCTACGAGTGAACTGTACAACCGTACTGAACAAACTCTCAGTTTCGAATATAGAACCTTAGAATGACAAATGTGAATACTTTGTCCCTTCTTACAAGGACAATTGAAGAATCTCTTTGTATTATATTATAAGCTACCAGTGCCCGCGGCTCCGCTCGCGGTGACCTCACTCACTATAATAGTGCACTGCTCATTCCTTATATTACCTGACGTAATAAAATATATCCTATAACCTGGCCAGAGAACATATGTATGTTTTAGAAAAAAAAACACGTAAATCAGATAAGTCGTTCTTGAGTAATAAGCGCGCTAACGGACAGACAGGCCAACATAGAGAAGTTGCATTTTATATATATTATATTCTTTGGTACATGTTATTGTTCCATATTTAATGGTTTAGCCAGGGTATTGCAAGAGAACGCGCTAGCGGCAAACGTTTTTCCGACTTGATTTACTATTATCGTCATTGCTTATTCCTTATGTTACCTAACGTAATATAAAGTATATCCTACAACCTGGCCAGAGAACATATGTATGTTTTAAAAAAAAACACGTAAATCTGATACGTGGTTCTCCAGTAATAAGCACACTAACAGACAGATAGACAGGCAGACGAAAAAAGTTGCATTTTATAGATATTATATATATTCTTTGCTACATTATATTGTTCCATATTTAATGTTTAGGCAGCATATTGCAAGAGAACGCGCTAGCGGCAAACGTTTTTTCCAACTTGATTCACTGTTATCGTCACTACTTATTCCTTATGTTACCTAACGTAATAAAATATATCCTTTAACCTGACCATAGAATATATGTATGCTTAAAAAAAGCACGTAAAACAGATAAATGGTTCTCCAGTGATAAGCGCACTAACGGACAGGTAGACAGACAGAGAGACGTTGCATTTTATATATATTATATTCTTTGCTATATGATATTGTTCCATGTAATGGCTTAGGCAGTGTATTACGAGAGAACGCGTTAGCGGCAAACTTTTTTCCGACTTGATTCACTATTATCGTCACTACTTATTCCTTATGTTACTTAACGTAATAAAATATATCCTATAACCTGACCAGAGAACATATGTATGTTAAAAAAAAGCATGTAAATCGGAGAAATGGTTCTCAGGTGATAAGCGCACTAACGGACAGGTAGACAGACAGAGAGACGTTGCATTTTATATATATTATAGATATTCTTTGCTACATGATATTGTTTCATACTTAATGGTTAAGGCAGCGTATTACAAGAGAAAGCGCCAGTGGCAAACTTTGTTCCGGCTTGATTCACTATTATCCTTACTGCTTATTCCTTATATTACCTAACGTAATAAAATATATCTTATAACCTGGCCAGAGAACGTATGTATGTTTAAAAAAAAGCACGTAAATTGAATAAATGGTTCGCGAGTGATAAGCGCACTAACGGACAGACAGACAGATAGACAGAGAGCCGTACCATTTTATATATATTATAGAAGAAAGTTTAAAATACATTAAAATCGCGTTAAGGTCGGCAAAGACTGACCTGAGAGCAACTGCTCGCTACCTGTTCCGAAAACTCTACACAACGGCATTTGCTTTAAACTGCTCCAAATTGTAACCGCTTCTTATGAAACTTACAGAATATATTCCTAAGATATCATACTAAAAAAAAATGTGAAAATCCAAAAATCGAATGAATTTTTTGACGCAGGCAGGTATATCCCCTTAAATTGTAGGAAAAACTAAAAGTGTCATGTATATGTTTTGTACGTGTTGGAAATTAAAATATCATTTTAATTTACATTTATCTGTGTATTTTACAATGTACAGTTTGACATTCACCCTGTTTCTACTGTTTTCCTGTTGGGACGCCCAAAGCTTATTATGATGTTGTTGACATCTAGATATATATTCATTTTGAATAAGAACCTGAGAAGAAAGAACGGAGACAAATAGAAATAAAGATCTTCCCCAGCGAGTCTGGCGCCCTCACATACTTATATGCAGTCACTATACTATATTGTGAATTCCGTTATATAGTTTTGACCCCGGTATGGAATTTTTTTTATTCCGGACTTGAATTTCCGCATTTTGCACAACTGAATGAACCACCTTAAGTAAACAGCCTATGTTGAACATTATACAGGGTGACCCAGTATTCAGTGTACATAGAGTTATTGTAGATTTCTAGGGTGAAAATATGACCATTTAACTACCTTAGTCCAAAAATTCGTAATTTTTGAGATACAGAATGTCAAAGTTTGTATTATTTGTACAAGATTCGGTGCTAAGGGGTTTTCTGAGATGAGAAATCGAAATCACCTCACAGTTTTGTTGTAAATTGTAGGGGGCGCCACTTATTGCACTGTGTATACTTTTTAAATTGTCATAACTTTTTTATTCTCATTCTGTATGATATTTTTAATTAAATAATCGTATTTTCTGCCTTCCTCCGTCTCAAAAAGCTCTCTTGGTAATTGTTCCTCCGAGCAACAGTTTCTGAGATAATAGGATGTTTATTTCCATTTTTTAATTCCATTGTCAAATTCGCAAATGCGTCTTTGAAATTTGAAGCATGCTTAAAAGCAAACAGGCTAACAACAATAATAAGATATATATATATATATATATATATATATATATATATATATATATATATATATATATATATATATATATATATAAGAAGGAACGCATTTGCGAATTTGACAATATAAATAAAAAAACCGGTCAAGTGCAAGTTGAACTTGCACAATTAGTGTTCCGTACGTTGATTGATTTTAAAATAAAAATTTTTGTTAGGGTGGTATAAAATGATCAGTGACTTTACAAAGCACACCCCAAATGAGTTTTCAACAAAGTTTGTTTCCAATCTTTACTGAAAACTGGTGACTTTGAAATTTTGTTTTTTTTATATATACCAAATAAATTATTAAAGGTAATGCACTCCTGATAATTTTCGTTCAATCTATACCCCGTGGAAAATATTCCAGAATTTTTTTAAAATTTTTTGATCAGTACTTTTCGAGATAAGGTAGGGGACAGCGATTTTTTAAAAGTAATACGAAGAAAAGTGTACGCAAGTATTACATTATATATATATTTTTTACTCGTGTTTTCACAAGCTTTCATTTGATACCACACTCGATGACCTAGTAAAAAAAATTTTTTTCCACTTCCGATTTCACCCCTCAAAACGAACCCGTTAAGTCAAAATTTATGTTACGGTGGTATAAAATAATTAGTGACTTCACAAAACACACCCCAAATGAGTTTTCAACAAAGTTTATTTCCAATCTTTACTGAAATCTGATGACCTTGAAATTTTTGTTTTTTTTTATATACCATATAAATTATTAAAGGTAATGCACTCGTGATAATTTTTGTTCAATCTACACCCCGTGGAGAATATTCCAGAATTTTTTCGAAATTTTTTTGATAAGTACTTTTCGAGATAAGGCCCGGGACAGCGATTTTTCACGAATTTTTAAGAATAATACAAAGAAAAGTGCGCGCAAGTATAATATTATATATACATTTTTTACTCGTGTTTTCACAAGCTTTCATTTGACACCACACTCGATGACCTAGTAAAAAAACTTTTTTTTCACTTCCGACTTCACCCCCCAAAACTAACCCCTTAAGTCAAAATTTTATTCTCAAAACTACATGGCTCTGATGAGGCCATCAATTCCTATATTATTACCAAATTTCACCTTTCTATGTCAAATAGTTTCGGAGAAAATCGGGTGTGACAGACAGACAGACAGACAGACAGACACCGAAGTGATCTTATAAGTACGGAACACTAAAAATGGAAACAAACATCCCACTATCTTAGAAACTGTTGCTCGGAGCAACATTCACGAAGAGAGGTTCTTTGGACAGGAGTAGGCGGAAAATACGAATATTTATTTAAAAATATCATACAGAGTGATATAAAAAAAGTTATGACAATTTAAAAGTATACAGAGTGCGCAAGTGGCGCCCCCTACAATTTACAACAAAACTGTGAGCTGATTTCGATTTCTCATTTCAGAAAACCCCTTAACACCGAATCTTGTACAAATAATACAAGCTACTTAAGAAACACTACAATTAAGAAAGCTACTTAAAAAAACTAAAATAAAAGTATAACTTTGACACCCTGTATCTCAAAAATTACGAATTTATAAGTTGGGTTAAATGGTCATATTTTCATCCCAGAAATTCACAGCACTCTATGTATACGGAATACTGGGACACTACTTTTTAAGTAAAAAAAAAACAATGAAAGAAAAAAAACTTTTGTTACAAATCGTTTTATTGTTTCGCCGTTAAGATTTGTACATTTTGCATGCGTTCGAACAAATTCTTGAAACATTTTTGGTACCTCAAAAACATGGTTTTGAAAGAATTCAACAGCTACTTGAGATGATGGAAATCGCTGTCCACGCATTTTTTTGACATTCGGGTACAAAATGTAGTCGTTAGGCGATAAATCAGGTGAATACGGGCAGTTGGACATTATTTTAATGTTTTTCTCCGTCAAATAATCAATTGGGGTTTTGAAAAAAAAATGTCGTAAATGGAAAGATCATATAAAATTAGAATCAAAACTATTTTTTTTTTTCGTTATAATTAAAAAGTTATATCAAATTGAAAATAATTTTTTAAACTTATTACCGATGACGCGCCGACAGTTCCCGAAAAAACCCGAGCTCGTGTGACGTCACAATGTTTATTTCTCCCCAACATTACAAACAGCTGATACGAGTGTTTTAGTTTTCAATCAATTTATTCTAGTTATTATCATCAGTGTATTGATAAATGATTTTTGTTTTATCTAGTGTTTCAAAATTTATATATCCAGCTAGGTTATACACTGGACCAAATGGGCAGCGTAAATTGTCACACATTACTGAATTAAATTAGGTTAAATTAAATTCGTAACCGACAATAAATTTTTTGCAATAAACTTCAATAACTTTGACAGTATATACACAGGTAGAAGCTGTTGACAGTACTTACGTGAAAATACTTTAACATAATGACGTCACAAACATGGCAGCTAATTGTGACACTTTCGTAGTCACGTGATTTTTTTAAAAATTTTATAAATTTTAATTAATTTGTAATTAATTCTAAAAATTTTTTAAGAAATTTTTCGCATCGATTATTGATATTATTTATGATAAAGTTTTAAAATAAAGTAAAAAACCGATAATTATTTTTTATTCAAAAACTCAATTGTTTGACGTCTTGTGTGAGAGCTGGCACTGTCATGATGAAGAAGGATGCGACGTTTTCGGTTATTTTTCCTAATTTCGTCTGATTTCTGGCAAACAAATTGTTGTATAAGGCAAAGATAAACATGTGACAGAACAGGAAAATTCCATATTAACTACTGTGGGCCGAATGGCCCCCCGTTCGGATCTCCGGGTGGGGGCTAGTTCGGAGGCGTCGACTTGCAGACATCATAATTTTAAGATAGATTTTTGCAACATACGAGGTATAAACTCAAACATAAATTCAGTGCATCAACACCTGCAATCAGATAAAACTCATGTACTCGCTCTATGTGAAACCAAGGTCAGTCCATCGACCAGCACGGTCGACTATCTTTATCCTGAGTACGACTTTGGAATCTGTCTTTTTGTCAGAAGCGACCTCTCTTGTCAACGAGCCCCCAAACTTTGATGTTATGTGGTTAAAAATAACGACTCAACAAACCACAAGGTTCATCTGTATCCTGTATCGACCACCAAGTGATACCAATTTTCGAACACTTTTCGCTTCTCTTGCAGACACCATCGATCATTTACAAAGTAACTATCCAAGTGCCGAAATTGCCATCCTGGGCGACTTTAATGTCCACAATATCAACTGGCTCAAATATTCAAATACTACCGACGAACAAGGTCGTGAAGCTGAATCATTCTCGATCAGTTATGGCTTAACTCAGCTTATTGACGAACCAACACGGATCCCTGATCGAGACGGGGAGTTCGCCAGTCTTCTTAATCACCAATCCGGAGATTTACACGGTCACCGTAAATCCGCCGTTAGGTTCTTCCGACCATAAACTGCTTTCGACATCGAGTATCCTGCCAATCAGTGGCAGAGAGGCGCCTAGGCCGCGCAGGATTTGGCACTACAAATCTGCTAAATGGGAAAATCTCATGGAATACTTTCGAACACCGTAAATCGAAACATCTTTGTTCATGCCCGGAACAGATGCAAGGGAATTATCGACGAAACCAAGGAGGCACACAATCAACGAATTAGAAACAAACTTCTCGCTTGTCCCAACAATTCCAGGTCCTTTTGGGCAGTCGCTAAGGCAGTTAGTCAAAATTTTACCAAATCCACCATAACACCACTCACACGGCCAGATAATTCCATTGCAACCACACCTGTTGAGAGAGCGCACTTGTTGGCTGAACTCTTTGCTTCACATTCTACTGTCGATTTCCAAGGAAAAACACCACCTACTATTCCCATATTGCAGTCAAGGATGCCCGATGTTGTCTTCAGACAGCGCATCATAAAGCGTATTTTAATGAAGCTAGACACCAAGAAGGCTTCTGGCGCTGACGGAATACCTGCCATAGTTCTCAAAAACTGTGTAAGGGAACTAACACCAGTTTTCTGTAGACTTTTTAACCTAACCTACAGAAAGGGAATATTTCCGTCCTGCTGGAAATGTGCCACGGTTCAGCCGATACCTAAAAAAAGGTAAGAAGAGCTTGCCAAATAACTACCGACCAGTTGCACTGCTTTCAATAATATCGAAAGTCATGGAAAAGGTTATCAATGAGCATCTTCTAAAATATCTTGAACGATTCAATATTATTAGCGATCACCAATATGGTTTTCGTAAACATAGATCAACAGGAGATCTTCTGACTTATGTAACACATGTTTGGAACAACGCAATTGAACACTTTGGAGAATCTCGAGCGGTTGCTCTTGACATATCCAAGGCATTCGACCGTGTTTGGCACGATGGACTGTTGGCTAAGTTGCGCTTTTATGGTATGTCTGAAAGGTTCTGTTTGTGGCTCTCATGTTTCCTCAGAGAGCGTTCTTTACGAGTGGCGGTCGACGGATTTCTTTCTAACACCGTCACTATCAACGCCGGTGTGCCCCAGGGCTCCATACTGTCTCCTACTCTCTTTCTCATTTACATTAACGATCTGCTGGAAAAGACCGGGAATCCAATCTATAGCTTTGCAGATGACAGTACGCTTGTCTCTTCATTCACCTTGAACGCTCGGACATCGGCTGCTCAGGCGAATATCCGCAGAAAGCAGGAGGTCATTCAACTTAACAAAGACCTGGAAGAAATTCTATCTTGGGGGGGGGTGACAGTAACCAAGTGGGATTTAACGCTACAAAAACCCAAGCGGCAGTTTTTTCTAAAAAAGTTAACGTTGCTAAACCCGACATAGTTATGTCGGGGCACTCCATTCCCCTAGCATCGTCGCTCAATTTGTTGGGCGTTAGTTTGGGAGCAAATATGTCTTGGCATGAACATGTTGCAGGCATAGCAAGGAGAGCTTCTCAAAAGTTGGGAATATTATTTAGAACCAGAAAGCTTTACACCCCACAACAACTGTTCTTTACAATTCTTTACAAAGCCCAAATTCGACCAACTATGGAATACTGCTCCCACGTTTGGGGCTCCGCTCCCAAACATACACTGCATTTGTTGGATTCTATTCAGAGAAGAGCGGTCCGTCTGATTGGGGACCCGGAATTGACCGGCGGCCTTGATTCGCTGGAACATCGAAGAACGGTTGGCGACTTGAGTCTGTTCTACAAGTATTTTCATGGAAAGTGTTCGAAGGATGTAGCCCGCTTAATTCCTCCCAAAGCGGTGCATGTTAGAAATACACGTCGCGCTGGTGCTTCGCATCCGTATGAGGTTCAGCTTGTTACTCCGCGTACAACGCTTTTCAAGCAATCTTTTATATGGAAAACGTCATCTCTTTGGAATAATTTGCCCAGCGCTGTGTTTCCCACCGAGTACAATTTACAGCGATTCAAGAACAACGTGAATCGCTTTTTCCGCACTCGTGCCGCTCCTGGAGCGCTTTAGGGACTTCCCTGTCGTTGGATTCGGTTCATCTTTAAACACCCAAACAGTTGATTGTTGCTTAGTTTCCGGTTCCTACAAATATATTCAAGTTTCGTCTCCTGTAACGATGTTATATACGAATTTTGCATGTCCTCGGTCGAATTTTTTGAGCATTCTCTGACACCAATTAACACCAGCCTCTTTTTCAGTTTCGGTCAAATTATGTGGAATCCATCGGAAACAGATTTTTTCACAGCTAAATGTTCATGCAGAATCAAATGTACTGCAGTCTTTGATATGCCCAAGGATGCCTCTGTCTCACGGTAAGTCACATGCCACAGCATCTATGTTTTCTGGAACAACAACCAATTTTGGTAGACCTTCATGCAATTTATCGCTGACGGAAGCACGACCATGTCAAAAGTTCCATAAATCAATTGTAAACAGTCTTTTCTGATGGTGATTCATTACCAAAAGTTAAACGAAGCGATTCGAGGCATTGTTGTTGAGTAAGGCCTTTACTAAAATCGTAAACAATCATCCAACGAAAACTTTCCCGTGAAGTTTCCATTTGTTCACAAAACTGTTTCCCTGTAAACAAGCTACACGGCCAATTTCTAAACTGCCACTATTTTAACAATGACAAATGTCAAATTTTACAACAATGTATGGTGGTTTGTAAAAACTCCCTCATATTTGTATTTCCTCAGAGAGCGTTCTTTTTGAGTGGTTGTTGACAAATGTCTTTTACTATCACTGCCGCGCCGTTGTGCCCCAAGACGCCATACTCTCCCTTACTCTATCTTCTTTACATTAACGATCTGCTGAGAAAGACAATCAATTTATGTTTAAACGAATTGGCTCTGAAATTATGCTACAAACAATATAAGAAAATGACAAGATTAACCAGATTCATAGAATGACGGTCATTGATTCTTAACTTTTATGATAAACAGAAAGGTGGATTTTGTGGCATAAATGAAAAATTAAAGCAGAATGTATCAGTATTAATGGAAAAACTCAAAATAAATAAGGCACAGTCCGACCTCAAAGAACGAAACACTTTGTTGAATACGCATTTATAAGTAAGTCTTGCTGCCCGTTTTTGTAAAATATCTAAAAAAAAATCTCTTTGTTGAGAGGTCAATGATTTTATGCGGAACTGTGGACTAATATTTGACTGAGAATATTTAGTACTTAAAATTTAATATACCATTTTATGTTCGAATAATAGAATAGTTAGCAGAATAGTTGTCAAACTTCATCTATTGCAGTTCCGGATAATCTGGCGCCTGTGGCAAATATACCATACACAATATTATTCTGGCACACCCGTTTTTTTATGGTTAATATTTATTTAAATTTTTGTCATAATTTTCAAGAAAACTTATGTTTTTTTAGAATCATAAGCAGTCATTGGCATAATCATACATATACTAATTAATAATTCAAAAAATAAATAACCATTCTATTTTTGTTTAATAGATTGTTGTTGACATATTCTTCCTAAAGTCATTATTGCAAATTTAACAACACTATCGTGCAAGATAGAATATCGATTTATTGGAAAATTAACATTAGCCTGCAGACTTGTGGGCAAAAAATTGCAGAACATGGTGCTTTATAAGGATAAAAAACAAATGTATTTATGCAGAATCTATTTTATATTTTATATAAATTTCCTGAACAACTATTTAGCATTATTTCGAGGGGTACTACATCTCCCTTGTGTCCAGCAAGTTGGTTTCATTGTATTCCACGTAAATTAACCCGGCAGAATAATAGGTTAAGCTTCTTAGTTTATTTTTTTTTACACACAAGCCCAACAAAAGTAATTAATAGGGCCGATAACATAGCTATTACACATCAGTATATAACAATACAATGTAGACAGTAACTCAAGACTAAAATTAACCTTATAGTTTAATAAATACAATGATTAATATCATGCCACACACCATTACAATTATTAAAGTAGGTTCAAACAAATATGAAAGAAGTCATTTTGAATCATGGAGAGATCACATACGTGCGACACTTCGTTTTAAACAGAACATATCCCGTAAACAGGAGATGCATACAATACATTCGTGTGCGCCGTAGGAAGGTAAAAGAAGTTACCAGCCCGATTTGCAAATCTGGGGACAATAAATTTCAATTCTTCCAGCAGTGATGGATATTGAATCCTACCATTAACTAGCTTATATAGGAACTTCACCCTCGCTATATTTCAACGCTTCTTCAAGCTCAGAAAATTGAACCTTCCCAACAAGATGTCGTTGTCTATACCAACCTGCGGGTATACTCCATCCTCTCTTCTAGATATACCAGGTGTACAAGTATGAAATACGGATTTTTTTTTCTAAAAAAAAACATGTTAAATTCGAAAGAATGATAAAAAGTGCTTTATTCAAAGAATGCTCCATCGCTTGTTATACATTTTTCCCATCTTTCGGGCAATTTGTGAATACCACGCCAGTAAAAATCTTCCCCTTTTGCTGCGAACCACTCATCGAGCCATTTTTCTCATCTTCGTACGAACCAAAGCGCTGCTCAGCAAGTGCGTGACCCATCGAAGCAAACAAGGGGTAATCGGAAGGAGCCAAGTTTGGTGAGTAAGCTGCATGGGGTAGAACTTCCCAGCTGAGTGCTTCCAACGTGTCGCGAACTGGTTTTGCCATATGTGATGGAGCATTGTCATGAAGAAAAATGACTTTGTGTTGCCTCTTTCGGTATTCTGGCCTTTTTTCAAGCAGCGAACGGTTCAAATCGGTCAATTGTTGTTGGAAATGTTTAGTATTAACCGTTTCCCTAGGTTTTAACAGCTCATAATAGACCACGCCCCTCTGGTCCCACCAAACACAGAAGCCATCGTTTTTTCTGCCAAAGCAATTCGGTCTTGCGGTCGATGTGGATGGTGCGCCTGGGTCTACTCATGATTTTTTGCGCTTGGAATTCTCAAAATAAATCCACTTTTCATCCCCTGCATACGATGCAAAAACGACTTCCACGAGCGAGCAAAATGTCACACGTGTTTTTGTGCTTTTCCATTTGCCTGTCGTTCAACTCATGTGGTACCCATCTACCGGTCTTCTGAAGCTTTCCCATCTCTCGTAGCCGATTGGAAACAGCTTGTTGACTAACGCCCAATTGCTCGGCGAGTTGTTTTTGTGTTTGCGAATCATCTTCGTCCAACAATGCTTGCAATTCCACATCTTCGTATTTTTTTGGCCAGGTTCCACGTTCCTTATCTGCAACATCGAAGTCACCACTTTTGAAACGCCGAAGCCATCGTTCACACGTATCTTGCGATGGAGCATGTTCACTATAAGCTTCTCGAAGTAATCGGTATGATTCAACAGCAGTTTTCTTCAAATGAAAACAAAAAATTAATGCTATCCGCGAATGCTCTTTCATCGGTATAAATTTCGACATATTGAACACAACACAACACTACGCACACACTTTTCCAATTTATCACTTGTGCGCGTGTGACACTTGTTGATGACACAACAAAATGGCGCAGTGTCAAATCTTTATAGCACAAACTGCATTGGTGCACCATCTGTTGTCTGAAATTCGCATTTCATACTTGTACACCTGGTATACTTCAAAAACTTTCTCTGAACCCTCTCCAAAGCAACAATATATTTACTATAGAATGGTGCCCAGACAACAGACCTATACTCAAGTCTGCTTCTAACCAGTACATTAAATACTAAACTCTAAGACGATAGAGTCGCAATATTCTGAAAAGACTTGCAATTTCTGATTACAAACCCCATCATTTTCATCGCATCCGAAACCAACGTGTTAATCTGATGACAGAAGTTCAGCAATCTGATGACAGAAGTCAAAAAACATTTCTTGAAGCTTGTGTTTATTTTGGATCTGGCTATAAGCAACTGACCAGTTTTTTTTTAAACCTTAACCCCACAAACTTCGCAAATATATATTTAATGAATTTTTGTTAAAATTAATCATGGTAAGTGATAAGTCAGCTATTTAGTTTTATTACACGGTTAAAAATGGGAATGATGTTTAATTTTTTTTTATTGCGGTTAAAATTGAACTTAATATTCATTTATTTAATTTTCTTAACTGACACATTCAGTCGTTGTTATTTATAATAAATATTTGTCTAATTTACAAAATAAATCGTAAACGTTGCTAACAGCACTCCCACATGCTCATAATGAATGTGTAGAGTGACGTTAAGCTTTTCTTTAAATCAAAATAAAATTAAAACATTCAAGTTTATTCACCTTACACTTTACTTCAAATATATTAATCAGAACGATGTCCTTTTTGTTTATTCTTATTATCACATCTATTGAAAAAAACTTAAATTTTAACTAAAATCAGTTTTGTAGGGGACTGTGTATGTCGTATCGAAAGACTTCCAAAAATTATTTTTTCCTTTAAAAACATGAACCAGTCATAAATATATAGATTTTATTTAGTGTATATACTGGTCACGAAAGTTTTTACTAAAATTTAATAAATATTTAATATAGAAAAAACGTCCGCTAGAATAGTATTGCGTATTGTAGATTTGCCACAGACGCCAGCTTATCCGTAGCTGCAGTAACTGAAGTTTCACAACTGTGTTGCTAACTGTACAATTATTATAAAATAGTAGCCTGCAGTTCCGCATAAAATCATTTACCTCTCGACAGAGATCTAGAATCCATTTTTTTTTATATATATTTCAAGTCAGTCAAAGATTACGTTTATGAAAAGGAGCGCAAGACAACTTCTAGATATTTCCAAAAAAGTGCTTCCTTCTTTGAGGTCGACCTATGGCTTATTTGTTTTGAGTTTTTCCATTTTTACTAACACAATTTGGTCTAATTTTCCATTACACTATTACAAGCTTTTTGTAAAGAATCAACGACGGTCATTGTATGAATCTGGTGAATTTTGCCCTTTTCTTATTTGGCTTTTTTTATGAGTTCCTAAAGCGCTCCAGGAGCGGCACGTGCGCGGAAAAAGCGATTCACGTTGTTCTTGAATCGCTGTAAATTGGACTGCCAGCCCTGGCCAGATTATTCCAAAGGGATGATGTTCTCCATATAAAAGTACGCGGAGTAACAAGCTGAACCTCATACGGATGTGAAGTATTAGCGCGACGTGTATTTCTAACATGCACCACTGGGAGGAATTAAGCGGGCTACATCCTTCGAACACTTTCCATGAAAATACAGACTCAAGTTGCCAACCGTTCTTCGATGTTCCAGCGAATCAAGGCGCTGGTCAGTTCCGGGTCTCCAATCAGACGAACAGCTCTTCTCTGAACAGAATCCAACAAATGCAGTGTATGTTTGGGAGCCTATGCTTGCAACATGTTCATGCAAGGACATATTTACTCCTAAAATAACGCCCAACAAATTGAGTGACGATGCTAGGGGAATGGAGTGCCCCGACATAACTATGTCGGGTTCAGCAACGTTAACTTTTTTTGAAAAAACTGCCGCCTGTAGCGTTAAATTCCACTTGGTTACTGTCACCCCAAGATAGAATTTCGTACAGGTCTTTGTTAAGTTGAACGACCTCCTGCTGTCTGCAGATATTCGCCTGAATAACCGGAATACGGTGTTAACGATCATTTACAGACCATCAAAATCCTTAAACAGAAATCTATAGAATACAAGAAACTACTCGTATTAGTATTTGTGGATTTTAAAAAAACTTTTGGCACCGTGGAGTTGCCGGCAGAAATTAAGAATACTCTCTCTTAATTAAATTCATTTATAATAACGCAACAGCAAGTGTAAGACTCCATGAATCCACAAGTAAATACCGAGTGGAACGATCTCTGCTAAACTTTTTACGGCGGTGTTGGAGTCTGCTTTTAAGGAACTTAATTGGGATGGAAAAGTCATAAAATCGATGGCGAATACCTAAATTACTTACCTTTGCTGATGATATTGGCATAATAGCCGACAATTTAGGTGATGTCCAACAAATGCTTGCCGAATTGTAAATAACATCAGCAAATATTGGTCTAAATATTAACTTTCAGAAAACCCAGTTTACGACTAATCTAGTTACGAACAGTAAGATGAAATTTAACGAAAACGAGGTGGAGCACGTCCAAAACTATTTGGGTCATGAATTACAAATCGGGAAAGGTAACCAAACCCGTGAGATACACCGTCGTGTGGGTTTGGGATGGATGGCTTTTGGGAACCTGAGAGATATAAGGTAATTTGTCAATATGCTTAAAAAAGAAAGTTTATGAACAACGCGTTCTGCCGGTAATCACATATGGCGCCGAGACACTCACATTAACAAAACAATCAGCAAATAAACTAAGAGTATCGCAACGGGCAATGAAAAGAGATATGCGGGGTATCACAAGGAAGGATAGAATAACAAACATACCTATCAGACAACGAACAGAAGTAATAGATATTATCCAAAAAATTACTCAATCTAAATGGAGTTGGAGAGGCCATATAATCCGAAAGGATGATAACCGATGGTGTAGAAGACTAATAGAATGGAGACCCAGACAAGATAAAAGGAACAGAGATAGACTACCAATAAGATGGAGCGATGACAGGAAATTGAGTTAACACCGCTCAGGACAGAGATCAGTGGAAGTTCTTAGAGGAGGCCTATATCCCGTGAGGGAGCGGGATAGAATATCTCCCCCGGTACGTTCTGTCTGTCGTAGAAGGCGACTTAAAGAACAATCTAGATGGTAGATGTCCAGATCCCACCAGCATCGCCCGGTGTGATACCATCGCATCGGCTTAGGCTGCGTGAAGTTGCTTAACATTTCGTGGCTGTGTCGATGTCCTGGACTGTGGGACCAAATAGCATGATGAGGCACTTGGATAGAGGTAAAATAGCCCCCCGTTCGGATCTCCTGGTGGGGGCTGGTTCAGGGGCGTCGACATGCAGAGATTATAATTTTAAAATAGATTTTTACAACATACGAGGTTTAAGCTCGAACATAAATTCAGTGCACTAATATCTGCAATCAGATAAACCTCATGCACTCGCTCTCTGTGAAACCAAGGTCAGTTCATCGACCAGCACAGTCAACTATCTTTATCCTGGGTACGACTTCTATTCCCGATTTAGGCGTAACTTTGGATTCTGTCTTTTTGTCAAAGAGAAGAGGCTCTGGAGCCCCAAAAGTTTGATGTTATGTGATTAAAAATAACGACACAACAAACCACAAGGTTCATCTGTATCCTCTATCGACCACTAAGTGATACTAACTTTAGAACACTTTTCGCTTCTCTTGTAGACAACATCGATCATTTACAAATTAACTATCCAAATGCCGAAATTGCCATTCTGGGCGACTTTAATATCTACAACATCAACTGGCTTAAATATTCAAATACTACACGGATCCCTGATCGAGACGGGGAGTTCGCCAGTCTTCTTGTTCTTTTTAACAACCAATCCGGAAATTTACACGGTCACCGTAAATCCGCCGTTACGTTCTTCCGACCATAAACTGTTTTCGACATCGTGTATCCTACCAATCAGTGATAGAGAGGCGCCTAAACTGCGCAAGATTTGGCACTACAAATCTGCTCACGGAATATTTTCGAACTTGCCCTTGGTTAGACGTTTGTTTTCCATCCGACGACCCATCTGACTGCGCTAGAGAGGTTTCCGATGTTATTTTGGCTTGTATGGAAGTTTACATCCCTTTTTCGAAGAAACGCCCTTCCAACGGCAAACCTTGGTTTGACCAAAAATGCAAAGGAGCTGTTGCTTCTAAACATCTTGCCTACCGACAATGGCGTGACAATCCTAACACCATCAATCGTAACACCTTTGTTCGTGCCGGGAACAGATGCAAAGAAATGATCGACGAAACCAAGGAGGCACACAATCAACGAATTAGAAACAAACTTCTCGCTTGTCCCAACAATTCCAGGTCGTTTTGGTCAGTCGCTAAGGCAGTTAGTCAAAACTTCACCAAATCCACCATACCACCACTTACACGGCCAGATAATTCCATTGCAACGACACCTGTTGAGAAAGCGAACTTGTTGGCTGAACTCTGCTTCACATTCCACTGTCGATTTCCAAGGAAAAACACCACCTACTTTTTTCATAGTGCAGTCAGAGATGTCCGATATTGTCTTCAGACAACGTATCATAAAGCGTATCTTAATGAAGCTAGACACCAAAAAAGCTTCTGGCGTTGACGGAATACGTGCCATAGTTCTCAAAAACTGTGCGAGGGAACTAACACCAGTTTTCTGTAGACTTTTCAACCTGTCCTACAGAAGGGGAATATTTCCTTCCTGCTGGAAATGTGTCACAGTTCAGCCGATACCTAAAAAAAGGCAAGAAGACCTTGCCAAATAACTACCGACCAGTCACACTGCTTTCAATAATATCGAAAGTCATGTAAAAGGCTATCAATCAGCATCTTCTAAAATATCTTGAAAGATTCAACATTACTAGCGATCACCAATATGGCTTTCGTAAACATAGATCAACAGGAGATCTTCTGGCTTATGTAACACATGTTTGGAACAACGCAATTGAGCACTTTGGAGAATCTCGAGCGGTTGCTCTCGACATATCCAAGGCATTCGACCGACAACTTACACTGCATTTGTTTGATTCTGTTCAGAGGAGAGCTATTCGTCTAATTGGAGACCCGGAACTGACCGGCGGCCTTGATTCGCTGGAACATCGAAGAACGGTTGGCGACTTGAGCCTATTCTACAAGTATTTTCATGGAAGGTGTTCGAAGGATGTAGCTCGCTTAATTCCTCCAGAGCGGTGCATGTTAGAATTACACGTCACGCTAATACTTCACACCCGTATGAAGCTCAGCTTGTTACCCTCGTAAAACGATATCCAAGCAGTCTTTTATATGGAGAACATCATCCCTTTGGAATAATTTGCCCAGGACTGTGTTTCCCAACGAGTACAATTTACAGCGATTCAAGAACAACGTGAATCGCTTTTTTCCGCACATGTGTCGCTCCTGTAGCGCTTTAGGGACTTTCCTGCAGCACGTGTGCTAGACCCATAAAAAAAAAGTGGATGAGGACTGCTGATGGTATATCGAACAACAACCAGAGGCAACTCCAGCGGATTTGCTTCTTCTTAATAGATGGAGAAACATTGCAGCGAGAAAAAGAAGATGCAATATGAAACAGAAGCGCATAGATACCTATTTCACTGTTTTTATAATGTATCTACCTATTTATATGTTAAAACGTTAATACATCGGTTTAAAGTATTGGTGTTTATTTTTTGAATGAATAAAAAATAAATCCGGATTATCCGAGTTTTCAGTTATCCGAGGAGAGTGCCCCCCACGTTACCTCGGATAACCGGGGTTCTACTATATATATATATATATATATATATATATATATATATATATATATATATATATATATATATAATATGTTAGTAGGTATCCTGTTGATGGCCTCTAATAATATCAAATCTTTACAGATATTTTAAAACATGCCTTTTCGAAAACTTTTCGATATAACTGAAACCAATGAAACTGATCGGTAATTGTTTGGCAAGGTCATTTTGTTCTTTTTGTATATCGGATGAATCCTAGTGCATTTCTAGCAGAAAGGAAATATTCTAAAATTGCAAATAAAAATGTCATTGCAGATTATTATTATAAATACACACAACGTACGAAATTAATTCTACAAGAACAGGCTAACAATACAGTGTCCTTAGCACGTTATTCTAATCCCACGAGAGCAGAAATACTCCTTATATGGTCAAAAGTAAATTTAAATTCAAATGAGTGCATTCCGTGAATATTATACCGGAAGAGGTATAGTAACAGGTTAATTATTATCACGTCTCATGTATGCGGTATATGCAAATTGCAAACAATAATTGTAGCAGTAGAAAAAAATAAATGTAGTAGGCTCGTTGAATTAAGTACTTTCTGTAAAACATATCTACTGGGTGTTCTTACAGTTAGAGTTGTGTAACTTTTTTTTTTATCGGCCTAGCACACGTGCTGCAGGGAAATCCCTTAGGCGCTACAGGAGCAACACGTGTGGGGAAAAAGCGATTCACTTAGATCTTTTGTTATTAAATGCTTCCCGATTTTTTTACACTATACCGTTTTTGTCGTTACAGAAAGCTGGTGTCATCATCACCATCCTGTGTTGTTGTTTTGGATATTTTATACTGGGTGTGTAAATTGAGAGATTTTTCGATAAAAATATCGCTTTATTGTAAAAAAATGGTTACAAATTGATTATTTAAAGTATTTTCCATCACTAGCCACTATTTTCTCCCATCTTTGTGGCACCATGTGGATACCACGTTGAAAGAACCACTCATCTTTTGAGGCTATCTAAGAATCGACCCATTTTTTGGTATCCTTACAAGAATGGAAGTGCTGTTCAGACTATACGTCGTCGATCGTGATAATCAGAAGGAGCAATATCTGGTGACGGGTGAGATAGGACATCGCATCCAAGCTTTTATAGCGTTTCCTTGAAGGGTTTTGCAACGTGTGGCTAAGCGTTGTCATGTTGAAAATCATTTTGTCGTGTCTTTTGGCATATTGCGGTCGTTTTTTTAGTGTTCCGTACGGAACACTTATAAGATCACTTCGGTGTCTGTCCGTCTGTCTGTCCGTCTGTCTGTCCGTCTGTCTGTCCGTCTGTCACATCCGATTTTCTCCGAAACTATTTGTCATAGAAAGTTGAAATTTGGTAATAATATAGGAATTGATGGCCTCATCAGAACCATGTAGTTTTTGAAAGTTAAATTTTGACTTAAGGGGTTAGTTTTGGGGGGTGAAATCGGAAGTGAAAAAAAAAAATTTTTTACACGAGTAAAAAATATATATAAAATGTAATACTTGCTCGCACTTTTCTTTGTATTATTTTTAAAAAATCGCAAAAAATCGCTGTCCACCCGCCTTATCTCGAAAAGTACTTTTCAAAAAATTTTAAAAAATTCTGGAATATTCTCCACGGGGTGTAGATTGAACGAAAATTATCACCAGTGCATTACCTGTAATAATTTATCTGGTATATAAAAAAACAGAAATTTCAAGGTCATCAATTTTCAGTAAAGATTGGAAAAAAACTTTGTTGAAAACTTATTTGGGGTGTGTTTTGTGAAGTCACTGATCATTTTATATCACCGTAACATAAATTTTGACTTAAGGGATTCGTTTTGAGGGGTGAAATCGGAAGTGAAAAAAAAAAATTTTTTTATTAGGTCATCGAGTGTGGTGTCAAATGAAAGCTTATGAAAACACGAGTAAAATATATATATATATATATATATATATATATATATATATATATATATATATATATATATATATATATATAATGTAATACTTGCGCACACTTTTCTTCGTATTACTTTTAAAAAAATCGTGAAAAATCGCTGTCCCCTACATTATCTCGAAAAGTACTGATCAAAAAATTTTGAAAAACCCTGGAATATTCTACACGGGGTATAGATTGAACGAAAATTATCATTACCTTTAATAATTTATCTGGTATAGAAAAAAACCAAAATTTCAAGGTCACCAGTTTTCAGTAAAGATTGGAAACAAACTTTGTTGAAAACTCATTTGGGGTGTGTTTTGTGAAGTCACTGATCATTTTATACCCCCGTAACAAAATTTTTTATTTTAAAAGCAATCAACGTACGGAACACTAATTGCGCAAGTTCAACTTGCACTTGACCGGTTTTTTTTTGTCTATTTCTGCCAATTCTAATCTGTCATGTGTAGGATCCCTTCTTAATAGACTTCTCTGGTTCATAAAATTTTGTGTCTCTGTGCTTAATTTTTGTGTTTTCTCTTTTTTTCTATGTTGCTATTTGTTTTGTAGTAACGAGTGGGCTGTTGTTTATTTGTGAGTTTAGTTCATCAAGTTCTGTTTGGTAGTTTATGTGTTTAATATGATTTTCCAATGCTTGTCGTTATTCGTCCGTGTTTTGCTTTATTATTTCTGTTGGTGTTTTTATCTTTGTAGGCATTATCAATTTACGTCTCTCCTGCTTCAGATTTATTCTTACCCTGAGCATCCGATGGTCACTGCCAATGCTGATCGTGTTCAGGACTGTCGTGTCGATTACAAACAATATTCTCGTCATTTGATAAAACATAATCAATTTCATTTTTTGTTATACCATCTGGAGTTTGCCACGCCCATCGTCTATGTTCTGGTTTTTGGAAAAATGTATTCATAACGTACAAGTTATTTTCATTTACAAAATTTGATAACATTTCTCCTCTGCTGTTCCTCGTACCCAAACCAAACTTCTCGATACTCTTTTCATTTGTATTCGCTAGTTTCCGTATTTTGGCATTAAAGTCACCGATTATTATGTTACCAGGTGTACAAGTATGAAATGCGAATTTTTTTTCTAAAAAAACATGTTAAATTCGGAAGAATGCTAAAAAATACTTTATTCAAAGTATGCTCCATCGCTTGTTAAACGTTTTTTTTTCCCATATTTCTGGCAATTTGTGAATACCACGCCACTAAAAATCGTCCCCTTTTGCTGCGAACCATTTATCGAGCCATTTTTCACATCTTCGTACAAACCAAAGCGCTGCTCAGCAAGTGCGTGACACATCGATGCAAACAAGTGGTAATCGGAAGGAGCCAAGTCTGGTGAGTAAGCCGCATGAGGTAGAACTTCCCAGCTGAGTGCTTCCAACGTGTCGCGAACTGGTTTTGCCGTATGTGATGGAGCATTGTCATGAAGAAAAATGACTTTGTGTTACCTCTTTCGGTATTCTCACCTTTTTTCAAGCAGTGAACGGTTCAAATCGGTCAATTGTTGGTAACGTTTAGTATTAACCGTTTCCCCAGGTTTTAACAGCTCATAATAGACCACGTCCCTCTGGTCCCACCAAACACAGAGCATCATGTTTCTGCCAAAGCGATTCGGTCTTGCGGTCGATGTGGATGGTGCGCCTGGGTCTACCCATGATTTTTTGCTGTTTGGATTCTCAAAATAAATCCACTTTTCATCCTCTGTAACTATACGATGCAAAAACGACTTCCTTTTGTACCGAGCGAGCAAAATGTCACACATGTTTTTGCGCTTTTCCATTTGCCTGTCGTTCAACTCATGTGGTACCCATCTACCGGCTTCTGAATCTTTCCCATCTCTCGTAGCCGATTGGAAACAGCTTGTTGACTAACGCCCAATTGCTCGGCGAGTTGTTTTTGTGTTTGGGAATCATCTTCGTCCAACAATGCTTGCAATTCCATATCTTCGTATTTTTTTGGCGATTTTCCACGTTCCTTGTCTGCAACATCGAAGTCACCACTTTTGAAACACCGAAACCATCGTTCACACGTATCTTGCGATGGAGCATGTTCACAATAAGCTTCTCGAAGTAATCGGTATGATTCAATAGCAGTCTTCTTCAAATGAAAACAAAAAATTAACGCTGTCCGCGAATGCTCTTTGTTCGGTATAAATTTCGACATATTGAACACTACAAACAACATTATGCACACACTTTTCCAATTTATTACTCGTGAAAACAAAAAATTAATGCTGTCCGCGAATGCTCTTTGATCGGTATAAATTTCGACATATTGAACACAACAAACAACATTATGCACACACTTTTCCAATTTATCACTCGTGCGCGTCTGACACTTGTTGATGACACAACAAAATGGCGCAGTGTCAAATCTTTATAGCACAAACTGCATTTGTGCACCATCTGTTGTCTGAAATCCGCATTTCATACTTGTACACCTGGTATATCTTGTTTTATGGTGTAGTAATGCTTTATTTATATCTTCGTAGAATTGGTCAATTTCTTCTTCCTCGCTGTCGGATGTCGGCGCATATACCTGAATGATCTTACATTTGCATCTTTTGTTTAGCTGTATGTCTACTGAAATCACTCTTTCCGATATGGCTTGGAACTGAACAACATTTCTGCTATCCTTTTGTGTATAAAATAACATATACTAAAAATTAAAATCCAATGATGGTGCTTCATCATTAATATAGCAACAGTATGCCCCAATGCGATATAATACAAGTTGCGTCCTCTCTTAGAAATCTCTCAAAGTTAATTCACACTTCTTATATTTTTGCAACTGTAAAAAGTATTAACTACTAAAAAAGAGTAACACTTGACAGACGTAAATTATTTTAATTTTCTCAATCTCTCTCTCCCTCTCTGTACCGTCAGTTTCAAAGGAAAGGCACCACCTATTCTTATCAGCGTGCAATTAGAAATGCTCGATATTGTTTACAGTATCATAAAACATATCTTAATCAAACTAGACACCAAAAAAGCAGCTGGTGCTGATGAGCTACTGAAATCACTCAGGGTACTTAGAAAATGTACCAACAAAGCAACACCAGTTTGTTGTAGGCTTTATAATATACCCTTCTTGCTGGAATTGTTTTCAAACTAGGCATCTACCGGCAAGAGTCCATACTGAACAACTACCAAACAGCCGCATTGCATATCAAAGATTATGGAGAAGATCCGTCTATCAATCATATCTTTTAAAAATGTATTTGTCTCTTTAAAATGGGTTTTTAGCTGTTATAATAAATCTTACTGCTTGTTCCTCATTTTTCCTAATAGCAAATAAATATACTTTTCGATTAGGAGCGTCATCAGTGGCTAAACAAGCGGGCAAAATATAAGTCGGCATCGCGGGCCGTGTGGCTATTTTCAGCCTCTATCAATGCCGCTTTTCGGTGCCAAAAATGCTCGGTCAAAAGGGCAACGACTCAATGCACTTTGTGTGTGCCTAATTAATGCACTTCTTAATGTTCCTGTTTATAGCATTAGATACGGATACGATTTGAATTTTATTACGCGAGATTACTTAAATTTTTCTTTTAAACTAAGCCAAATGAATAGTTATTTACAAAAAGAACAGCTGGGTTGTTTAGTCACCTGAAAAGAAGGAAACAAGATAGCAGTCGCTATAACGTTAGCGACTGATAAGACACATCGTTCGAAGATCCTTGTTCTCTTATACTACATGGGGTGAAAAATCTCTAGACTTTTAAAGAAGTCTGTCTGTCTGTCACATCCGATTTTCTCCGAAACTATTTGACATAGGAAGTTGAAATTTGGTACTAATATAGGAATTGATGGCCTCATCAGAGCCGTGTAGTTTTGAAAGTTAAATATTGACTTAAGGGGTTAGTTTTGGGGGGTGAAATCAGAAGTGAAAAAAAAAATTATTAGATCATCGAGTGGGGTGGTGTGTGAGTTCAAAAATATGTATAATGTAATACTTGCACACACTTTTCTTTGTATTATTTAAAAAAAAAAATCGCTGTCACCCCACCTTATCTCAAAAAGTACTGATTAAAAAATTTTGAAAAATTCTGGAATATTCTCCACAGGATGTAGATTGAACTAAAATTATCACGAGTACCTTAAATAATTTGTCTGGCATATAAAAAAAATTTCAAGGTCATCAGTTTTCTGTAAAGATCGTAAAACTCATTTTGGGTGTGTTTTCTAAAGTCGTTGATCATTTTATTCCTCCGTAACAAAAATTTTTATTTTAAAACCAATCAACGTACGGAACACTAATTGCGCAAGTCCAAATTGCACTTGACTGGTTATTTTATTTCACCATTCAAACGGTCCGATAAACCAACGTACCCCCCCCCCCCCCTTTTCAAGATAGTTGATCAGTATTATTTCAAGGGCATCC
Organism: Pachyrhynchus sulphureomaculatus; assembly: GCA_019049505.1. Lineage (NCBI taxonomy): Eukaryota > Metazoa > Arthropoda > Insecta > Coleoptera > Curculionidae > Pachyrhynchus > Pachyrhynchus sulphureomaculatus. Next base: position 33,947,761 of record CM032447.1, on the reverse strand, counting down.
CAAAAAATGCTTGCCAAAACCTTTCCAGTTGATGTTTGTGTTTTTGGACGCTTCGGTCGGCTTTCATGCGGTTCCACTCACTCTGCTGACTGACTGTTGGACTGGTGTAGTGGTGGATCTATGTTTCGCCTATTTATACTACTTTTACTTTGCAGTCATTCAGGACAACATGGTGGATTTTTTTGTGTTTTTGTAGTGACTGCGTCATTTGGACGTCCGAAACGTGATGCATCATCGGTGCTTGTACAACCACATTTAAGTTCACTAAACCGTCGATATATACAAAGTATGTCCGGAAAATAATGTCACCAAGTCGATTAAAAAAAAATTATTGACCAGATCGGTATAATACATTAAAATTCTTCAAAATAGTCTCCTCCAGCGTCGATACATGTTTGTCAGCGCGATTTCCAAGCTGCGAAGGCGTCCTGAAGGACCTGTTCACGAATTGCTTTTAAAGCCGTTGTACAAACTGCTTTCACGTCGTCAATTGTTCTGAAAGGATGTCCTTTCAGGAGGGATTTCAAGCCAGGAAACAAAAAGAAGTCTAGGGGAGCCCCGTCGGGACTGTAGGATGGCTAGGAAAACGTTACCACGTTAGATCTGGCCAGGTAGCTGGTCACGACGAAGACGGTATGGGCTGGTGCGTTATCATGGTGAAGTTTCCAATCGCTGTTGATGTCTGGCCTGACGCGCCCGATCCTTGTTCTCAGTTTCTTGAGCACTTTCACGCAAAATTTAGAGTTGATGGTTGTCCCGGGAGGTACAAACTCATGGTGGACGATGCATCGCGACTTGTACAAGAGATGAAACAGAGGTTCACGAAATCGTCCGTCCTTATGCTCCGAGAGCCTGGAGATAACTGAGCAAGCACTTGCTCGGTAGCTGACTTCCCCCACCACCGATCCCCTGCGGGTAAAGCGCACTGTACGGAAGAGATATGCCATAACGCTTCTAAGGGTTTCTTTAGAATTGCCTTTTTACTGTAGTAGTCTATTTCTTTAAGGAAATTTATTGCAATTCTTGTTATGTTTTATCGTTAGAGAATTGGAAAGTTTTCTCCAAATGCAATTTTCTAAACGTGAGAGTTTGGGAAGCTAAATAGTTGGAAAAACTAAGGGTTTGATATCCAATAGTTCGTTTGAGTTTTCCTGAAAGTCTCAGTGAAGTTAAAAGTAAGTTAATTATTTAATTAAGGTGCTTTTTTAAGTCTCAGGAGAGGCCTACGGAAGTAATAGGGTTACCTATTTGAGTAATGCGATTGGGAATCCAAAGTACTCGTAATATGAATGTTAATTTCTTAGGAAACTAATAAATAATAAGTCAAGAATTTGAGTTACGTGGTGGCTGAGTGGTTTGTTAAATCTATAGGTTAAAGAGCTCTTAAAGAATCAGATATAATTAAGTAGTTTTGCCCAAGTTTGTCCAATTTGGAGAGAGAGCGGAAGAGATTAGTTTTAATTTATATCTCTTAATGGAGTCGCCCATGATTGCTGCTGAACCAATTCCATTTTGACATTTAGCGCCATTGGCATAAAGAGTAATCGCTAAAAGTGTAAATTTTAGCTCGTTTTTGCAACCTTCGTAACTTGGAGACAAAAAAAAGCAAATTTAATGTAAAATATTTTAAATTAAAGCTAATTAAAAATCTAGAAAGGCATATTTTACAATTTTTTTATTTAGGGGAAACTACCCCCTTTTTTGGGGGTTAAAAGTGTGAAAATAAATAAGTTTTTAACAGAAAATAAAGTCAATATTTATGATTATATTATAATTCAAGAAAATAGGCCAAGAATTTCAGGTATTTACATATTTTCAACCCAATACCATATAATAAATTGAAAACCACCTTCTAAAAGAGGGTTGCAATAAGAGGGGTATCCTGCTATTTATATATCTAGCAGCTGACAAAATCCATATTTTTCCCCCATAATTAAAAGTTATTTTTTAGGTTAAAATAGCACCAACATGAATTTCCACCCCCTTTTAGGGGGTGGTTATCGCTTAGCGATAAGTTTGGGAGACGTATAAGTCCAGCGCTATATACTCAGTATTTTTATTATTTCTTTGTATCTTGGGTATGGCAGGATCTCCTATTAATTGCGAGCCACTTTTAGAGTGTGGTTTTTGATTATATTGGGTAGACAAATAACACAGCCCCACAAAAAAAAAAAGTGGGGTATACTTTTGATGCGATATATCAGATCCGTAGTATTTTTGCCCGCTGATCACGAATATCGCCATCACATCTCAATTTTTTTCTAACCTCAAAAAATAGGTAAAAATTAGTAAAAATTAAGAAAAATATACTTCTAAAAAATTGATTCAAGCTTTTTCATGAATCCAAAGATGTATTAATATGTATTCGGACACGCTAAGCTAATATTCATCGGTTGGATTAAGCCATACAGTTCTGTTTTCTTTCTAACCTCAATAAATCAGACAGATATAGTGCTTCTCGAATGCAAAAACGAATTCAAATTAAAATTCAACCGATTCTTACCAAATTTGGTACACGGGGGTTTTTTTGGGTTGCTGATCATGAATCTGAGGTCGGATTTGCAAAATTCAAAATGGCGGATCCAAGATGGCCGACAAAATTTTTGAAAACCAACCGATTCCTACCAAATTTGGTATACAGTTGGGGAATCTTCAAACCTGATACTCTTAAACCCTAAACCCTGAAACCTTAGACTTCCACACCCTGTAACCTCAAAAAAATAGACCTCAAAAAATAGTCTCCATTCTTCAGGATCGTATGAGTTATTTTGAAATTCATCCATTAGACCTTTTACATCGGTACAATATGAAAGTGACAATTCCTCGTCCATTGTGAAATATTTTCGAAATTCTTCATCTCTGTTTCTATAATAAGAAATCGTAGCTTCTGGCTTAAGTAAATGTATTTTCTTTAAAAAGGAAGCAAGATGCTCTGAACCATCTTTGGATAAGCCTAAATCTCTGACTAGATCACTAAGTGATCAAGTGGTTCAGGAGGCGGAATTAGTTTAGTTGGTCTTGTTGTTGTCGAAACATCGTTATAAGTAATAGTGCTTTTATTTTTTCGGTTATGCCTAGATACAACATTCATATAAAAGTAGCAATCATTTTCACTGTGTGGTCTATTCCATATTGCTGGTCTGGAATATTTAATCGCCTTCTTATTGATGTACAACATTATTTTGCAAGAATTGCAAATGATGTGGGGAACCCAATCTGTATCCTGGTGCTGTATTTCAATGTTAAAACAATCCTTATGTAAGGTTTTAATCTTATCCGTTATCGGTGACCCCATTTTACTCAATACGTGTTGACAGCAAATATAACAAAATGAATCACTGTTTTTATCGCACTTATGAAAAGTCCTTGTACCGTGAGACCGTTTTCTTGTAGCATTATACTCTACATGAGCCAAGTCACCCACACGTGAAGACCTACGGTCGCTGGATGACGACGGCTGCGGGCCCGCTTTCCCACCCTGACCAACCGCCGATACTGGGTTTCCGAGTCCCTGCATCGTAATTCTCTTTCTTCTACCTGCCATGACGGCATCTAAGCCGTTATCCAGGGACTCTGCCGGCTAGTGGAGTAACACCGTTGCCCACCGTCACCACGTGGAGGTGCCCTGGATGCAGGTAGAAGAATAAAAATCGACCGATGAATTTTCTCGGCGTTCAAAATGGCGCGAAAACATCTGCCATCTTGAATTTTGCAACTCCAACCTCAGATTCGTGATCAGCGACCCAAAAAATCCCCGTGTACCAAATTTGGTAAGGATCGGTTGAATTTTAATTTGAATTCGTTTTTGCATTCGAGAAGCACTATATCTGTCTGATTTATCGAGGTTAGAAAGAAAACAGAACTGTATGGCTCAATTCAACCGATGAATATTAGCTTAGCGTGTCCGAATACATATTAATACATCTTTGGATTCATGAAAAAGCTTGAATCAATTTTTTAGGAGTATATTTTTCTTAATTTTTACTAATTTTTACCTATTTTTTGAGGTTAGAAAAAAATTGAGATGTGATGGCGATATTCTGACGTCAGATTCGTGATCAGCGGGCAAAAATACTACGGATCTGATATATCGCATCAAAAGTATACCCCACTTTTTTTTTGTGGGGCTGTGTTATTTCTTTGTATCTTGAGTATGGCAGGATCTCCCATTAATTGCGACCCCCTTTTAGAGTGTGGTTTTTGATTATATTGGGTAGACAATATGTAAATAATTAAAGTGATCAATTTTCATGAATTACACATCATAAATATTTTTTTTATTTTCTGTTAAAAACTGATTTATTTTCACCCGTTCACCCCTCAAAATAGGGGGTAGTTATCTCTAAATAAAAAAAATATGTCCTAGATTTTTAATGAGCTTTAATTTAAGACCTTTTATGTTAAGTTTGCTTTTTTTGTCTCAAAATTATAGAGGTTGCAAAAACGGGCTAATTTTACGGTCACTCTTTGTAAGTAAGTGCAAGTTGCTTTATTGCATTGCATAGTTTTTGATAGAACAGTTAGTTTGTAGAGTAAATAATCGAACGTGGTTAGCAACAGCTGATTCACATAAAGTTCAAACTATTAAGGCTATGTACGACGGAAACATACCCAACTAATCTTTAATTAACTTTTCAAATTTATTTTTAATAGGCAATTGTTAATTCTGATCTTTCGAGTTTAATAACCTCATTTAATCACATATCACTCCTACCAGTAATTTCTATTTTCTTACAAAAATGAAGAATAAGTACAAAAATATTTTCTCTTGTAAACAAATGAATGTACAATCTAATCTACTGACCTCAATGTTAATTATTTTCAATTTCGAAAAACTACATATTCTTATTTGGACCATCGTTCTATTTTTAAATGGCTTATGAATTCAAAGCACAACATATATAATAATTATTGTGGGTGAATCAGTACGGTTTTCTCTTTTATTCGTTAAATAATTTGAACAGCGTAAGTGAATTTAGCATTATCCTCCTTTTTAGTGTTCCGTACGGAGCATTTATAACATCACTTCGGTGTCTGTCTGTCCGTCTGTCACACCTGATTTTCTCCGAAACTATTTGAGATAGAAAATTGGAATTTGGCTCTAATATAGAAATTGATGGCCTCATCAGAGCCGTGTAGTTTTGAAAGTTACATTTTGACTTAAGGGGTTAGTTTTGGGGGGTGAAATCGGAAGGGAAAAAAAATTTACTAGGTTATCGAGGGGGGTATCAAATGAAAGCTTGTAAAAGCACGAGTTAAAAAATATATATAATGTAATACTTCCGCACACTTTTCCTTGTATTATTTTTATAAAACTGCGAAATATAGCTGTTCCCCCTCTTATCCCGAAAAGTACTGATCAAAAAATTTTGAAAAAATTCTAGAATATTCCCCACAGGGTGTAGATTGAACGAAAATTATCACGCCAGCTTTACCTTTAATAACACAGGTATAAAAAAATATTCTCTGTCACTCTGTGAGACACGTGTTTTCTTAAGTATTTTTTTTATACGCTGAATCCAAAAAATCATAAAAAAAGACATCCATCGTGAGATTTTTTCAGAAAACACACTTAAAGTTGCCAGAAAACTATTAAATTGAAAAAAATACATTTTAATAAATAATGTAAAACTGTATAATCATTAAAATTACGGAATAAAACTATTATTTCGGACATCTTTAAATGTTCTGAATCTACATTTATCATAAAAAAACTTAAAAATATTAGGTTTTAGTGTTCATGTTTAACAAAAAACACGCATACACTACCTTTAACTAAGCTTACATATATATATATATATATATATATATATATATATATATATATATATATATATATATATATTGTATATAGATTGGAACGTGAAATGTTCGTGGTAGTACTGATAAACTGGCCGAAGTGACTCAAGAAATTAAAACATACAATTTGAATATAGTAGTGCTGTTAGAAACAAAAAAGGAAGGTTGCGGAAACGAAGATATCGATGAATACATTCACTTCTGGTCAGGAGTGGAAAAATCAAAACGGACAAGCTCAGGAGTATCTATACTGATTAAAAAACAAATAAAAATTTTTTAAAAGATTATAAGTTTGTAACAGATCGTATATTAAGTATAACACTCAAAATGTTTGGTTATGGTCTAACTATAATTAGTGTATATGCCCCAATTGACAGTGCAGACAAGCAAGCGATAGATGATTTCTATAAACAATTGTTAAATGAACTAAATAATATCAAGAACAGGCAAGATATAGTAATAGCGGGGGATTTAAATGGAAGAGTCAATAGCCAAGAACAGAATGAAGTAGTTGGGAAATATGCAGATATGGAGAACGATTATTAGAACCATGCAACCAATATGAATTAAAACTTTCTTTGAACATAAAGATATACATCGTTATACATGGGAAAGACCATCACTACAACAAAAAACTATTATCGATTACATCATAACTAGACAAAGAACAACCTTCAAAGTAAACGACGTAAGAGTTAAAAGAGGTGCCAATTGTGGAACTGATCATTACCTCCTAGTAGCCACTATAGTATATCCTTTCTCGCAACTTAACTATAGAAGAGAAATAACTACGAGTACAAGAAAAATACAGACACAGAGATATAATTTGGATTTACTCCAGCAGAAGAGTATCAAAGATCTGTACGAAGGGAGATTACAAAGGGAATCAAAAAATAGAACACGTGCACAAGGGGTTGAGGAGGAGTATATAGATATTAAGAATATAATACAAAAAATTGCAGGAGAAACACTAGGAGAACACAGAAAAACTAATAAAAAGAAACAGCCAGCATGGTTAACCCAGACGATTAAAGACTTGATTGTGGAAAAAAATGAACTATATAAGAAATTCCTAGCACACACATCAGAAGAAACTAAACATAAATATAGAAAAAATATATAAAGCTACAAAAACAAATAAAGACTGAGAAGAATAAATTTTGGGAACAAAAATGTCTACAAATAAATACATATATTGGTGGTGCACAATCAACTGAGGTATGGAAAACCATAAAAAAAACCTTAAAACAAACCAAAAGACGAATTCGAGTCAGTTAATTGGTACATCATAGTGGAAAACATATTATGAGTCATTATTAACAGAGACAAGGGAAGCTTTTGTAGATAACGATATCCACATCGAATAGGAAAAAGGACCCACTTTAATAACAGTAAACGAAGTAGTCAAAAATATTAAAGAAATGAAGAATAATAGATCGCCTGGATTTGGAGACATTTACGCAGAACTTTTAAAATGTGGCGGAAATCAACTATGGGATGATATTGCTAATCTGGTAAACCAGTGTGTCCTACAAAAAAAAATACCACGTGAATGGAAGATCTGCTATATCTCGTCTGTACATAAAAAAGGAAATAAGAAAGACCCAAGTAACTATAGAAGGTTGAGTATAACAAGTACATTTAGCAAACTGTGGGGAAAGATAATACAAACGAGTAAAGCAAGAAATTGGTGATTCACTCCAGGACGCTCGTGTACTGATAATTTATTTACTATACAACAGCTTATAGAAAAGAAGATTACTAAGGGAGATGAAATTCATATTACATTTATAGATTTAAAAAAAGCTTACGACAATGTACCAAGAAAAAAACTATGAGAAGCCCTAAAAACGATTGGTGTAAGTAATTATCTCATTAGAAATATACAAGAACTATACAGAGACAATGTTTCGTACGTTAAACATCAAAATATGCTATCACAACCTATAAATACAACTAAAGGACTCCGACAGGGATGTAGCTTATCTCCCCTACTTTTTAACGTTTACGTAGAAATAGCACTTAAAAACTGGAAACGAGCACGTGCACTTTAAGCTTTGCTGACGATCAAGCAGTACTGGCCCAAGATGTGTTTGATATGGAATTTATGCTTCGTAGGTTTTACCAAGAATACAAAAAATGAGGATTAGAAATAAGTTTGGAAAAAACAGAGTACCTGGTGGTGAATTCGGATGCACAGTTTGAAATATTAATTAATGATGACACCTGTATACGGCAAGTAGATAATCAAGTACTTGGGAACAATAGTGGATAAGGATGGTATAGGAAAGCAAGAAATCAAACAAAGAATACAAAATGCCCGAAAAATAGTAGGCTCACTCAACTCTGTATGGTGGGATAAAAACATCAACAGGAATAACAAAAAAAGAATAGGTCAAACCATGGTGGAGACAGTGAAGTGTGGGTATTGAAGGAAGACGACAAGAGAAGAATAAATGCTGTTGAGATGGACTATCTAAGACGAAGTGTAGGGAACTAGACAACATAAGGAATAAAAAAATTAGAACAATGAACGCAACAGAAACAGTACTAGATAGAATTGAAAAAAGAAGTTTAAAGTGGTTTGGACACTTACTTCGTATGGACGAAAACAACTGGCCAAAACGCTTTTTTACGTAGAAATCAGAAGGGAAGAACAAAAAAGGAAGACCCCAACGTTCCTGGAATGATGGAATTTGAGGAGTCATGAGAGATCGAGACTTGGAAGAGAACATGGCTTATAAAAGAGACACATGGAGACTGGGATTGGGAAGGCAACCTATGGTTGTATGATTGTATTATCAAACCCAGATGTATATTTTATATATATATATATATATATATATATATATATAATATATATATATATATATATATATATATATTAGATTGTTGACCATGAAAATAACGTGATGCAAAAAATTGCTTTTTTGTCAAACCACTGTCCATGTAAATTTTGTGCAAATTCGCCACGTTTGCATGTCCCAGATGTCAGTGTATTATCCTGTGGTAAGCGAAAAAGTAAGTGTCTATATAGATCTTTATATATAAGCATTATATCTTACTCCTTTTAACTTCGTTTTTGCATATAAACGACTGTTTTTCGTTATTAACCCATTCAATCGAGTTTCTTTTGTTATCCAATTAGTGGTATAGTATTTAGCCTTAATAAGTACATTGATTAAATTCGTTCTTTGAATACGACCTACTAAGTAAGGCTTTGTAAAACCTGATGGTATGTTAAGTTTTAATAATTCTATTTGCAATCTTCATGCCACTTTAATTTAATATGAATAGAGGAACGAAGTCTTTGCTTTATTGTAGTCTATTATGCGGTGCGGAACAATTTCCTGTTTTTTTTTGGCCTTTTTAATTTGAATTAAGAACTTCATAGTTTAAACCTGAAGCTGAATTGCTAATTTATAAAATGTACGAGGGTGCTTTTTTTAAGTTATATGCTTAGCTATGAAAAAAAACTCGCTGAGCTTACAAAAAAAATTACTTTTCTACGTAACTGTCGTTTCCACTGATACATTTATTCCAGACGCTACAGCAGCGTTTAGCGCATCATCCCTCAGACTTTCGAGCTAAATCTGGAAAGACAGAATAAAGCCTTGCGGCACACCGTCGTTGATAGCGTAGGTATTAGAAAGAAATCCGTCGTCTGCCACTCGTAAAGTACGCTCCCTGAGGAAATATGATAGCCATAAACAAACATTAACCAACAGTCTGCCATGTCAAATATGGTCAAATGCCTTAGTTATATCAAGTGCAACCGTTAAAAATTTACCAAAGTGTCCAATCGTATTGTTCCAAACATGTGTTACGTAAGTTAGAAGATCTCCTGTTGATCTTTGCTTACGAAAACCATATTGATGGTCGTTAATAATATTGGATCCTTCTAGATATTTTAGAAGATGCTGATTGATAGCCCTTTCCATAACTTTCAATGAAAGCGATGCGACTGATCAGTAGTTGCTTGGTGTGGTCTTGCCTTTTTTGTGTACCGGCTGAACTGTAGCACATTTCGAGCAGAGAGGAAATATTCACTTTCTGTAGGATAGGTTGAAAAGTCTACAGGAAACTTGGTGTTAGTTCGCTAGCGCATATTTTTAGTACTATGGCAAGTATTTTATTAGCGCCAGAACCTTTTTTGGTGTCCAGCTGCATTAAAATATATTTTATGATACGCTGTCTGAAAATAATATCGGACATCCTTGACTACATTATGAGATAGTTGGTGATGTTTTTCCTTCGAAATCGCCAGTAGAATGTGGAGCAAAGAGTGCAGCTAACAAGTTGGCTTTTCAACTAATATCGTTACGATATCGAGCCGTGTGAGTGGTGTATAGTGGTCTTAGCGACTGACTAAAGAAACGTGGAATTGTTTTTGAAATTTTTTCTCTAATGGCCTAGATAACACAGGCCGACATAATGGGACGAAACTACAGACCCTGAGACCAAAGTCTACTTTTCCAAAGGTTTTTTGTCCGCTCAATCCGAATTTTGAAGGAGAAGAGTAACACTTTCGGATGCCGCATTGAGTTTTGTGGAGAGAAATTAATTCGCGGTGTAATATAATCTTGAATATAGCAAAAAACCGTGTTTCTTTGCGTTTTAAGTTAGGATATCTCGAAAACCTGTTGTGATAAAGCAATTCTGAGGTCGGATTTGGATTCAGTGCACCAAAAACCTTCGAAAAAGTATAGTCTGGTCCTAGGATTTGAAAAATGTTGGCCTATGTAATACTTCTCTAAATTCTGCATTAATTATGGACCTTTTCACCAATATATTCAACAAAAAAGTTCCTTCGCAATCCTAAGAACCGGTTACCATTAACTTTCAAAAAGAAGAGTTATCGCCTTCTCTAAAGGTGGAAACCGTTTTGAACCCATTGCATTGAATTCCACCTCGTGGAGGGATTCCGATAGAACACCTCAGTCTCATCGCCTGTGACAGTTCGCCAGTAATAACTCTCATCGTTGTCTAACGCGATCAAATGGTTGTGATAAATTATTTTGCTCGCCATTTTCTGCTCTGCTGTAAGAAGTTTGACGATCGTGCAGAAACTTTTTTCATTCTTAAATCTTTGCGCCCACTACTAAAACCTGTAGTTTCGGATTCTTCATCTTCTTTAGCAAGGTCCCTGTTCATCTGACAGCAGTAAATCCTCAACAAGCCTAATAGTTATATCTTTCTGTCATATTGGGCTAGTACGGTAAAAGGAACTCCGTCCTATTCTTTCATCTGTCAATCCGAGTTCGGCTTATAAATCCTGATTCACAACAGTATATAATTGCTGAATTATTGACTTTTGTTCAATTTTGGCAGTAAATATTGATTCTGATATACGCGGGTTCACCAACCCCTAGAGATTGCGCTATATATATGTATATATATATATATATATATATATATATATATATATATATATATATATATATATATATGTATATTTAAAGGTCCGCGTTCCATTATCTTCGATCTTCCCAGTCTCCTTCCTGTAAGCCTCTATTTTCCATTGCCTCATCGACGTCATCCCGCCATGAGCGCCTAGGACTTCCGCTCTTTCTTCTTCCAATTGGACTCCATTCTGTGATTTTCTTAAGCCATCTTCTATCGTCGCTTCTCCTTACGTGACCATACCATTTCAATCGTTTTTCTTCTATGGCATGTACTGCGTCTTTTGTTGTTCCCATTTGCGCTCTTTATATTGAGTTTAACTGTCTGATGCAGGTTCTCGTTTGTCCCAGTCTCGAGTTCATTTCTTCTTCAGATGTTGCTTCTCTTGTTATTATGGTGCCCAGGTATTTAAATTTTCCAGTTCCTTTAATTGTTACATTCTCTTCAATTTCTAGATCTTCTATTTCTCCTGTTTTAGTTGTTAGGTATTCCGTCTTATTAAAGTTTATGTCTAGTCCAGCTTTGTCATACTCTCCTCGCCATATAGCTGAGATCTTCTTCGTCCTATGCCATGACGACTTGGTCATCTGCGAAACTCAAGCTGTATAAGTAGTCGTCTCTTACTGGGACTCCCATACCATGACATTTATTCTTCCACTTTTTTAAAGTCTGTTCCAGGTAGAGGGCAAGTATGCTTTTAATATCCGGCTCACATTAGCCAGAGATACCAATTGTTATATACTACTTTTTTTATACAAATTTAGTGATATACAGTTTGAATATGATACAAGGTGCTGCATAAATAAGTTCAAATTTTTGTAGTTTTTTGAATGCAACCAGCGTAAAGGACTAGTTTGAAACATCTCACGAAATCCTGCCCCTTGGAAATTTAGTTACCATGGAGTATTCTACTGCAGCAGAGCGTGGCTTTTTCTATCAGGTATACAAGAACAATAATTCTGCAAGTATCACGGGCCGAAAATTGTACGTCTCATTTTCCTCAGCGTAAATAAAGTCCCGAATGCTTAGCGGATTAGGTGTAGAAGTATGAAGAAACTGGTTCGACTTTAAATTCATCTCGTACTGAGCGACCAGGGATATGAAGAGGTGATGAAAACGTAAAGTATGTTCGAGTGTCAATTCACGTACTCTGTACTTCTCAATATGCAAACGATCACGTTTGATTGTGCAGGAATTCGTTACAACAAATTCATCATAATGATTTACGTATACATCCCCGGAGACTCAACTTCCTTAATCAATTGCATGAATTTGTATCTTATCGAAAGATATATATTTTTATTGTGAACATTAAATTACAACTTAATAATCCTCGGTTGGATTAATGTAAAAGATAAACCAATTATTGTAACGTAGGTGTTCAGTGACAATAAAAAATTTCTAAGATAATATTATTTCATCTGACTAATACCTATTAATTCACTCCGAATTTTTTCGTTCAAGTTAATGCTTCGTTTTTTCCTCACGAATTAAACTCATCCCATATTTCTAAATAAGGTACGTGCCCACGTAGACATTCAAATATAATTAGAAGATGAAATTATTATTTACCGAAATGTTTTCATTAAAGGGTTACATACACTTCGAATTTTCAAAAGTTCGATTTTTTTATGGATATATATTGGGTCTGGGAAAAAGTTCGTGGCGTTTTTCCCGATAGATGGCGTCAGTTGAAAATAACTCGAGAAACACAGATCGCAGCGAAACCACTAAACGCTCGTTGGAAAGGTGACACTTCGAGCGTTACTTTGAGTGTATAAATATCGAAATTGGTGCAATGGTTGGAAAGTTGTTTGCGTTTGAAAATGGAGAAAAGTAATGAAAAATTGCGCTTTATTTTTCAATATTATTACGACAAAGAGAAGAACGCTGCGCAGGCTTGTGAAAAAATTTGGACTGTGTACAGTGAAGGTACTTTATCAAAATCTGCTACACGGAAATGGTTCGCTCGCTTTCGTTCTGGTAATTTTGATGTAAAAGTTGAGTCATGCTCTGGTCGTCCAGTCACTGAAAAAGCTGATGAAATTCTTGAAAAAGTCCAGCAAGATAAGCATATCAGCAGTGTCGATATTGGTATGCAGCTAGGCATTGACCACAAAACGGTTTTGAACCATTTACACAAAACTGGCTACAAAAAGAAGCTCGTTGTATGGGTTCCTCATGAGTTGAGCGCGAAAAACATGATAGACCGAATTAACATCTGCGATGCCCCGATGAAAAATGGATCACGTACGACAATCGGAAGCGTAAAAAATAGTGGACAAGGGATGGTGAGCCGACACAAGCGTTCGCGAAGCCAGGATTGACGCCAAAAAAGGTGATGCTGTGTGTGTGGTGGGACTGAAAGGGAATCGTTCACCATGAGCTACTTCCAGTTGGTCAGACGATTGATTCTCAACTCTACTATGGACAATTAGAGAGTTTATGCCAGTGATTAACAGGAAAGGTGTTGTCTTCCATCATGACAACGCCCGACCACTCACGTCTTTGATGACCCGTTAAAAATTGCGAGAGCTTGGTTGGGAAGTTTTGTTGCATCTACCTTATAGTCCAGACATAGCACCCTCTGACTATCACTTGTTTCGATCTCTGCAGAAGTTTCTCAATGGAATTAAGCTGCTTTCAAAAGGAGCCTGTGAAAACCACTTGACTCAGTTTTTCAACCAGAAACCACAGAAGTTCTTCACCGATGGCATCATAGCTCTACCGGAAAAATGGCGAAACATTGTCGATAATAATGGAGCATATTTGGTTTAAATAAATTCATTTTCAAAATATAAAAAAAAAGTTGAATTTTACTAAAAAAAACGCCACGAACTTTTTCCCAAACCTGATATATACTTCTAAGAATTATTCATTTTTTTTTTTAAATTCCATTCCATTATAAAGTTATAGCATTAAATGTGACCTGGCGCCACATTGGGACCGCTACCTATTTTCACTGTCTGCAATATTACTATACATTTTTAATATTTTTTGCTTTTTTTTTTAATCGTAATAATTACTTTTTCTACAACATGTCGAGAGATTTTTTTTTAAATTTTTCTAATAGACAATTTTTTATAAATAATTAAATATATTTTTTTGGTGGAAAATTGCGTTCTAAAGTTTGAAAGACCGTAAATTTTTTATTTTTTGAAAAAAAAAAAACCTTCGACAATTTTTAACTACTACATTATTTTACAAGATTAATTTTTATTTTTGGATTATTGGATTGGATTATTTTTTTGTGAAGTTATCCTGCAGACAAGAAGGCGCCATAGTTTTCATCAGTGGTCCATTTAATCCGATAAGAAATAATATTAACATTTGAAACATATTTAAAAAAAAAAAATTCTTAATTAAAATTTTTCTTAATATAATTTAAAGTACAATAAAAATATATAAACGCCAGAGCCTCTGGGTAGTTTTCTGATCCATAACCCATTTGCAAACCGCCGCACAGTAGGGAAAAAATGGAATACCTCCTAAAATACTTCAGTAATATCGGTTACTTATTTGTGGTGCCAATTCCAATGTATTTTTTCGTCATGAATCGAATAGAACAATTTTCAAGTCGGTAGGTCTCACTGGCTGCATGCTATGCCAATTTATTCAATATTATACCCATAAAAAGTAGTTTTTCTGAATAATTTCAAAATTAGTGCAATTTTTAATGTATTTTCATGCTTAATTGAACTATTTTAGTATCACTAGGATGAACTAATATGAAAATATAGTAAGAATACTATTTCAAAACCAAACATTTTGTTTAGGTTGAATCACTGCTTACACATGATTTTAGTATGGACATGTTCTTTAGAGATAGTGAACTCTAAATTGCTTATAACATTTTTCAACGGTTTTTATTCTTCAAGAAACTCGTCAAAATTAAGCAATCATGCAGCGAACATGAGACATTACTTTATAAACTCCTGGACAAAATTAACGCAACAATCTGAAAAGTAATTTATCTTTTTCTTATGTCAGTTTTAAAGTTTATCGAGTATTTGAATAGTAGGCTATGCATATTTTGTTTCGTTGTTCATGACAGAAATCAAAACAATTCGTTTAGATTTACAGTTTTAAAGAATTTTTTAGAAGATAAACAATTTTCTGTAATAATGCGATAGATTTTCTTTAAAAGTAAGCTTATAAATTGTTCCCTTTTTCAAAGTAAAACGTTTTTGTGGTAGACTGTTTTATTTTTGACCCCGAAGAATTAGAAAAATGAATCGGAATTTAACTGAACAAGTGGTAGTGCGAGCCTCAGTTTTATTGGACGAGGGATATTGTCAGAGTTATGTTGCCAATTTGTTAGGCAAACATCGTTCCACAATAAGTCGTATGGTAAGACGCTTGAAGGAAGTAGGAACTTATTCTAGAAGGCTAGAGCAAGGGCGAAAACGATTCACTAGCGACCTAGATGAACGTTTTATAAGACGATATGCTTTAAGAAACAGGACTGTCACTAGTTCTATAATAATAAACGAACTCGAAGCTGTTCGCATTGTCACAATTTCTTCTAAAACAGAAGACGGTTAAATGAAGCTGGATTAAACAGTAGGAGACCAGCCACTGCGCCCTTGCTTACTAGAGAGAGCAGAGTTGCCAGGTTACGTTTTGCTCGAAATCACGAAAACTGGTCTGTGGATGATTGGAAACAAGTTTTCTTCACAGATGAAACTAAGGTTGGTCTAAAACATCCAGATGGTCGTGAGCCAGTATGGCGAAGACGAGGAGAGAGGTTTGCTCCTTGCAATATCTCTGCAAGGATTCCATTCGGCGGTGGCTCTGTTATGTTCTGGGGTCGCATCTGCTTTGATGCTCGCACAGAGTTAGTTCCTGTCCGCACGAGATCCATGAATGCTGACTACTATCTTGAGAATATTGTAATAGAACATGTGATCCCTTTGGTCATTTTGTGGGGCCTAATTTCCTGTTTATGCAAGACAACGCTCGACCTCACGTGGCTGGGGAGGTACTCGATTATCTTAATCAAGTTGATATACCGTTTATGCAATGGCCACCAAAAAGCCCGGATCTGAATCCGATAGAACATGTATGGGATCACCTTAAGAAAAATGTGAAACGTCATATACCTGCACCTAGAAACCTGAGGGAACTTGAAAATGCAGTTATCACAGAATGGGAGCAAATTCCTCAAGATTTTATCCAAAATTTAATTAGAAGCATGCCTAGGCGCATAAACGCTGTCATCCGAAGTAAAGGAGGCAACACACGCTACTAGTGTCCCAGTTACACCATTAATTTTGCTACTAGTGTCCCAGTTTATTTTTTTCATTATTACATAATTTCAACGATTTTGTTATTAGGTCTTAAAAATAATTTTAATTCGAATCTTATAGAGGTAACGAATTCACTTTTAAAGTATCCGAATAAGTTTTTTCTAACTTTTAGTGTAACCAATGTTCATAAAAAATTATTAAAATTAATTCGTTATAGAGATTTGTATGATTTAATATATTGTTGCGTTAATTTTGTCCAGGAGTGTATATATATTATCGATTTTTTACTTTCATGAAAATGAAAGTAGCATGATAATTTTTGTTTTCCTTGAATTCGAAGACTAGCTCCACTCTCCTCTAAAGAACCTCTTGTTTGTAGGTACTATGAGATTCCATTTCTCGCAAAGAACGCCACTGAATATCGCCGAATGCGATTTCAGTTGATAGTCCAGTAAACAGGGGATGAAAAGTGGTCATTTCAGGAAAAATAACCGGTCAAGTGCAAGTTGAACTTGCACATTTAGTGTTCCGTACGTTGATTGCTTTTAAAATAAAAAATTATGTTACGGTGATATAAAATGATCAGTGACTTCACAAAACAGACACCAAAAGAGTTTTCGACAAAGTTTGTTTCCAATCTTTGCTGAAAACTGATGACTTTGAAATTTTAGTTTTTTTTTATATACCAAATAAATTATTAAAGGTAATGCACTCGTGATAATTTTCGTTCAATCGTAGAGAACATTCCAGAATTTTTTCAAGATATTTTGATCAGGACTTTTCGAGCTAAGGTGGGGGGACAGCGATTTTTCGAGACTTTTTAAAAATAGTACAAAGAAAAGCGAGTCCAAGTACTACACTATATATATATATATATTTTTTTACTCGTGTTTTCTCCAGCTTTCATTTGACACCACACTCGATGACCTAGTAAAAAAAAATTTTCACTTCCGATTTCACCCCCCAAAACTAACCCTTAAGTCAAAATTTAACTTTCAAAACTACACGGCCTTAATGAGGCCATCAATTCCTATATTATTACCAAATTTCAACTTTCTACGAAAAATAGTTTCGGAGAAAATCGGGTGTGACAGACAGACAGACAGACACCGAAGTCATCTTATAAGTGTTCCGTATGGAACACTAAAAATATAGAAGTTTTTTCTAAACTGTTCGTTATGTTTTTTGGGGTGCTGAATCCAAATTTTAACTTTACCTACCTCGGAAATGCTGTGCGTTTTGAGTAAATTGCAAAAAAAAAACGGCCAAAGAAAAGCTTTTTTTCAGTGTTTCGCTTATAACTTGAAAACTGCGCCCTTTTCGAGAGAGTTGTCTACATAAAAATAAACTACATTAAATTTTGTACAAATTATATTCTATAGATTTTTTTGTCAGACAAATGGTTTAGCCGCTAGAGAGCATTGAAATTTAGTGAAATTTCGGACATAGCGTTAAGCCAAAAGCAACTCCCTCATTTCTCGCTCGGAGCTTGATTTCCTAATCACAAATTTTACTAAATATCAACTAATTAAATTGTTTTAAATAAGGATATCGTAAAAATACAGCTCCGAGCGAGAAATGCGGGAGTGCTCTTGGCTTAGCGCTATGTCCGAAAATCACTAAATTTCAAAGCGCTTTTGCGGCTAAAGCGTCCATCTGACAAAAAAACCTATAGAACATAATTTTTTGGAAATGTATGTATATATGTTATTTGTAGTTTATTTTTAAATGGGGATGCTTTTATTGAAAAGTGCGTAGTTTTGAAGTTATAAGCGAAAAATTAAAAAAAGAGCATTTTTCGCCATTTTTTGACCACTTTTGTCCCCTGTTTACTGGACTATCAACTGAAATCGCATTCGGTATATTCGGTGGCGTTCTTTAAGGGAATCAAACCTCATAGTATCTACTATCCAAGCAAACAAGAGGTTCTTTGGAGGCGAGTGGAACTAGTCTTCAAAACTGAAGGAAAACAAAAACTATTACCATAATTCCATTTTTTATGGAAGTAAAAATTGGTAATCTATAATATATATGAAATACAACGTCTATCTGTCTGTCTATCTGTCTGTCTGTCTGTCCGTTAGTGCGCCTATCACTGAAGAACCACTTATCCGATTTACGTACTTTTTTTTTAAAACATACATATGTTCTCTGGCCAGGTTATAGGCTATATTGTATTGCGATAGGTAGCATAAGGAATGAGCAGTGACGTAAAATAGTGAATGATGTCGGAAATAAGTTTGCCGCTAGCGCGTGCCTTTGCAATACACAGTTAAATATGGAACAATATTATGTAGCAAAGAATATCTGTAATGTATAATCTATAATATATATAAAATGCAATGTCTCTCTGTCGGTCTGTCTGTCCATTAGTGCGTTTATCACGCGGGAACCACTTATCCGATTTACCGGTCTTTTTTTAAATTCATATATATATTCTTTGGCCAGGTTATATAATAATAATAATATTCTATATCTATAATATATATAAAATGCAATGTTTGTCTGTCTGTCTGTCTGTCCGTTAATGCGCTTATCCCTCGAGAACCACTTATCCGATTTACGTGATTTTTTAAATTCATACATATGTTCTCTGATCAGGTTATAGGTATATATTTTGTTAAATCTATAATATATATAAAATGCAACGTATCTCTGTCTGTCTGTCTGTCCGTTAGTGCGCTTATCACTGGAGAACCACTTATCCGATTTTCGTACTTTTTTTTTTAAAACATACATATGTTCTCCGGCCAGGTTATAGGCTATATTTTATTACGATAGGTAGCATAAGGAATGAGCAGTGACAATAATAGTAAATGAAGTCGGACAAAGTTTGCCGCTAGGGCGTTCTCTTGCAATACACAGTCCAAACCATTAAATATGGAACAATATTATGTAGCAGAGAATATCTATAATATATATAAAATGCAATGTTTCTCTGTCCGTCTGTCTGTCTGTCTGCCTGTCCGTCCGTTAGTGTGCTTATCACTGGAGAACCACTTATCCGATTTACGTGCTTTTTTTTTTAAACATACGTATGTTCTCTGGCCAGGTTATAGGATATATTTTATTAGGTGACATAAGGAATAAGCAGTGACGATAATAGTGAATCAAGTCGGAGAAAAGTTTGCCGCTAGCGCGTTCTCTTGCAATACACTCCCTAAAGCATTAAATATGGAACAATATCATGTAGCAAAGAATACAATATATATAAAATGCAACGTCTCTCTGTCTGTCTGTCTATCCGTTAGTGCGCTTATCACTCGAGAACCACTTATCCGATTTACGTCTTTTCATAAATTTATACATATGTTCTATATAATTCGATATAAGCCTAGATAATGAGAGATAAAGTGAGATAATGGGAGATAAGGAGAAATAATGGGAGATAAGTCGAGATAAGCCTCGATAATGGGAGATAAGGTAAGATAATGGGAGATAAGGTAAGATAATGGGAGATAAGTATAAATAATGGGAGATAAGGAGAGATAATGGTATATAAGCAGAGATGTCTAGATAATGGGAGTTATGGTGAGCTAATGGGAGATAAGGAGAAATAATGGGAGATAAGAAGAAATAATGGGAGATAAGTCGAGATAAGCCTAGATAATGGGAAATAAGGTGAGATAGTGGGAGATAAGGAGAAATAATGGGAGATGAGCAGAGATAAGACTAGATAATGGAAATTATGTAGAGATAATGGGAAATAAGGAGAAATATTGGGAGATAAGGAGAAATAAATGGGAGATATTTTATTACGTTGGGTAACATAAGGAATAAGCAGTGACGATAGTAGTCCACGCGAGCGGAGCCGCAGGCCCGGCTAGTATGATATATACGGCAATGTATTCATATTCGCTGCATGATTGCATAATTTTGACGAGTTCCTTGAAGAACAAAAACCATTGAAAAACGTTATAAGCAATTTAGAGTTCGCTAAGAAACATTTCCATACAAACATCGTATGTAAGCAGTGATCTCTTGTTCAGCCTATTTTGGGGACCGTTTTTATTCTTCTGTGAACGCTGTTGGAAAAAGGCTTGTCGAGGTAAGAAACTTTGGGATTTAAACTACAATTAAAATTAACAATAATAATTTTAAAAGTGTTTTGAAACGTAAGGTTTTTTCCACATATTTCCCACTAGGCACCGTATATGCCTCCTTCTTATATGTGTTTAATTAATGTGTATATATAGCAAGCTATGTTATCTATCTATATAACAATTTTTTACTTTTGGGCGCATCATTTAAATATTATTTTAGACATGTAAACTACTTTCATACAAATAATTTTAGTAATTCTATACATGTCAAAATGTGTATTTTATTTGTTAACGGCTTGCATTTTAAAGAGCTTCCGTGAGAAAGCACTTCGTAAAGTACTAGGAAAGTACTAAAGCAATAATAATAAGGAACATGTATAAATGCGGTACAAGAGCACACACACAAACCCGATACTCGTATTTCCTAAATAGTAAAACCGGTAAATGAATGAAACTATGACGTGTTTGCTCGTTCTTTGTTTTTATGGAATATCGCCCACCGCTGTAGTATTATGAGGAACATTTTTCTATTATTAGATTGCTTTTTATGGTCCCAAAGTCATACGGAACCAATAGTTCAATCGTCCTTATTTTTCTTCTTTTGTATAGGCTTATTTGTTCAGTTATGCCTCTTATTTGTTTAGTTATGCCTTCATGTGACATTATGGCAGCATTTTTTACTAGGTGTGTTTAAGCTTCTTCTACCCAGTGGTGATTTATCTCTAACTATTCCAATTTCTTCATCTTGTGGATCCATTCATTGTTATTTTTAAAGTTGCATTTCCTTCTGGCTTCATCGCTTCTTATTTAATTTTTTACGTGGGCTATCTGAAAAGTTTTCTGCGTAACAAGCAAAAAAAAATTTTTTTACGTGAAATATGTTTTTCAATATAATCTCCTGAAACTTCAATACATTTATTCCAATGTACTCAGCCCTACACTCTTTAACTTAGCTATAATATCTATGATAAGGGAAATCCCATCTCATGTCAAATTCAAAATATTTGCCGATGACGTAGTAATCTACTACTCTTCCCAATCTTCCGGTGCTGTAAGCTCTGTTCTTAACAGTACTCTCACGGCTCTCGAAGAATGGACTATCAAAAATGGATTCTCCTTTTCACCAACCAAATCCTCACAAATCCACTTTTGCAAATCCAGATCCTGTTCCAAAATAAACCTCTTAACGATAAATGGCTCTCCAATTCTAATTGTTGATTCTCACAGCGTATTGGGACTTACATTTGACAACAGACTGAACTGGAGTTCCCACATAAAATCACTTAAAGCACGTACTGCCCAAGATCTGAATATTATGAGATCTCTTTCCAGTTTCAAGTGGGGTTCAGACTTCTCATTCCTTATGCATGTCTACAAATCCGTTATCCTGTCTAAATTGAGCTATAGCGTTTTCATTTATGATTCTGCTAGTTCAAATACTAAGAAAAAACTTAAACCAATTCAGAATCAAGCCATCAGACTTGCCACAGGTGCCTTCAGAACCTCTCCTATTTCCAGTCTCCAATGTATTTCGTCTACTCCTCCGCTACATCTAATCAGACAACTATCGTTGATGAAATATTATCTATCATCATTACATAGATTCTCTAATAGACTTTCACTTGATCTCACCAACATTCATAACAGAAACATAAAGCTTTTTCCCCCTCTATCTATACCATTTAGAATGAAACACATTCTTTCCACTCACAAACTTATTCCTCCATCATTCAAATATTCTTCTTTCACTTCTTTTCCTCCATGGCGCCCTCCATAACCTGTAGTAGATCTTACCCTAAACAAAACTAACAAATCTCTCTCACTAAAGTCAATTTTATATGCTCAGTCACTTGAAAGAATAAACAAGTACAAATTATTCAATCATTTTCACTGACGGTTCTAAGTCCCCACAAGGGACGGGCGCTGCTTTTATCCATAATCACACTATTAAATTATTCAAATTTCCATCCCACTTCTCGATCTTCTCCGCGGGGTTATACGCAATCAAAGAAAATCTACGATTCGCAATAAATGCAGGGAAATTCAAAAGATTATTAATTGTCTCTGACTCAATGAGTGCCTTAGAATCCATAAAGAATGGGAATACTAAATTTGCTTTCTTAAATCAAATTTCCGATCTCTTATATATAGCCAATCACCGCAATATCCATGTAATCTTTCTCTGGATTCCTTCTCACACTGGGATAGTGGGCAACGACAAAGCAGATCTATATGCAAAAAAGGCAGTTCTTCAAGGCCCTCTTATAAAAGAAGACAACCATCCTAACGATTACTTTAATCGCATCAAACTCATTTATAGGGATCTTTTTCAACTACAGTGGGATTTGGAGGAATCTTCCAATAAGCTCTGGGACCTAAAACCTATGGTCTACCCCCCTTATCATTCACAATTACTCACAAGAAGACAAAACACAATCTGGAGACGACTAGCTATAGGCCATACATTCCTAACCCACTCCTACCTACTAAAAAAGGATGATGCTCCCATCTGCTCTATATGTCAGTCCACGCTTTCAGTAAAGCATATTTTTGAATCCTCTCACTTCTGACAATCTAGAGAAAAGCATCACTTGCTTCTGAACATGAAACAAACTTTAAGTCCAGATCAAATACTATCCCATATAAATAATATCGAGGAATATTTAAAAGAAAATGAATACCATCATTTAATATAAGGAAAATCAATTTTGCAATCTAAAATCTATCATCTTCTGGATGCTAAATGACCTTAGTTGTCGATGCACCCTATCCCCATAATATCCATCCATCCATTTATTCCAACGTTTTTCCAATACTTTGTAACATTCATTTTTTCTTAGATTTTGGGATCATGTTGCGACACTGTTTTTCTTTCTATAATTTATTTTTTATCACATTTTTTCCACTCATAATTGATTGGGCAGTGATTTCAATTTTTGAGCAGTATAACTTAGAACAATGATTTAAATTCTTGAACAGTGTAACTCAATCGTGTATAACGTGTTGCTCACCAAACTTATTTAGTTTGCATTGATTTTACTTCCCGGAAGTGAGCCATTTTAAAGACGTCATTTTGAAAAAGGGGCAAAAGATATATAAATGGCCATATGGGATTTTTAAGGGCTTTTTCCGCCAGTATGCCGTAGTTTTTTTTTCCAGCACGCCGTAGTGGCTTTTTATTTTTCTCCGTGATGCAGTAGTGAGTAACGGTTTTTTATCACCAAGTGGGTGTCATTTCTAGCTCTCACGTTTAAGGCCTTTTTCCGTTTTTAAAATATCCTGCTCATCCTCAGGCATTTCGGGTCAAAAAGTGATTAGCAACCCAAAAAAGAATAGAAGAGCAGTGGCTGAGACATTACTTTTGATGAGAATCTCACCAGGAGAGGCCAGTCAGCTTATGGAAAACCCACGAGGAGAAACCAATCAGTAAGTCAGTGGTACACCAGTTTAAATATTTCACTTCATGTCTACAAGTGTAACCGCAGAGTTAATTTAACAAACTTTTAGATCGTGTTTTTTTTAAAGTCTTTTGTTTTTTTTACACTTAGAATCAGTAATTCATAGAACTCTAGTTTAAATGTGTGCACTCTCATAACCTAAAGGGTTTTTATTTAGTTAATGTAATTTTAAGAGTGTAATATCTGCGAGGATTTTTATTTTGTCAATATACTTTTCCCTATGTTAATGCAGCGTTTTACTGAACTACCCGCTCTTTCTTTCAGGACGCAAAAGTTGTAATAATATATTTAATCTTATTTTAACAACTAAATAACTCTTCAGTGTTTTTTTCATTTTTTGAGCTGAAGTTAAATTCCTTTTATTCTAAAATGAATGGTGCCCAAAAAAAAAAAAATAAACATTACAACCAAGCTTTAAACAACTATAGAGACTTATCTGTTATCCATAATATCTCCAAACAAAACGAGCTAGCTTATGTATCTAATTTTTAATCTCTCAGTATTAGTATTCACTCAATCCATTCTCAAAAATTAAGATATATGTTACGTAAGGGGCAAAATAGCGCCGCAAAAGAGACGTTATAAAATGGCGCCTCAACATGACAGGCTATAAATTCAGTATCTTCGCTTAATGTAAAACGCTTTTCAGCCAGGAATTTTTTCAAGTTTGGAAACAGATAATAGTCAGAGGGAGCCAAATCTTGTGAATATGCTGGATGTTCAGGCAATTCGTACTTTAATTCTTTGAATTTTGCCATTGTCAAAACATTTGTGTAAGCACGTGCATTGTCTTGATGAATACATTACCGGTCAAGGGCAAGTTGGACTTGCGCATTTAGTGTTCCGTACATAAATTGATTTTAAAATAGAATTTTCTTTATTGAAGTATAAAATGATCAGGGACTTCACGAAACACATCCCAAATGAGTGTTCAACAAAGTTTTTTTTTTCGATCTTTAGTGAAAACTGATTACCTTGAAATTTTTGTTTTTCTTTTATATACCAGATAAATTATTAAAGGTAATGCACTAGTGATAACTTTCGTTCAATCTACACCCTGTAGAGAATATTCCAGAATTTTTTCAAAACTTTTTGATCAGTACTTTTCGAGGTAAGGTGGGGAGACAACTATTTTACGCACTTTTTTAAAAATAATATAAAGAGAATTGTGCGCAAGTATTACATTATATATATTTTTGAACTCGTCTTTTTACAAGCTTTTATTTGACACCCCACTCGACGACCTGGTAAAAAAAAATTTTCGCTTCCGATTTCACCCCCCAAAACTAACCCCTCAAGTCAAAATTTAACTTTCAAAACTACATGACTTTGATAAGGCCATCAATTCCTATATTAGTGCCAAATTTCAACTTTCTATGTTAAATAGTTTCGGAAAAAATCGAGTGTGACAGACAGACAGACGGACACCGAAGTGAGCTTATAAGTGTTCCGTACGGAACACTAAAAATGATTCTTTTTTCTCGAAAGCAGGTCTTTTCTCACGAATTTTTGAATCCAACTTCTGAAGATAATCGATCAAAAAAACACCTTTGTAATCACAAAAAACTATTGCCTTAACCCTCCTTGCTGATAGAACCGTCTTTGCCATTAATCACTATCCCTTACGAGAGAATTCGAAATGGAAAAACAAAGAATATTGTGACACAGAGGCTACTTGTAGCAAAAGTGATGCTGATGATAATGATGCGACACGCCGATATGGCTCTTTTTGAACATGGTGTCCAAAGAGGCAACTTTCTTGAAATGGCTTGTAATCGTTTACTGTTCTACTTTACTAACCAGTGTAGAATCTGAGTGAATGTTCTCTTCCTTCGGTTACTTATGCAACCATTACCGTCCAAAATTGTGTGCTGAAACCTTGGATACGTTGTCTTTCTTAGATAATATTACTTACATAACCAAGAAACTAAATAATTAATAATACTATACGTTACTATTATTATTTTATTGGATTGAAAAGTAAGATTAAAATATCATTGTTGTTTGACAAAGTTGAGAATTGAGAATTATTTTTTGGTTGGGATAAGTGTTTAAATTTGAAGCTAGCTCTCGGGTTAGATTAAATTTTAACAGATTTAAAAACGTACAAATTGCTTTAGTTTCTAAAGTCGATCAAGTAAGAATGTGTGGCGTCTTGTTCATTAAAAAATGTATTTATTTAAAAGTGTTTTTACATCATTCGACAGTAAAGGATTACTATTAAAATGCTAATGATTCAGTGGTTCGTCCAGTTTCCATCAGCGTCGATGGCCGCTTGGTATTTTCAGAGCATACTTTCGACGAGATTTTTCGCGTATTCTTGAGGCCAAGATTTCCAAATTGCCCGAATGTGCCGTAACAACTGCTTCGCTGTGTGCACCTTTTTACTATGCAGGTCCTCCTGCTTAGTGTGCGACCACATAATCTCGATTGCATCGGGCGTCTGGGATTGCCAATCTAGTGTGACGATATCGGATTCCTCTTTCCACTGGCTACACGTTTTAGTCCGATATTTGGGGTCCTTATCCTCTTGAAGAATCCATTCCTCATTTTTATCGACAAACCTCCGTTCGGCACTCGGTACTAAAGCCTTATTGTAAGTAAATCTGTAGCATTTTTTTCAGTGTTCAAATTTTAGTTTCAAGCTGAAGAGTCTCCCAAAACCTTTTTCCGAAAAATATCCTCAAACATGGATCGTCACAGGATGTTTCGCGGTGCGTTGAATCAATCGGTTAGTGGAAATTGGCCAGGCTGGAGTGATAACATAACCGGAAAATGAAGCTTCATCGGAAAAAATTCCATTGCTCCAGTCTCGATCTATGTTTTCCTTTGCCCACGCCAATCGTTTCTCTCTGTATTTTTCGCACAATTGTTTCTTCATTGTAGTCCGCCACTTCAAATCGTTAGCCGAGAGATGAGTAGGAATCGTTTCATATGATATATCTATACCACAGTAAACATAAAACACAATAGCGACAGTCCGACTCGGCACGTTTGATCTCAAGGGGTTCGAGTTTGTAATGATCACATAACCTGTCGCCATATTGCTGGTATGATGGCCGCGAGATTTTGAAATATTCAAATTCGTTCTTTCAAGGAAAATCCTTTTCTGTAGAATAAAAATGAATTTTGCTGATTGAAAAGAAGAAAAAAAACCGAGAAAAGTTTTTTTTAGAAACATTTTTTTATCTAATTCTCATTAAAACAGATATACAAATAAAACCGGTCAAGTGCAAGTTGAACTTACACAATTAGTGTTCCGTACGTTGATTGCAAAATAAAAAATTTTGTTACAGTGGTATAAAATGATAGTGACTTCACAAAATACACCTCAAATGAGTTTTCAACAATGTTTGTTTTCAATCTTTACAGAAAATTGATGACCTTGAAATTTCGTTCAATCTACACCCCCTGGAGAATATTCCAGAATTTTTTCAAAATTTTTTGATCAGTTCTTTTCGAGATAAGCTGGGGGACAACGATTTTTCGTGATTGTTTAAAAATAATACAAAGAAAAGTGTGCGCAAGTATTACATTATATATATATATTTTTTATTCGTGTTTTCAGAAGCTTTCATTTGACACCATACTCGATGACCTACTAAAAAAAATTTTTTTTCACTTCCGATTTCACCCCCCAAAACTAACCCCTTCAGTCAAAATTTGACTTTCAAAACTACATGGCTTTAATGAGGCCATCAATTCCTATATTGTTACCAAATTTCAACTTTCTATGACAAATAGTTTCGGAGAAGATCGGGTGTGGCAGACGGACAGACAGGCACCGAAGTCATCTTATAAGTGTACTGTACGGAACACTAAAAACAGGGAAAAAGGTAAAAAATACAAGGAAAAACTACATTTAGCTTCAACGCTTGTTGCACGTTATTCATTTAAATATCTCATTGTTGAATTTATATTTCTAAACTATTAGAGATATTTTCCTGGGGAAAAATGTTCATTTTGAGGATATATCTCTACACACCTTCAGCTTCGCGCTTTTAATGTCAACAATCATGCTTCTTATATTTCAACGATTCCCAGTAATTTGGAGAAATTGAAAATAATTATAATTATCATTTTAAGATGAGACCATCTTTCTTCTAAACTTAAAAATGAAGTGAACACATTTTTTGTTCCATTTTATCATTAGTTAAATCTAATATAATAATTTTCATACAACTAATGATTTTTCGTGTCTAAAACTACTTATATAAAAAAATTAAATCCATGTACGGATTTATTAAAACTCATTCGTGCTGGAGAATTACTACTTTTGCATGCCTAGATAATAACACATCAACTGCAAATAAAATGTATCTCTAATATGAAAACACAATTCTCATAATCTTTATATAATATAATGCATAATAGAAATAAAGAATTACGAATAAATTACCTTTTAGGATCTTCGGGAAATCTAAAAAAATTTTAGAGATACCATATATGTTATATTTTTACAAGCACTAACTGCATAACCAGAACTTCCTCTTGACGTCTTTCTAGTGTTCCGTACGGAACACTTATAACTTCGGTGTCTGTCTGTCTGTTTGCTACACCCGATTATTTTCGAAACTATTTGACATAGAAAGTTGAAATTTGGCACTAATATAGGAATTAATGGCCTCTTCAGAACCGTGTAATTTTGAAAGTCAAACTTTAACTTAAGGGGTAGGAAAAAAAAAGTTTTTACCAGGCCATCGAGTGGGGTGTTAAATGAAAACTTGTAAAAAGAGTTCAAAAATATATATGGGCACATTTTTCTTTGTATCATTTTTCAAAAAACGCGAAAAATCCTCCCCCCTTATCTCAAAAAGTACCGATCAAAAAATTTTGACAAAATTCTGGAATACTCTCCACAGAGTGTGAACGAAAATTATCACATTACCTTTAATAATTTATCTGGTATATTAAAAAAAAAAATCTAGGTCATGAGTTTTCAGTAAAGATCGGAAAAAAACTTTGTTGAAAACTCATGTGGGGTTTGTTTTGTGAAGTGATTGATCATTTTATACCTCCGTAACAAAAATTTTTATTTTGAAAGCAATCAACGTACGGAACACTAATTGCACAAGTTCAACTTGCACTTGACCGGTTATTTATAATTATTTTCAATTATAACGTTAAACGAGTCATTTACTTATTGGAAAATTATTAATAATGAATTTCGGACCACATTATAAAAAGATTCTCCTTGAAATCCAGATGTAAACGCAACCCGCGACCGCGCTGGCAACAATGTTGTTGGTGTGATAGGGGACGCATGCGTAATAAAAAGCAGGACCTAAAAGTTTTCTTGAGCGTCGCTACTGTGTTTTATGTTACTGTCTCCATACCTTTTTGCTTTAATTTTTGCGCCTCTTGGTGCAAAGTTAATTGAAGGGGAAACATGTTAATAATCGTTTTTTCGTTCTTGTCCGTCACTTCTCCTCTCGAACCACGTTCTGGTAGTTCATCAACATTTTTTAACTGAGAGTATTGTTTCACCCACTTGCTAACGAATGTCCTCAACTTGCCCATATACCTAGCAGCCGCTGTAGGAGTCATTTTCGGGCCTTTTGGATGCTTACATAAAAAGAGAGCCTTGAAACGCGATGCGCATGCAACCCTAATGTTTAATAATGTACTATTTAACCATAAATAAGGTTACAAATGAATCTCTTTTTCCACAAACAATAACTTCAAAAAAAAGGGGAATTTTTTTTTATCGCCTACAAGTTCTTGATTGACTGTCAGTATTATTACAAATTTTAAAAAAATTCCAACTGAACAAATACCTTGTAAAGGGTGTCCCAAAATTCACGCAAGATTTGAATTTGGCGCCATTTGTATGGTAAAGTGTTGCCAACAAAACAAAAAACACAGCGTGACAGCTGACAGGTTTACAGGGGCTATTAAAAATGGAGCGCTACACGAAAGAACAACGTGTTTTCATTATTGGGCAATATTTTAAAAATAATGAAAATTTGGCAGCTACAGTTCGGAATTTTCGTACAAAATATGGTCGGAATAGTGATTTAACCTCATCAGCTGTGAAGAGATTAATTGAAAAATTCAGGGAGACTGGATTAATTAGTGATCTTAAACGCTTTGACCGTCCTTCAACAAATCATTCGACACAAAACATTGAAGCAGTTCGTGAGAGTGTTGCTGAGACTGCAGGAACATCAATTCGGCACCGTGGTCAAGAATTGGACATTTCGAGAAGCTCTCTACAGCGTATTCTCACGAAAGATTTGCATCTTCGTGGTTACAAAGTTCAATTGGCTCAAAAACTGAAGCCTACTGACCACGCACAACGAAGAGTTCATTGAATGGATTATGGAACAACAACAAGTGGATACTGATTTTTCGAAGAAAATCATCTTCAGCGATGAGGCTTAATTCCATCTTGATGGCTTCGTTAATCGACAAAATTGTCGCCTTTGGGGTTCAGACAATCCACATGTGACTGTTGCGAAACAAATGCATCCACAACGTGCCACTGTTTGGTGCGAATTTTGGACTGAAGGCATCATCGGACCATTCTTCTTCGAAAATGCGGTTGGCCAGGTAATAACAGTTAATGGCGATTATTATCGCTATATGATAATCCAGTTTTTTTGTGCCTAAATTGCAATATATGGATGTGGATGACATGTGGTTTCAACAAGACGGCGCCACATGCCATACAGCCCGAGAAACAATTCAATTACTACATGAGTCATTTCCTGGTCGTGTAATATCCCGTTTTGGTGATCAGAATTGGCCGCCCAGATCATGCGATTTAACGCCGTTAGACTTTTTTCTTTGGGGTTTTTTAAAGCCTAAGGTTTTATGCCAACAAGCCCACGACCACCCACGACTTGAAGGAGAAAATTAAGCGCCGTATCAACGAAATTCAGCCACATTAATGCAAAACGGACATGGAAAATTTCGACAAAAGAGTGCGTATGTGCCAGCAAAGCCGTGGAAGCCATTTACCCGATATATTAGTCCATATACCAGGTGTCCAAGTATGAAATGCGGAGATATTTGACACTGTGCCATTTTGTTGTGTCATCAACAAGTGTCAGACGCGCACGAGTGATAAATGGGAAAAGTGTGTGCATAGTGTTGTGTTATTGTGTTCAATATGTCGAAATTTATACCGAGCAAAGAGGATTCGTGGACAGCATTAATTTTTTGTTTTCATTTGAAGAAAACTGCTGTTGAATCATACCGATTACTTCCAGAAACTTATGGTGAACATGCTCCATCGCAAGATACGTGTGAACGATGGTTTCGGCGTTTCAAAAGTGGTGACTTCGATGTTGCAGACAAGGAACGTGGAAAACCGCCAAAAAAATACGAAGATGAGGAATTGCAAGCATTGTTGGATGATTCGCAAACACAAAAAACAACTCGCCGAGCAATTGGACGTTAGTCAACAAGCTCGATCGGCTACGAGAGATGGGAAAGATTCAGAAGACCAATAGAGGGGTACCACATGAGTTGAACGACAAGCAAATGGAAAAGCGCAAAAACACGTGTGACATTTTGCTCGCTCGGTACAAAAGGAAGTCGTTTTTGCATCGTATAGTTACAGGGGATGAAAAGTGGATTTATTTTGAGAATCCCAAATAAATCATGGGTAGACCCAGGCGCACCATCCACATCGACCGCAAAACCGAATCGCTTTGGCAGAAAGACGCTCTGTGTTTGGTGAGACCAGAGGGGCGTGGTCAATTATGAGCTGTTAAAACCTAGGGAAACGGTTAATACTAAACGTTACCAACAACAGTTGACCGATTTGAAACGTTCGCTGCTTGAAAAAGGGCCAGAATACCGAAAGAGGCAACACAAAGTCATTTTTCTTCATGACAATGCTCCATCACATACGGCAAAACCAGTTCGGGACACGTTGGAAGCACTTAGCTGGAAGTTCTACCCCATGCGGCTTACTCACCAGACTTGGCTCCTTCCGATTACCACTTGTTTGCATCGGTGGGTCACGCACTTGCTGAGCAGCGCGTAAAAAAAATGGCTCGATGAATGGTTCGCAACAAAAAGGGAAGATTTTTACTGGCGTGGTATTCACAAATTGCCCGAAAGATGGGAAAAATGTATAACAAGCGATGAGCATACTTTGAATAAAGCACTTTTTATCATTCTTCCGAATACTACTCAGTATATATCACCACTATACCAAACACTTTATTTTTGCACTCGACGCGCGTTTCGCTAACCATGTTAGCTTCATCAGGAGCGATGATTGACTAAAGCTAAAACTACAAATCTACCCTATTTATACTTAGTCTACCCTTGAATTACTCAAGCGGAACTAATGACATAGGCAGGGCCCTCAGTTCCGGTCAAGTACCCAGTAGAGGGGACTATAAGGAATAGGCCCTCTGTCTTTATTTAAACTACTTTTATATTTTATGATTTCCATACTTTCGTATGCGTTCAACAATCTCCTATCAGATACATTTTTTATTAATCTTAGATTATCTAATGTTACAGTAAGATCAGCTTCAAGGGCATGTTCGGCAATGCTAGACTTTTCTGTTCTATTGTATCTTAAGTGTGCTAAATGTTCTTTAAATCGTGTTTTTAATTGACCTTTTAGTTTGCCCAACATACTTTTTGTCACAATCATTACAACTAATTTCATAAATTCCACTTTTCTCACAATTAGGAATCTTATCTTTGGGATTTCCTAAGATATTCCTCAGATTGTCTGATGACTTATAGACTAAGGTGAGGCCTACCTTATTAAATACCTTATTGAGTCCCTCGCTATATTTCGGATTATATGGTATGGAGACATATTTGGTGTTATTTTGTTCGCGTGTAAAAAAGGTGGAATTCTGAATATTAAACCTAAATTTATGTCTATTTATTAGCTTATTTACTAAGTCATCGTCGTAACCATTAACTCTAGTTATATTTCTAATACGATTCCTCTCTTTATTGAAGTTTACTCTGTTCAGAGGGAAAGTGACCAAACGATGAACTAAAAAATGTAATGAGGCTAATTTATGTTGTTTGCAATGAAATGAATCATTAGGAATATATCTATCTGTTACTGTATCCTTCCTATAGATATCAAATTCTAATCTATTATTATTTTTAATAATTAAAATATCTAGAAAAGGCAGTTGTTCTCAACTTCGTAAGTGAATTTAATGGAATCATACCGGCTATTTAATTTAGAAACAAAATCATTAATATTTGCTCTCTTTGTATCAAAAATCGCGAAAATATCATCCACATACCTATACCATACCCATAAATAGCCGGTATGATTCCATTAAATTTACTTACGAAGTTGAGAACAAAGGACAATTGCCTTTTCTAGATATTTTAATTATTAAAAATAATAATAGATTAGAATTTGATATCTATAGGAAGGATATAGTAACAGATAGATATATTCCTAATGATTCATTTCATTGCAAACAACATAAATTAGCCTCATTACTTTTTTTAGTTCATCGTTTGGTCACTTTCCCTCTGAACAGAGTAAACTTCAATAAAGAAAGGAATCGTATTAGAAATATAACTAGAGTTAATGGTTACGACGATGACTTAGTAAATAAGCTAATAAATAGACATAAATTTAGGTTTAATATTCAGAATTCCACCTTTTTTACACGCGAAGAAAATAACACCAAATATGTCTCCATACCATATAATCCGAAATATAGCAAGGGACTCAATAAGGTATTTAATAAGGTAGGCCTCACCTTAGTCTATAAGTCATCAGACAATCTGAGGAATATCTTAGGAAATCCCAAAGATAAGATTCCTAATTGTGAGAAAAGTGGAATTTATGAAATTAGTTGTAATAATTGTGACAAAAAGTATGTTGGGCAAACTAAAAGGTCAATTAAAACATGATTTAAAGAACATTTAGCACACTTAAGATACAATAGAACAGAAAAGTCTAGCATTGCCGAACATGCCCTTGAAGCTGATCATACTGTAACATTAGATAATCTAAGATTAATAAAAAATGTATCTGATAGGAGATTGTTGGACGCGTACGAAAGTATGGAAATCATAAAATGTAAAAGTACTTTAAATAAAGACTGGGTACTTGACCGGAACTGAAGGCCTTGCCTATGTCATTAGTTCCGCTTGAGTAATTCAAGGGTTAGACTAAGTATAAATAGGGTATATTTGTAGTTTTAGCTTTAGACAATCATCGCTCCTGATGAAGCTAACATGGTTAGCGAAACGCGCGTCGAGTGCAAAAATAAAGTGTTTGGTGTAGTGGTGATATATACTGAGTAGTATCATTGTGCCAATGATTCCACATTCCCAACTAAATTCTTCTGAATGTAACATATTTTTTTAGAAAAAAAATCCGCATTTCATACTTGTACACCTGGTATAACCCTACACTGTATACTTTATGAATCAATAAAAAAATTACAATTTTTAATTAAAAACCATTGTTCTCCATCAAAATTACTTCTTGCGTCAATTTTGGGGCAACCTTTATTTGCTTACATTCTCATTTTTTAATGCGACCTGTACAAAAAGAAAGCTGCAAGTAATAATAACCACGCTAAATCTAAATTATGCCTAATGAAAGTGCTTTTAGAAATATATGTTTTAGTCGACCATGTTATATTTTCAAACACGCAATAAACCAGTTTTTCGCCTCGCTTTTCCGCGATTTTCCAAGGAATGAAAATTGATGTTTGCCCGCGGCTATTAAAGCTTAACAATAATCCATGCAAGGTCAGATTTAATGTATCTCTTAGTGTACTATTTTTGAAAATGCATCCTCCATTAAATTCATAGTAAAATTAGAATTTGCCTCGTAAATATTTCGAATCATAATTTTGAGATTCGGTGAGCTAAATAATTTTCGTTTTATTGTTATTTGACAATAAAAGTTAGGGTTTATTAAGTTATTTGGGAGCAATATTCGCCAATAAAAATAACACGAAGGCTGAAAAGTTTTTGGTCTAGCTACTTAGACCACATTTTTTTTGCAAATTTCGACTTTATTCATCAACATAGTCTCCTTCATGAGCGATACAATCAATCCAACGCTTTTCTAATACTTCTATACCTTTCTTGTAGAAGGATTTGTCTTTGCCGTCAAAATAGGCCTCAGTTTCTGCGATAACTTCTTCATTGGAGCCAAAACTCTTTCCCGCGAGCATTTTTTTGAGGTCTGCGAATAGATAATGGGCACTGGGGCCTAAATCTGGAGAATACGGTAAATGAGGGAACAATTCGAACTTCAATTCATGTAATTTTGCCATCATAACTATTGACTTGTGACACGGTGCATTGTCTTGATGAAAAAACACTTTTTTCTTGTTCATTTGAAGCCGTTTCTGTGCGATTTTCGCCTTCAAATGCACCAATAACTTTATGCTATTGATGGTTTTCCCCTTCTCAGCATAGTCGATGAAAATTATTCCATGCGCATCCCAAAATACAGAAGCCAAAACCTTCCCAGCCGGCTGTTGTATCTTTGGTCGCTTCGGGCGGCTTTCACCGGGTACTGTCCACTCAGCTGCCTGCCGATTTGATTTCGGTGTGTAGTGGTGGATCCATGTTTCATCCATTGTCACATATCGCATGAAAAAATCCTTTTTATTGCGCTTAAATAGGTCCAAATAGCGCTCAGAATCATCAACACCTTGTTGTTTTTAGTCCACTGTGAGCAGACGCGGTAGCTATTTCGAACAGAGCTTTCTCATGCCAAATGTTCAAGCATGAATTTAACATACCAGTAAATGATAAGTGATTTTCCAGGGGCAGAGTCCCCGTAACACTTATCAAGCCATTGATTTGCTTGAACAGTATTTTTTTCCCATTAAAAAACAGCGTTTAATCAACACACGAAATTCATTTTTTTCCATTGTTATGAAAATATCAAAAGTAGCACTGTAACTTGTAAACTACTCATCGAAATGTCATGAAATTTTGACACGTATCGTTCGAAGGTTAGTACTTCCTAAAAATCATATGGATTTTTTGAAAAGGGTTACATCTATATGTCAGAGTAAAAACTTTTCAGCCTACGTGTTAACATTTCTTTTTAACGGAGGTATATATTGCCTTCTTACATATTTGCAGAAGTACATTTTCCATCTGAACCTCAATCCTCCACTTGTTGGAAATTCTTTCTTAAACTTTTTCTATTCGCGATTGCACAGTATGGGAAAAATCTCCATTGAAATGAAAAAAATAATTCCCCAGCCCTTTTTATGGTGGTTGATTCGGATTATTAGATGGAATCATGGATAATTTACTTTTACATTTTATGATAAGAAACTACAAACTATAATGTTTAAGAATACCCAGAATACAACTGAAAGAACTAGATTGATTAGATACTTAGAAAAACATCAAAAGATTTAACCTATCAAATTTGTTAACTCCATATATGCTACTCCCCGGTAATTTTTTAGTGTTCCGGACGGAACACTTATAAGATCACTTCGGTGTCTGTCTGTCTGTCTATCACACCCGATTTTCTCCGAAACTGTTTGTCATAGAAAGTTGAAATTTGATAATAATATAGGAATTGATGGCCTCATCAAAGCCGTGTAGTTTTGAAAGTCAAATTTTGACTTAAGGGGTTAGTTTTAGGGGGTGAAATCGGAAGTGAAAAAAAAATTTTTTTAGTAGGTCATCGAGTATAGTGTCAAATAAAAGCTTGTGAAAACACGAGTAAAAAAATATGTATAATGTAATACTTACGCACACTTTTCTTTGTATTATTTTTAAAAAATCGCGAAAAGTCGCTGTCCCCCACCTTATCTCGAAAAGTACTCATCAAAAAATTTTGAAAAAACTCTGGAATATTCTCCAGGGCGTGTAGATTGAACGAAATAATAATAATAATAATAATTTATCTGGTATATAAAAAACAAAAATTTCAAGGTCATCAATTTTCAGTAAAGATTGAAAAGAAACTTAGTTGAAAACTCATTTGGGGTGTGTTTTGTGAAATCACTGATCATTTTATACCACCGTAACAACATTTTTTATTTTAAAAGCAATCAACGTACGGAACATTAATTGCGCAAGTTCAACGTGCACTTGACCGGTTATTTCACATTGTCTTTGCATCTTTTTAAAGGTACATAAAGAAAACTCAATGTAATCAGAGAGAGACTGAACAAAATTATGTACCTATTATGTGTAACCGAAATTCAAACAGTGGTTAAGACAGGAAATAGGAATACATT
Organism: Pachyrhynchus sulphureomaculatus; assembly: GCA_019049505.1. NCBI lineage: Eukaryota > Metazoa > Arthropoda > Insecta > Coleoptera > Curculionidae > Pachyrhynchus > Pachyrhynchus sulphureomaculatus. The sequence goes on along the minus strand of CM032447.1, from coordinate 33,910,622 downwards.
TCTTCTTTATCGTCAAATTGTGGTGGATCCAGCAGTACGTTTATCCGATTGCCATTCGACATACCGCAACAAGAGAATATTTTGAGATTGTTCGAGAATAAGAAAATATGAATTCTAACATTTTTAGGAGAATTTTGGGCTGTAGAATAAGTTCTCGAGTTGAGAGTCAGTCAGTCGAGGCTGTGTCTTTTAATAAATGGAGAGTATAGAGAGATAGTTCCGTGTATTCAGTTGTTTTTATTTTCTGTTAATGAATATACTGAAAAATTAAATAGTTGATATTGTATTTTCTGTGGAGACAAAATAAAGTTTAACTACTGAACTAACCTGTAATGAGATAACATCAAGGTCTCTGCAAAGAAGCTTTTTAATTTTGTAGTAAATTGATACCTTTTAGATCTAACGTGATCGGTAAAATGAGGATGGGAATTCACCAATAAACTCGAATTTCTAGATGTAACTTTGAGAAGGATATTTATGTTATTAATGTATACGAGGATCGTTCCAAAAGTTCTGCGCATGATATGGCGACAAGATGACCGAATTATTATGATATTAGTTAAGTGTCATCTACTACCAGGTGTACAAGTATGAAATGCGAAATTTTTTTCTAAAAAAACATGTTAAATTCGGAAGAATGATAAAAGGTGCTTTATTCAAAGTATGCTCCATCGCTTGTTATACATTTTTCCCATCTTTCGGGCAATTTGTGAATACCACCCCAATAAAAATCTTCCCCTCTTGCTGCGAACCATTCATCAAGCCATTTTTTCACATCTTCGTACGAACTAAAGTGCTGATCAGCAAGTGCGTAACACATCGATGCAAACAAGTGGTAATCGGAAGGAGCCAAGTCTGGTGAGTAAGCCGCATGGGGTAGAACTTCCCAGCTGAGTGCTTCCAACGTGTCGCGAACTGGTTTTGTCGTATGTGATGGAGCATTGTCATGAAGAAGAATGACTGTGTTGCCTCTTTCGGTATTCTGGCCTTTTTTCAAGCAGCGAACGGTTGAAACCAGTCAATTGTTGTTGGTAACGTTTAGTATTAACCGTTTCCTCCGATGCAAAAACGACTTCCTTTTGTACCGAGCGAGCAAAATGTCACACGTGTTTTTGCGCTTTTCCATTTGCCTGTCGTTCAACTCATGTGGTACCCCTCTATTGGTCTTCTGAATCTTTCCCATCTCTCGTAGCCGATTGGAAACAGCTTGTTGACTAACGCCCAATTGCTCGGCGAGTTATTTTTGTTTTTGCGAATCATCTTCGTCCAACAATGCTTGCAATTCCACATCTTCGTATTTTTTTGGCGGTTTTCCACTTCTTTGTCTGTAACATCGAAGTCACCACTTTTGAAACGCCGAAACCATCGTTCACACGTATCTTGCGATGGAGCATGTTCACCATAAGCTTCTCGAAGTAATCGGTATGATTCAACAGCAGTTTTCTTCAAATGAAAACAAAAAATTAATGCTGTCCGCGAATGCTCTTTGTTCGGTATAAATTTCGACATATTAAAACACAACACTAAGCACACACTTTTCCAATTTATCACTCGTGCGCCTCTAACACTTGTTGATGACACAACAAAATGGCGCAGTGTCAAATCTTTATAGCACAAACTGCATTGGTGCACCATATGTTGTCTGAAATCCGCATTTCATACTTATACACGTGGTAGATGGCGTGTTGTGAAGTTTCAGACACGTGGGTTGAGTTGTCTTTGCTATCGTGTAAACAAACAAGTTCGAACATGTGTTGTGTATTAAATGATTTTTCGACGATTAACAAGTGGGCTGCTGAATTTAAACGTGGTTGTACTGAAGATGATAAGCGCCCAGTGTGCCTGAAAATCTCTACGACCGCCGAAATTGTGACCAACCCGCTGACATTGTAAACATCTCGATAGGCCGCGTCCACCACATTTTACACGAAGTTTTGTATTTGAGAAAGCTTTTCTCTGTAAACCCACCAGATACATTATAACATTTTCATTGGATGCAATTTAGCCTTTACCATAGATTTTACTCTTTCGCTTCCATGTTTCCAGCTTCCTTTTCTTATTATGTTGTTATACACAACTCTTTTTTCATCTCCAGTTATGACTTGATTCAAGAAAGGTTCGTTTTGTTGTTTAAATATCCTAAGAGCAGGAGCACGATCCAAATAAACCTCTTGAATATTTTTGTTACAGTTCCAACACTCACTCTCTTTTTAAATTCATATAACATAACATGACCAAAATGTAACTTTTCATTAACAATTTTGAATATTAACCTTGCACACAAATTAATTTAACTAAACTTTTTTTTAGGTTATGTTAACTCACGACGCATTTAGATAACTGTCAGTTAATAATATCAATATAAAAGAAACATCAGCACAGTCAAAAGTGCATGCTTCTGCCATCTATGAAATTCGGACACGAACTTTTACAATCACCCAATATTAACTACTCAGTATATATCACCCCTACACCAAACACTTTATTTTTGCACTCGACGTGTGTTTTACCAACCATGTTAGCTTCATCATGAAGCTAACATGGTTAGCGAAACGCGCGTCGGGTGTAAAAATAAAGTAGTTGGTGTAGTGGTGATATATACTGAGTAGTGTCATTGTGCCAAAGATTACCCATTCCCAACTTACCCAATATTAACTTCAAATGTTATACTACATAATATAAAATAAGAAAAGATCGGTTATCTAAAAGGCACTTCCTAATAAACAAACAACTCATCATCTCGCTTTGATTTTTCCTTCCTTTCACCTAATTACCGTGTGTGCCATCACGCCGAAAATAACTAAGAGAGATTTTTCAAATAATCTCTTTTATTTTCGACTCACGTTGCAGCGGAAATGCAATCGACTCTTAATGCGCTTCACGTATACACTAAGTTGTCTACTATAATGTGGAATCGATGAGTGATTTCTTCTTTCTTTTCGTTTTTGTCTTGTTGTGTTAAGCTTAACTCTCTTATAAGTGGGTTATTTTAGATTTTAAAATTACGTAGCACTTCTCAAAAATTGAAGTTACTGGGGATAAAATTGTTGCGAAGTGGCTTTTCGATATTTCGCCTATGATTGTGGGAATCATCTTTCATATGTACTCTTCGAGATGAGCTTTAAGAATGGAACACACACTTTGAACCCAGAGAAGCACAAACTAAGCATATATACCTAGGCTACAGAACCGAACCTTATGTATATTAATGTTACGAAAATGTTTGTAAATTTCAATTGATATCATTTACTTTCTTTAATTTCAATTGACAGTGATCTGTTATACTATACCAAAGGAACAGAAAAGTTTATAAACAGCTTCAGTTTGTACCGTTTGTCAAATAAGAAAGTATCCTCGATAATTCACTTTTGGTAGATGCAATTCTAGCGATTCAACATAAAATCGGTAGAGGGAACCTTTGTCTACGACGCATTTTAGTAAAAGTATCAGTCGAAATCACGTAAAGTCCAAAATGAGCCACTTGTTTGCGTGTCGGTTCGAGGCAGTCTTTCTTTGTTCCCATCTAAAGGGGCCTAAAATGACATATTCCGCGGCCGCTAAATATATTAAAAAGTCGGTATCGTTTGTGAAAAAGTGGGTAAATTATTTTAACGAGACGAAAAATGTCGACGACTTGCCAAAACGTGGCTCGGTAGGCAAAGTCACGCCAAAGTTCGGAAAACGAATCCTGTCTTTGTTTTTACGGGACCCGAAATTGACGCTGCGTCAAGGAGTGACAAAATTAAAAAAATCGGGTTTGAATGTGTCCCATGAGATCATTCGTGCCGATGATGTAAAATTGTGAAGTACGTTGAAGAATCCTTTGTTGGGCGAAAATCAAATCGCGAAGCGGTTCGCTTGGGCCCACGATTAGATACTAGAGTAACCCTTAAAATCAGCAGATGTCAACCCTATTGAAAACCTTTGGTTCTTTGTAAAGAGGAAGCTCAGAGGGCTTTGACTCAGTTGTCTCGCGAGATTCGAAAAATTTGCAGAGTATGCAGAGAATCTTGTCGGCAACATGCCTCGAAGATGCTAGATCATTATTAATGCAGGAAGCGATTGGATAATTGACTAAAGCAATTGCCGTTGTTAGCACCCCAAAGAATACATTTATGACAAAAATTCTTCTCGAAATACATTTTTTCAAGAATACGAGCGGTCACGTCCTTACTTGACAGACTGTACAAGTTTCATATTTTTTAGCCAAAATTATTAATATATATGTATATATATATATATATATATATATATATATATATATATATATATATATATATATATATATATATATATGGTTTTTGCCATGTCATTAATGAAGAGGTCATCCGCAGAATGGGTTGTCAGCCAGAGTTCCTCTATACTGTCAAACAGAGGGAGCTTGAATACTTGGGACATATAATGAGAAACCTATCGATTACTACAACTAAGTATCTAGGGCAAGATTGACAGCAAGACAAATCCCAGCAGAAGAAAGTTTTTTGGCTGGCTAATCTAAGAAAATTGCTTGGAGTCAATTCCACAGAGCAGGCAGAGAAGAAAACTAGGAAGAAGGTTGTTTTTACGATCAATCAGACGATACTCCAACCGTAACGTTCAAAAAGACAATATACTTTCAGATTATTTCTTTCGAAGTGCTAATAAAGGTAATACAAGCCCTTAAGAACAAAAAATCAACTAGTTGTGATACAGTCGGGCAAGTAAGAAATGTAACTGTTTGGGTAAATAATACAGTAGTCTTCTCAAATCATACTAAGTCTCTGAGTGCATATATAGACAACACATTTAGTGGGGAGTATAGTGTAAATTCAAGCTTACGCATATTTACATTAAAACACGATCTCACTTCTAACCTATTATGAAAATTGATTAACTGGATCGATTATTAATGAACGTGTCTTACTTACTTATGAAATATATAGAGAGAAACAAGTGGATAACAATTTATTAATTTGTATTTTAATAAGTTATATATAACTATATCTAACGAACTATTAAAATTAATACATATACGAGGCTGGTTTGAAAAGTCCGTGCAAAGTCCGAGAAATGGCACCACCGGCGCGTATCGAGGTCATGTTTAGTTAGTATCATCTCTTGAATGAACGCACACCAAGTTTCAGCCATATTGGTCTATTTATTTGTGTTTGGCATTCGTGTGAATCAAGGAAGTCGAGTGATTTTCAAGAAATGGACGAAAAAGAATTTCGTGTGGTGATTAAACATTACTTTATGAAAGGCAAAACGCCTCAGGAGACTAAAGAGAAGCTTGATAAACATTATGGTGACTCTGCACTTTCGATTAGAACAGTTTATAAGTGGTTTCAAAATTTTCGGACTGGCCATATGGGCACAAGTGACGCTGAACGTTCTGGACGGCCTGTGGAGGTTACGACTCCAGAAATCATTGATCAAATCCATGATATGGTGATGGATGACAGAAGAGTTAAGGTGCGCGAGATTGCTAGTGCTGTGGGCATCTCGACTGAATTTTTTGTATAAACATTTGGACATGAGAAAGCTATCCGCAAGATGGGTGCCGCGATTGCTCACGCTTGACCAAAAACGGAATCGCGTGAAGTGTTGCAAGGATGGTTTGCAGCTGTTCCAGAAGAATCCGGAGGACTTTAAGCGTCGTTTCATCACTGTGGATGAAACATGGATACATTACTATACTCCTGAGACCAAACAACAATCTAAACAATGGGTTACCAAGGGGGAATCTGCACCAAAAAAGGCGAAGACCGTTCCTTCGGCCTGAAAGGTTATGGCGACTGTCTTTTGGGATTCGCAAGGGATAATCCTCATCGACTATCTGGAAAAGGGTAAAACTATTACAGGTGAATATTATTCATCGTTACTGGACCGTTTGAAAACCGAGCTGCAAGAAAAACGCCCGCGATTGGCCCACAAGAAAGTCCTTTTCCATCACGACAACGCACCAGCACACACCTCAGCAGTTGTGGTCGCAAAATTAATGGAAATACGATTCCAACTCGTTTCACATCCCCCCTATTCTCCAGACTTGGCTCCCTCGGACTACTATTTGTTCCCCAATTTGAAGAAATGGCTGGCGGGACAAAGATTTTATTCAAACGAGGAGGTGATTGCAGACACTAATGGATATTTTGCAGACTTGGACAAATCCTATTATTCGGAAGGGATCAACAAACTAGAACATCGTTGGACGAAGTGTATAAGCCTAAAAGGAGACTATGTCGAAAAATAAAAAAGGTTTACCCCAAACACATAAGTAGTTTTTATTTTTGCACGGACTTTTTCAAACCAGCCTCGTAAGTGCCACCACAGGTACTCATCCAAGGCAATACAGTAATCTATACTCTGGTCAATATGTAATAGGAATATTTTTTGATTCGAGTATGGCTTTTGATAAGGCACTCAAGGAATTACTAATTTGTATGTATCCAGATTTTAATGGTGATATTTTAATACTGTCATTAAAAGAAAAACTTTATAGTCAGAACTATTTTTGTATTTAATATTTTGGGACTGAATAAAAATCAAACAGTTTTTGTTTTAATTATTTTATAATTCTTTACAGGGTGCGTTCCCAAAATCCGGACAAGTTTCCATTGAAATCACCCGCCTTATTATACTTCCACTAGAAATCGTCGTTGACGTCTGAGTAGCAAACTGACTGAAGTAAATAGTGTTACTCTCAAAATTGTCGAAAACAAGTGCGAAATATGATCCAAGCTCTTCGCGCCGGCCGGTCAGCACCGGAAATAATTCGGTTACTCGAAATCAACTTTTTATGACATTGTAGCCAGGAAAGGCTCAAGAACAGTTCAACGAAGGTTCCAGTACGCCGGCGAGGAAGCGCCTCTTGAAAGAATGTACCGTGAAGACCCCTGAAGTCAAGTTCCAAGGAATTAAAAGTCTAGATTTGGATTCTTTAGTCTACTACGTATGGGGCGTAGTTGAAAGTGTCACAAATAAGTTTCGGCATCCCCATATGACATCATTAATGACCGCCATTGAGGCAGCGTTAGCCAATATGAACAGAACGGAATTACAGTGGACTTGTCAGCGCTTCGGACCGAAAATGGAGGCCGTTATTGAAGCTAATGCGGGATACATTTACTGATTGTTATTAACAGCCCTAAGTGCCATGTAAAACTATTTTTTTTCAAACTTCATTTTGCATTAAAAAACATGCCTTTAAAAAAGTTGCTATTTGTCCCGATTTTCGTGACGCACCTTGTATAGTTTTGAGTGTTTTTAGTGTTTCTTACGAAACACTTATAAGATCACTTCGATGTCTGTCAGTCCGTCTGTCCGCCGATTTTCTCCGAAACTAGTTGACATAAAAGTTGTGGCACTAATATAGAAATTGATGGCCCCATCAGAGCCGTGTAGTTTTAAAAGTTAAATTTTAACTTAAAATTTACCAGATCATAAATCGAGTGGGGTGTCTAATGAAAGCTTGTAAAAACACGAGTTTAAATATATATAATATATATATATATATATATATATATATATATATATATATATATATATATATATATATATATATATATATATATATATATATATGTATATATATATATATATATATATATATATATATATATATATATATATATATATATATATATATATATATGTATATATATATATATATATATATATATATATATATATATATATATATATATATATATATATATACAGTCAGTCCAAAAAGTCTCCATACACCACCTGCTTTCTATACTATTTTTCTGTTATGTTTAACTAATTAATTGGAACTATGAGAAAAAAAAAAATATTTAAATCAATATTTGAAACTTAACCAACCAGGATTAGTATTAAAAACGACTACGGAATATTTTATTTAGAAATTACATGATTGTTATAAAAATGTAAACAAAATTAATGTCAAAAACTCATTGAAAAAAACACGTTATAATAAGCCGCGTTTTATCAAGCTATCTATTGCTTGTTAAACTGAAAACAAATGAATAATTTTTGGCCATACTTTATAATCTGTCACTTGTTGCCAGTAATTTTTGCAGTGGGTTTTCAAAGTATTATTAAAAATGAGCGAGAGAAATTCCATTTCAAGTTCGAAAGATCATAACTGATTTGTGGAAAGATGGAAAATGGTACAGAAATATAGGAAAAATTGTTAAAAAGTCGTATGCTACTGTTCAGTACATTGTAAACCATTATAAATCAACGGGTTCTTATGAAATTCGACCATGCTCCGGTCATCCCAAGAAACTGATTTTATGTGAAGAGGCCAGTATTGTTAGACAAATAATTATAAATTCCAAGGAAAGTGCACCAAAATTTAAAGAAGTACGGGAACTATTTTCGAATAATGTTTGTTCACAAACAGAGAGAAATTATTTACACAGGGCAGGCTATAAGGGGTGTGCAGACAGGAAAATGCCGTTAATTTCGGAAACTGATCGCAAAAAGCGATTAGCTTTTGCTAGGGAATACGTTACTAAACCTCCCAAATTTTGGGAATCCGTAATCTTTAATGATGAAACTAAAATTAACCTGGCCAAGGCGGTGGCAGTGTTCTGCTTTGGGGATGCATGTCCACTGAAGGGGTTGGAAATATACATTTTATTAATGGTACTATGGATCAGCATGTTTATCTGAACATTTTGATAGACAATTTAAGAAAATTGTCCAAAAATTAGCACTCGAAAAAAGATACATTTTCGAACAGGACAATGATCCGAAAGGTACCGCAAACTTGGTGCGAGAATGGATAATCCATAACGTGCGACAGCAGCTTCATACACCTCCGCAATCACCCGATGTTAACACCATCGATCATTTATGGGAGTAACTTAAACGGCGCGTTCGCAAACATAATGTTTCAAATAGAGAAGAATTAAAATACAGAATATTAAACGAATGGGAGAACATACCAGCAGAAGTTACTAGAAAGCTGGTTGCAAGCATGACAAAAAGGTTCCAGGAGATTATCAAGGCCAACGACGGTCTCACTAAATATTAGTTTAAACAAAGTTGTTGTTTTCCGTTAAACTCCGTCAAACTATTATTGGTAATTGTTAATTATTATGTGAAATGTGAAAAAAATAATAAAACATTTATTTGCACAAACTTTCCACTATATTTGTAATACACCGTAACATGTTTCGCTATCGCAGTAGCTTCTTCAGACGTTACATTCTGAATTATTGAACATTAAAGGTGTTAATAAATAAGCAAGAAAAGAAATTTTATTTTTACCATAAACTAATTAAATATATATGGTAAAAATAAAATTTCTGTTCTTGCTTATTTATTAACACCTCTACTCTTTAATGTGCAGTAATTCAGAATGTAACGTCTGAAGTAGCTACTGTAATAGCGAAACATGTTACGGTGTATTACAAATATACGAGGCTGGTTTGAAAAGTCCGTGCAAAAATAAAAACTACTTATGTGTTTGGGGTAAACCTTTTTTATTTTTCGACATAGTCTCCTTTTAGGCTTATACACTTCGTCCAACGATGTTCTAGTTTGTTGATCCCTTCCGAATAATAGGATTTGTCCAAGTCTGCAAAATATCCATTAGTGTCTGCAATCACCTCCTCGTTTGAATAAAATCTTTGTCCCGTCAGCCATTTCTTCAAATTGGGGAACAAATAGTAGTCCGAGGGAGCCAAGTCTGGAGAATAGGGGGGATGTGAAACGAGTTGGAATCCTATTTCCATTAATTTTGCGACCACAACTGCTGAGGTGTGTGCTGGTGCGTTGTCGTGATGGAAAAGGACTTTCTTGTGGGCCAATCGCGGGCGTTTTTCTTGCAGCTCGGTTTTCAAACGGTCCAATAACGATGAATAATATTCACCTGTAATAGTTTTACTCTTTTCCAGATAGTCGATGAGGATTATCCCTTGCGAATCCCAAAAGACAGTCGCCATAACCTTTCCGGCCGAAGGAACGGTCTTCGCCTTTTTAGGTGCAGATTCCCCCTTGGTAACCCATTGTTTAGATTGTTGTTTGGTCTCAGGAGTATAGTAATGTATCCATGTTTCATCCACAGTGACGAAACGACGCTTAAAGTCCTCCGGATTCTTCTGGAACAGCTGCAAACCATCCTTGCAACACTTCACACGATTCCGTTTTTGGTCAAGCGTGAGCAATCGCGCCACCCATCTTGCGGATAGCTTTCTCATGTCCAAATGTTTATGCAAAATATTATGTACCCGTTCAGTCGAGATGCCCACAGCACTAGCAATCTCACGCACCTTAACTCTTCTGTCATCCATCACCATATCATGGATTTGATCAATGATTTCTGGAGTCGTAACCTCCGCAAGCCGTCCAGAACGTTCAGCGTCACTTGTGCCCATATGGCCAGTCCGAAAATTTTGAAACCACTTATAAACTGTTCTAATCGAAGGTGCAGAGTCACCATAATGTTTATCAAGCTTCTCTTTAGTCTCCTGAGGCGTTTTGCCTTTCATAAAGTAATGTTTAATCACCACACTAAATTCTTTTTCGTCCATTTCTTGAAAATCACTCGACTTCCTTGATTCACACGAATGCCAAACACAAAGAAATAGACCAATATGGCTGAAACTTGGTGTGCGTTCATTCAAGAGATGCTACTAACTAAACATGACCTCGATACGCGCCGGTGGTGCCATCTCTCGGACTTTGCACGGACTTTTCAAACCAGCCTTGTATATATATATATATGTATATATATATATATATATATATATATATATATATATATATATATATATATATATATATATATTTAAATATATTTAAATATATTTAAATATATAAAATATATACATACTTGCACACATTTCTCTTTGTATTATTTTTAAAAAATTCTGGAATATTCTTCACACAATGTAGATTCAACGAAAATTATGGCAAATACATTACCTCTAATCTTTTTTCTGGAATATATAAAATAAAAAAATATAAAATTTCAAGGTCATCAGTTTTCAACAAAGATCGGAAAGAAACTTTGTTGAAAACTCATTTAGGGTAACAAAATTTTTTATTTTAAAAACAATCACCGCACGGCACACTAATTGCGTAAGTCCGACTTGCACTTAGCTGTTTTTTTTTAAGCTTATTAGTAACAAAAATATAGGACTGCATTCAAAATTATTACAATATTTATGGGCTAAAATATTGACAGCAGAAATGACCTCAGTCAGTTTAAGTATATATGTTAATCCTTAAATTAATAGACCTGCCTAAAAAATAAATTGTATTAATTTTTTATTTACTTTCTGCCTTAATTTTACTGTTGTTTTTTTTTTAGATTCTAAAATTGGTCGGTTTCACTTTTAATAAAACGTAATAATTATGACTGTAATCTGATTATTATCGAAAATCCTGATGTAAGAAATTATTTAAATTTTATATTAACTTTTAATTTTAATTGCCGTTTCATCAGATTGAGTGCCTAAATTAAGAAGCGTAACGTTATTTAAGACATTATTTATTGCTTTTTTTGCTGTAAACATGTTTTTGAAGTTATATTATGAGAGATGTTTAGTTTTTGGAAGCTTCATTGGTGTATTTAAAACACCGAAAATGTTTACCTAAAACTTAAAACAGGTTGGTATTAACATATCGTTAAGCGGTCTTATTGTTATTTTTTGATATTAAAATATTAATAACTAGCATAGAGATAAGAAATTCTCATTACGAGATTTTTGAATTTTTCAGGGTCGAAAAACATAGTCCACATTTTCCATCGGTCTCTTGGTTTCTCTGTCTGGGTGGGAACTATTGTTTTCTAATTTGGTAGCCAAGGTCTGTCAAGTAAGAACGTGACCGCTTGTATTCTTGGAAAAATGTGTTTCGAGAACATTCCTTGCCATCGATGTGTTCTTTGGTGTGCTAACAATGGCGCAATTACCTTAGTAAGTTATCCAATCGCTGCCTGCATCAGTAATCGCCTGGCATCTTCGAGGCATGTGTCGACAAGATTTTCTACAATAATCTTTAAATTTTTCGAATCACGCGAGACAAAGCCCTCAGAGTTTTTCCCCTGAGCTTTCTCTTTTCAAGGGACCAAACGTTTTCAATAGAGTTGGCGTCCAGCGATTGTGAGGGCCACTCTGGTATCTTATCGTGGGCCTAAGCGAGCCGCTTCGCGTCGCGGTTTTCGCCCAGCAAGGGTTTCTTCAACGTGATTCGGAATTTGACATCATAAGCACAAAGATGTTGTCAAATGGTCTCATGGGACACACTCAAACCCGATTTTCTTAATTTTGCCGCTCCTGGACGCAGCGTCACTTTCGGGTCCCGTGAGATGAAAGGCACGATTTTTGAATCGCTAGAATCGCATCTACCAAAAAAAATGAATTATCGCGGATACCTTCCTACTTGACCGACTGTATTAGACATTTGTCAGACATACCCTGTTGGAGTCTATGTTGTTTGGAGTTCGGAATCGATACTTTTACTAAAATGCGTCGTAGACCGATTTTTTGCTGAATCGGTAGAATCGCATCTACCAAAAATGAATTACCCGAACACGTTCTTACTTAACAAACTGTAATACTTGCAGTAGAAATGGAACATATATCCTGTAAGGGGTGTTTTTAGTGTTCTGTACGGAACACTTATAAGATCACTTCGGTGTATGTCTGTCTGTCTGTCTGTCTGTCTGTCTGTCTGTCTGTCTGTCTGCCTGTCTGTCTGTCTGTCTGTCACACCCGATTTTCTAGGAAACTATTTGACATAGAAAGTTGAAATTTGGTAATAATATAGGAATTGATGGCCTCATTAGAGCCATGTAGTTTTGAGAGTTAAAATTTGACTAACTAACCCCTTAAGGTTAATTTTGGGGGGTGAAATCGGAAGTGAAAAAAAAAAATTTTACTAGGTCATCGAGTGTGGTGTCAAATGAAAGCTTGTGAAAACACAAGTAAAAAATATATATGTAATGTAATACTTGCGCGCACTTTTCTTTGTATTATCTCGAAAAGTACTTATCAAAAAATTTTGAAAAAATTCTGGAATATTCTCCACGGGGTGTAGATTGAACAAAAATTATCACGAGTGCATTACCTTTAATAATTTATCTGGTATATAAAAAAAACAAAAATTTCAAGGTCATCAGATTTCAGTAAAGATTGGAAACAAACTTTGTTGAAAACTCATTTGGAGTGTGTTTTGTGAAGTTACTGATCATTTTATACCTCTGTAACAACATTTTTTATTTTAAAAGCAATCAACGTACGGAACACTAATTGCGCAAGTTCAACTTGCACTTGACCGGTTATTTTTTTTTATTGAAATTTGTGTCTTTTCAGTTTTGGGAATAAGTAATAGCTAAAGCTAAATCAGGTAATATGGGGGGATGATCATTCAGTTTAAAATCTAATTGGTTTACTTTTTGCAAACTAAACGGCGATTTGGTAGCTGGGGTATGGTCTTGCAAAACCAGCTCCCTTTTGGCACTTTTCTACGTTTTTCACATTTTATTGGCGAAGTTTATTAATAATGAATAATAATATTGTCCAGTTACTGTTTTACTGTATTTTACGTAATCTGTAAGACGTAGTCCATCCTTATCCCCAAATACGGAACCAAGAGTTGATCAATCACTTCATACCATAATTCGTTTATTTTTTTGCAAAACTAACTGCAACTCTTTAGACACTTTCCCTCGGCTTTTTCCCCAGTTGAGTTAGGTTTTACTAAAATCGTAAAAATCATCCAACGAAATAAAACCTTCACATGAACTTTCTATTTGTTCACAAAACGGTTTTTTTAATCGCTCACTGTACACAAACCACTCTGCCAATTTCTGAGCTGCCATTGTTTTAACAATAACAAATATCAAATTTTACAACAGTGGTAATCACACTAGAGACCGCATTTGCATATTTTCATATGCATTTGCATATTTAGACCGTTCTCTCCGATTATTGCATATTTTACCAAAATCTAGCAATGATGCATATTTTCCCTATATTTACAGTATTTCTCGGTATTACTAGGCAATTGAATTGCTCAGGGTATTGTTAATGTCGCCGTCTGGAACCGATCTTATCGCCGGGACATTACCTGCAATAGTCTAAACATCGATTAGGTTATAGTGCCAAGGGAATACCCAAAATTACGACGGTATTTTATTCCTTTGTTTCTTTGTCGGGATATTAAGTGATAAGTAGTTATTAAGAATATTTGTTTGAGCGTGGATCAAATAAACAGTTTTCTCAAAGATCAATTTTTATTTCAGTTTTAACATTATTGTTGACGCGCTTGCATCAGTGTAGTCTTTTTGCAATTTTTAACGTGTTGTGTTACAAGTTTAACGTGTACCATGCCACCCGCAAAAAAAAATATCTCTTCGTGGGTAGCTGGTTATCCTGGAATATTTACATACGACGGAAATGTTTCATATTGTCGAGTTTGCGAGAAAAATATTTCGTGCACAAAAAAGTTTCAAATTGACCAGCATGTCAAGACAAGTCTTCATATCACAGGATTGCAAAAAAAAGGCCCACGACAACAACTTATAACAGCAGCAAGTACCAGTGATTCCACTTCTATAGGCAAACTAAAAAAAAAAACACTTTAGCATGGATTTATGTGAAGCATTGCTTGCAAGTAATATTCCTCTCCACAAACTTACAAATCCTACATTCAAAGATTTTCTGCGAAAATACCAGACGAATCAACACTGCGTAAAAATTACATACCAACAATTTACCAACATGTTCTGGAAGAAATACATAATGAACTTAAAGATGACATTATTTGGATTTCAGCTGATGAAACTACTGACAGTTGTGGTCGCTATATTGCGAATTTAATTGTGGGTGCATTAAGATTAGAGCCCTCTTCTTCCTATTTGCGGCCCTCGTATAAGCATACATACCGCTTGAACTTGACAAGACAAATCATTCTACGATCGCCAGATTTGTGAATGAGGGTATTAAAAAATATTTCCTGAATCCTCTGCAGATGAAGAGTGTTTATATTTCTCTCAGATGCTGCTCCCTATATGATCAAGGCAGCCAAAGTCCTCCAAGTATTCCAAATTTAATTCATGTGACGTACTTTGCTCACGGAGTCCATCGACTCGCTGAAGAAGTACGATCCACGTTTGGAAATGTAAATAAACTGATTTCATCAGCAAAGAAAGTGTTTCTTAAGGCACCTGCTCGCAATAACGTCTATAAAGAAAAACTACCCAATGTGCCTTTACCTCCTGAACCAGTGGCAACTCGATGGGGAACATGGATTGAAGTTGTACTATTTTACAATGAACATTTGGAGACCATCAAATGTGTAGTAAATGACTTCGATAATGCAGAGGCTATGGCAGTTCGTCAATCCAAGGAAGCATCTAACGATTCTAATATTAAAAAAAACATAGCTTTGATTAGCACTCACTTTTCCCACATACCTGCGGGTATTAAAAAGCTTGAAACTCGAGGTTTGTCGTTGACCGAATCAATTCAGTTAATGAATAAAATCCGTCAAATAAACTCCACATTGCCAGATGTATTCCCGCGTAGAGTTAAAGAAAAGTTTGAAAACATTTCGTGCAATAACCCAGGCTTTGAACCTTTGTGTCAAATTGATAGTTTTATTAATGGGATGGGTGAACTTTTGCCAGAAACAATAAGTGCTAACATAGCACCCAAATTCAAATACTGCCCAGTTACCTCAGTGGATGTGGAACGGTCTTTTTTCACTTATAAAAATATTTTAAGTGATAGAAGACACAATCTTACTACCTAACATTTGGAACAATACCTTATTGTTTACTTGTACAAGAATACAAATGTTAAATAATTTTTAAAAAATGTTAAATAATTGTTAATTAAATTTAAACATCGTCGATAACTTGTTAATTTTATGCTGATTTTGAAATAAAAAACCAAAAATTACTACTTTTATTATTATTTAATATTGCATGTTTTGACCCTTTTCATGCATATTTTAAGCATTTTTCATGCATATTTGCATGCATATTTCAAGATTTTTATGTTGCATATAATCCTGTCTCTAGTAATCATAATAGCGCCATCTAGTGGTCGTTTGTACAAACTTAAAAAAGCGGCCCTCGTGTAAGCATACATACCGCTTTCAAGACAATAACTCATTAATTTGTTGTTACAGAAGCTGCAACGCTGGAGGGGGGTCCTTATTCCGATTGTTTTTCATTCTTATATTTTGGCTCAGATGTTATATTCCTAAAACAGTCGGTATCGTGTCAAGACAATATGCTTCATAATTTCATTTTTTAACTTTCAAGCGTCTCTAGGAGAGAGAAAATATCGACAGACCCCAAAAAGATATGTCTTGACAAAAATAAATGTCTAGTACAGTCTGTCAAGTAGGAACGTATCCCAGATAATTCATTTTTGGTAGATCCGATTCTAGCGATTCAACAAAAAATCGGTAGAGGTACGACGCATTTTAAAAAAAGTATCAGTCGATTCCATCGAAATCACACAAAATTCAAAATGAGGCACTTATTTGCGCGTCGGTTCGAGGCAATCTTTCTTTGTTCCCATCCAAAGGGGCCTAAAATGACACATTCCGCGGCCGCTAAATATATTAAAAAATCGGTATCGTTTATGACAAGTGGATAAATCATTTTAACGAGACGAAAAATGTCGTCGACTTTCCAAAACGTGGTTCGCTAGGCAAAGTCACTCCGAAAGTCGAAAAACGAATCATGTCCCAAAATTGATACTGCGTCAAGGAGCGGCAAAAGAGAGAGAAGAAAATTGGATTTAAATATGTCCCTTGGGACCATTTAACAACATCTTTGTCCTCATGATGTCAAATGCCGAAGCACGTTAAAGAAACCTTTGCTGGGCCAAAATTACATCGCGAAGCCGCTCGCTTGGTCCCACGATAAGTTACTAGAGTGGCCCTCACAATCGCCTGTCGCCAACCCTATTGAAAACGTTTAGTTCTTTGGAAAGAGAAAGCTCAGAGCAAAGACTCTGACGACTTTAACTGAGTTGTCTCGCGGCATTCAAGAAGTATGCTGGAACTCTCTTCGACAGTATGCCTCGAAGATGCCATGCGATTATTGATGCGGGAGGCGATTAGACAACCTACCAAGGTAATTGCGCCGTTGTTAGCACACCAAAGAATACATTGATGGCAAAAAATGTTCTCGAAACACATTTTTTTCTAGAATACGGTTACGTTCTTACTTGATAGACTGTATAACGGTGTGTTCGTGTATATCGCTTAGCTTGGCAACTATTCTTTCATTTCATTACAATTTTATTTTTTTTAATAAGAAAGCAACAATACTTTTTACTCATTCATAATATCTGTATTCTTTATTTTTTTTATCCCCATATCCACAGGTGTACATTATAATACCATCAACATCGATGTCTGACAGAAAGGTCAAAGTTTGCGAAACATCTCATTTGACTTGCTAAAGCAAACGTAGGAATGTTTCGATATGTACTATTTATAGACAATAACAAACATTACATTACAATGAATATCGAATGATAATATTGTATGAAATTGTTTAAGAGAAAATATTACTTTTACATTCACGTCTACATTTTCGAATAATGTGGTGGGAATTAACTAACCACCAGGGAAATAATCAGTATGTTACTTCTAAAAACTAATTATCATACCACTTCTCAAAACTTCTCTATTGGCAAAATTCTCTATTTCATCGTTAGACCTTATTCAGACTCATGTTCTGAGCTAGCATAAGCTTTGTAAGGAGTAGGATGAAGGGACTCAATTAGCTGGGTATTGAGGGCTTTAATAGTTCTGAAACAGAGTTAACAAATTCATTTACTGCACCCAGAAATATGCGTATTGTTCTTCTTTTACTGCCAATCACCAGGTACCAATACGAAGATAACTGGGAGACTGCGACACCAATTTCATAACAACCTTCTTTAAAAAGTTATAGCCTCAACTTTCTTTATTTCTAAATAAATACTTTATTTATTAAATAAAAGTCTTTACCCCTTAGTATATCTTAATTTTTGAGAATGGATTGAGTGGATATTAATACTGAAAGAACCAAAAATTATATATAAGCTGGCCCGTTTTTTACTGGTAGAGAACATGGAGATCGAGGTAATTTTTGTACGCCTTTTGAAAATAGTCTCTATAGTTGTTTAAAGCTTGGTTGTACTGTTTTGGGCACCATTCATTTTAGAATAAAAAGAATCTAAGTTCAGCTCAAAAAATGAAAAAGTACTGTTGTTAAAATAAAATTGAATTGGGTACTACCTTTACGTCCTGAAAGAAAGAGCAGGAAATTCAGTGATACGCTACACTTAAATAAAGAAGAGTATATTAACAAAATAAAAATTCTTACTTTTATTGGACTCTTAAAATTACTTCGACTAAATAAATAACCTTTTATACTATGAGAGTGCACTTTTATAGAGAGTCTCTAAATTAGAATTATTAAGTTTTGTGCAAATGGCTTTAAAAGACACGATATAAAAGTTTGTGAAACCGACTTCGAGATTACACGTGTTGACTTACTGCTTGGCTTCTCCTCGTGGGTTTTCCATAAACTGCTTGGCCTCTCCTAGTGAGATTCTCATCAAAATATTGCCTCACTCACTACTCCCACATTTGGGTAACTAATCACTCTTTGACCCGCAATGCCCTAGGATAAGTAGAATATTTTTAGAATGGAAAAAGGCGTCAGACTTGAGGTTACTGCATGACGGAAGAAAAAGCCTTTACTGCATGCTGGACCGGAAAAAGCCTATTACGGCCTGACGAAGGAAAAAAACCGTTACTGCATCACGGAGGAACCCTTAAAAATTCGAAATGGCCGGTTATATACCTTTGCCCCTTCCTGGTTCACTTCCGGAACGCAAAATCAGACGCATTCAATGCAAACTAAACAAGTTAAGCCTGCAAAATGCGTTACACACTACTGAAAGACAAACGTCCGCATTTAGCGAAGAAAAAAATTCTCTTTTATCAAAACAGTGCACGCGTGCACACTTGTCTGATCGCCATGGCAAAATTCCATGAGTTAGGATACGAATTGTTTCCACATCTACCATATTCCCCAGATTTAGTCCCTAGTGATTATTTCCTATTTCCGAATATGCAAAGATGCCTCAGCGGATAAAAATTTGACTCAAACGATGAAGTGATTGCTGAAACAAACGTCTATTTTGAAGGGTCGGAGAAATCGTATTTTTTAGATGGTATACAAAAGATAGAAAAACGTTAGACTAAGTGTAATGTTTTTTTCTTGTCAAGGCCAGATACTTATCATACAACCTTCGTACTATACACGAATCTTTTGGTAATTAGCAACGATTTTATGAACAAAAAAATCTCCTACTCACTTTGAACAACGGTAAACCTAAGGCAGAATTATGACTTATCTTACTTGTGTTTTTTTTTTTTTTATTTTACTAATTACTTTTTAAAATACTCCATTATTGGATAAAAAGTACATATCGTCAGTTATTGACTGAATCTAAACTAGATAAGTAAGGTGTATATTATGCTATTACCAAGTCCCAATATGTTTTTATTCATCGTTACTCTACAGTTTGGACAAAAGTAGTTTGTGGAATGAATTATGTAGGTACTTATCTACCTCGTTTATTTAAAAGCAAGTTGTTTTCTCCCGTGTGTTGCCTTTTGTAGAAAAGTAATTTCAAGACTTGACATTCTCTGAATTCGTTTAAAGAATAAAGAAATTTATTGCCGTAAATAAGCGGGGTCATAAATCGACGCCAAAATTGTTATTTGCGAATTTTCGGAATTGGACTGAATAAAAAAATAAATATTGTGCTAAATGTACTCGGTTTCACGTCATTTCAATCTTTTTGGCAGTGAAATTATTTAGGTTAATTCGTCTCAGCTGTAATTGCAAACTTATTACAGTTTTTATTTT
Source organism: Pachyrhynchus sulphureomaculatus (assembly GCA_019049505.1). Classification (NCBI taxonomy): domain Eukaryota; kingdom Metazoa; phylum Arthropoda; class Insecta; order Coleoptera; family Curculionidae; genus Pachyrhynchus; species Pachyrhynchus sulphureomaculatus. The sequence goes on along the minus strand of CM032447.1, from coordinate 33,890,752 downwards.
CTGTGAAAAAGCTTTGTTGAGTAATTTTTTTTTTACAAATTTTTGTTAGATATCCCAACAACTGGGCAATGAATTTCTTAGTCAGCAGTATTTGAATTTTATCAGCTAATGATTTGAAAAGTTTGAGTAAAACTCAACATACGTGGTGTACCATTACAAGAATGTATGTTTAGTTTGCCATATTTATTTCAACAAACCAGTACAGGGCCTACAGTTCCGTGCAAAAGTTTTGGGCAAAAAAATATTTTTGTGATTAATTGAGTTTTAAAGGGAGACCAGAAAAAAACCAAATACACCATCATAAACTACTTTAATTATATTAACAACATATACAACTAAAAAATCTTCTACTATAAATAACAATCATTTATAACAAAAATAACATTTTTCGACTGTTCATAAGTATTGGGCCAACTTCAAATTTCACAGTAAACAGGTATACTACTGTGATCAAAAAATAGTAAGACTTTTAAAATAAAACGCAAACGGGTTATTTATTTTTCCAAATTTATTTCGTCCCCTTCAAAGTAATCCCTCTTGGATACAATGCATTTATGCCAACGTTTTTTCCAGTCCAGACAGTTGTTGAATTCGATTTCTGGAATGACCTTTAAAGCCTTCTTCGATTCGGTTTTAATCTCCTCAGTCGACTCAAAACGATGTCCTCGAAGCGGTTTAGGGAATAACCAGAAGTCCGTCGGAGCTAAATTAGGCGAATAGGACGATTGCGGAATGATATGAGTTGAATTTTTGATGAAAAAGTCGCGAAGAACCAGCGCTGTGTGAGAAGGCGCATTATCGTGATGAAAAAACCAAGAGTTATCAGCCTATAATTCCGGCCTCTTAAGACGAATAGCTTCACGCAAACGACGCATAACACTCAAATAATTAAGGAAACCCAAATATGCAAGTGAAAAACTTTAAAATATGCGCATAAATATGCAAATAATTTTCTCAAAATATGCACATACATGTTGTAAATATGCAGTAAAAAAATCAAAATAGACTTGAAAAATGTAAATTTATTGTTTCACATTACATGATACGAGTACTATACAAATGTAGCAATAAAAAACCCATTTTAAATTTGCAACATACAGGGCGAATGAACTAAATCTAAATATAATATACAAAGTAAAAATAAATATAAATAATAATATATTTTATTACTTTACTTAAAGATGAACATATAATAATAATAATAATGTAGGTACATATTATAAAAATTTATATACGTAGTAAACAGCATAATGAAACATACATTTTAAATTTGATACATACAGGGCGATGATACTAAGTAAGCAGAAATATGCAAATATTGCAAAAGACAGGGTCGCCGTTAGTTATAAAAACAACAAATTCTCCATGAAAAAGTTTTGTCTTCTATCGTTGTATAAAAATTTATAAATTGAGAAACTCCTTTCCACATCGACTGATGTAATAGGGGCGTTTTTAAAATTATTTAATAGCATAGGATCTAAATCAATGGAGTCAGTAAAATCCCTCTTTAAAACATTAGCTACTTGGCTAACAAATTGAAACCCACTATTTTTTTCCGTAACATTCCGAAATTTTTGAAAAATTTTGCTCCCATTTTTACCTGCGACATTTTCAAAAGCGACCTCACATTGTTTTATTAGTTGAACACTTCGGGTTAATGGCAAATTAGATTCCTCCATTTGAGTTATGGTTTTAGACACAAAGCTATAATTTGTTTTAAGAAAGGAAAGTTGTTGTTTTATCTCCTTGTTTTTGAATAATCATTTAAGTTCTGTAAGGGATTGGGAAGATTCGTCTGATAATTCTGCAATTAGACCATCTAGTTGACAGAAGTTGTCGCAATAAAAAAATGTTGCTTCCAACCAAGTGCCCCATCTTGTAATAACAGGCTGAGGTAGAAGAGGAGTGTTTGGTAGTTTTTCTTTGTAGAACTGAATCCTTAAAGGCGCTTTAAGGAAGATTTTCTTCATGTTAGAAATTAAGCTATTCACAAGCGGAAAACGATTCCTAATTTCCTCAGCAACCCTATTTAAAGCATGAGCGAGACATGTTACATGTATTAAATTTGGATACAAAAATTTTCAAATTTTGCCCGGCCTTTATCATGTACGGTGCTGCATCTGACAAAATAAGCAAAAAATTATCTCCTGGAACAGGCGTAGGAAGAAAAAACTTCAATAGTTCCTCTTGAACAAATCTGGCCACTGTCAATGCATTTGTTTTTTATAACTGTTTGGAAGCAGTCAGATAAGATTTTGGCAAAATATCGTCGCTAAGAACTCCAATCAATAAATGCGCAATATACCGTCCTCTTGAATCGGTGGTTTCATCAATACATATGTAAAATTGTTTACCTTTAATTTCCTCAATTACCTGTGAATACAAGGAGCTTACGTCGTTTCTCCGTATTGTTGTTTCACCTGGGATATTAAATTTGCAATACTTCTGGAGGAAGGAAGTAAAGTTTTGATTACGTAGCTTCGATAACGGAATGTTTAATGTCATCATTGTACGGCATAGATCTCGGTTAAAGATGTCTTGTTCATTTAGCTCTTTATTTTTGTACGTTGGTTGGAAACATTGCATTAATGTCTGTTGTGGCCTATTTCCAGGTTTCGTCTTACTCAATTTGGCAATATGGCAAGCAGTTTTCACGTGTTGCTCTATTTGAATTTTTTATCGCATGGTATCTACAATAGAAAAAAGAAAATTAAATTAAAATCCCAAGGAAAAAATTCGTTAAATAGAAATTTCGTTAAATAGAAAACTAGGTGCTTAGGGAAGGCAAAAATTAAAATTCTGCTTTGTACCTTTTTTATTAGATTACCTAGAAATACATACGTTTACGTATGTATTTCTATTTCGTGGTTTCGTTAAATAGAAATGTTGTTCGTTAAATGGAACAAAAATAACTTAAATAACATTGAAAATAGCATCAACGGCAAAATCCTGACAAAAATTTCGTTATGTTTAAATATTAAACGAAAATGAAATACCCTGTATATTCAATAGGTATTCAAAACTGATACTTACAATTTTAACACGTGCAGAACAGTAGATTTTTCCCATATCTATTCTTAGTTCTTTGTATGGTTTAATCCACACTGACACACTACTGGCTTTGGGCATTTCACTGTAGTAAAATACGACTCACAAGATAAAAGGCACAAATCGACGTAACCACTTTAAAAGCACAACCAAAAATGAAATCTAATAAATTAATAATACAAGTATGCTCTGATGGCCGCCTGGGGTTTACTGACTGGTTTTTACTGACCATAAAATAATAAAATTTATTTGGGAAAACCACCGGAGCGGCGGCCTAAACATTGACTCTTATTCCGAAAATTGAGTGAAAACGCCTGCCAGAGACCTACATTATTATAAATTCCTTCAAATATGCACATATATACTATTTTTAAAGTATTTATGCAAATATTTAGAAAAATGCATATAATATGCAAAATATGCAATATATGCGCTTTGCATATTTGGGTGTCCTTACAAATAATATTCCTTGGTTACAGTTTGGCTTGGCGGAAGGACTTCATAATGAACAATACTGTGATAATCGAAGAAAACTGTTAACACCACCTTGATTTTCGACTTGCTTTGACGTGGTTTCTTCGGTCTGGGCTCACCTCCAGCACTCGACGATTTTTGAGCACCAAATCCTTGATTTGCTTGACGTGGTTCTCATCGGTAGATGTTGAAGGAGGACCAGGACCTTCATCGTCCTCCACATGTTCTCTGCCTTCTTTAAACAATTTATACCAATCAAAAAACACTTGCTCTGGATAGAGCATCATCACCAAATGACTTTTTTTTATCATTTCGAACGTTTTGGAAGCTGAAAAACAATTTTTAAAATAAAATTTAATGCAACTTCTTTGCTGAATTATTTCACTCATGTTAAAAATCGAAAAACGTACTTTTGTTGTTGAACGAATGCAAGCGAATCCTATTAACTACTGACGCTATGGTCTTAAAATTTGACACAGATGGCAGTTAAGGTCCTACCAACCTGACGAAAAAAAATTAATCCGATTTGGAAATTCTCGGGCGATTTAAATTTAAAAGTCTTACTATTTTTTGATCACCGTAGTATATCATAGCAAAAATCACTATAACTCAGAAAATAGTGGCAGTAAAAGATAGATTCTTATCAATACTTTGTAGCCATACCCTTGGAAGCTTAGACGGCGGCACATCGTTGAGACATCGATTCGATTAATTTGAGAATTCTGTCTCTGGTGTTATTGACCCACTATTCTTGAACTTTTTTCCATAGAGCACCTTTATTGGAACAATTCTGAGTTCCTATTTCATTTTCAACTCTTCCCACAAATGTTCTATGAGGTTCAAGTCCGAGGATTGACTTGGCCGTTCTAAAACTCGAAGATTTTTCTTTCTGAAAAATTCTTGCAAAAGCTTGGATCGATGTTGTTGAAAAATCTATCCTCGGGCATATTTCGACTTCCATAAGGAAGCATGTGTTATGTTAGAATATTTCTGTACATAACAGCGTCCTTAGTGCCTTGAATTTTAACTATTGGACCCACGCTTTGCCACGAAAATGCCTCTCAAAGCATAATACTACCACCATGCTTAACAATCGGTATATGATACCGATAATCATGTCTAGTAAATTTTGGTCGTTAAACATATTTTCTTCCCTCATTTCTAAATAAATTAACTTTAGTTTCGTCTGAAAACAGCACGAAAATGCCTCTCAAAGCATAATACTACCACCATGCTTAACAATCGGTATATGATACCGAGAATCATGTCTAGTACCTTTTGGTCGTTAAACATATTTTCTTCCCTCATTTCCAAATAAATTAACTTTAGTTTCGTCTGAAAACAGTACTTTTTTCCAGTCTTCAACTTTCCAATTTTGATGTAGGTATTTTTGCAAATTCTAATCTGGCCTTATTTTTTTACTAATGAACGGTTTTTTACTCCAGCACGTCCAACAAGTCCAACTTGTGTTGGTCTCCTACTAATGTCAGCTAAATTCTCTTCTCGTAATTTACGTGTAATAATTGCAGCATTCTTTTCTATGTCTGCAACTGCTTTGTCGACACAAATAGTTGTTTACCTTGGTCTTCCAGAACATGGTTTATCATTCCGAGTACTTGTAGTTTTCCATTCTTTAATTATATTGTTAACTGTTATTTGTCCTATAGATAAAAGTTCAGCTATTTAACGTGAAACTTCTCCTTTACCGTACAATCTTTTAACAGTTTTCCGTTTTTCTGCATTTTCCCTTGATGATACTGATACACATAAAATCAACTAAATTCTTGATGGTTACCTGGATTCACGATCAGAAATGTAAACATAACTGAGTAAATCACAGTTTCTTAGAAGTTGGGCCGACACTTATGAATAACAACAAAATATTTTTGTTAAGAATGATCGTTATTTATAGTAGAAGATTTTTTAGTTGTATATGTTGTTAGTATAATTAAAGTAATTTATGATGGTGTATTTGGTTTTTTCTCTTCTCCCGTTATAACTCAATTAATGACAAAAATATTTTTGGCCCAAAAGTTTTGCACGCAACTGTATATTGTTAACCACTGAGGCATGAGTAAATTATTAGCTAAATGTCTGAACGCCGACCAAGACTGAGAGTCTTGACATCCAAGCTGGTTTGTAGCTGATTTGAAGAAGATTCATCTAATTTTTGTAATCGAATGGTAACTATGCATGAAACGTGGGTCCATGATTATGATTCATTGGCAAAGGCATAGACGAAGGAGTGTAAACATGCTGACTCACCTCGCCCCACGAAGTTTTGCTTCTTCTTTTAGATTACTTAGAACACAGCAAGACAGCGATTAGAGAATATTATTATTCGTTATTAACTAAACTCCGTCAACAAAATATGCAAAAACGCAGTTGAAATGTGTCCAAAGGGGTGCTGTTTTTGTAAGACAATGCCCCTGCTTCCAAATCGTTGTTAGTTTTGCAAAAAAAAAAATAAACGAATTAGGCTTTAAACTGATCGATCATCCCTATATTCCTCTGATTTAGCTTCCTGAACTATTCCCCATTCCCAAGATTGAAAAAGACTGAAAGGACATAAATTTCATTCAAGTACAGAAATAATAAATGTTATCGAAGATTAGTTTGCAAACCACGACCAAGATGTTTTTTGTAGAGTCTAGAGTTACACCAGGTAACCCAAAGAACAATAGAGAGGAGAATGCTAAATGTTAGACTCCAGGATCGTATTCCTAACATCAAGATACAAAGAAAATCAAAAGTGACAGATGTAATACAACGAATATGGATGGATGCATGATAACAGATGGACACGCCGTATAGTTGAATGGAGGCCTAGCGAACATAAAAGATGCAGAGGTAGACTATAGCCAAGATGGACGGACGACGTAAAAAAAATTAGCGGTACACGATTGGATGCAAAAAGCAAACAACTGAGCTTATCGGAGACAACTTGGGGAGGCTTACACCCGACTATGGATGGAATAAGCTAATGATGATGATAAGTTATACCGTTGCATTGAGTGTACAAAGTTGAAAAGAGATTAGGTTGAATAAATTATTTTCGTTTTTGAAATTTGCTTATTTTTTCTATGCTTAAAACTTATTAATACGCCCACGTATGTGTATTTTGCTAAATCTATATCTCATTTCGTTCGAGAGATATGTCAATATGCAGAAAACTGTGTTTTTCGTAATATAGGGGGAAAAATGCAAAAAATTCGGATAGTGACTTATTCACGAGTACAATGGCAAATAAAGGATTCAACATTATTAGCGATCATCAATATGGCTTTCGTAAAAAACGCAATTGAACACTTTGGAGAATCTCGAGCGGTTGCTCTTGACATATCCAAGGCATTCGACCGTGTTTGGCACGGTCGAATGCCTCGGCTGAGCTACGCTCTCATGGTATGTCTGAAAAGTTCTGTTTGTGGCTCTCATGTTACCTCAGAGAGCGCTCTTTACGAGTGGAAGTCGACGGATTTCTTTCTAACACCTTCACTATCAACGCCGGTGTACCTCGAGGTAGTCTGTCTCCTACTCTTTTTCTCATTTACATTAACGATCTGCTGGAAAAGACCGAGAATCCAATCTACAGTTTTGCAGATGACAGTACGCTTCTCTCTTCATTCACTTTGAACGCTCGGACATCGGCTACTCAGACGAATATCCGCAGACAGCAGGAAGTCATTCAACTTAACAAAGACCTGGAAGAAATTTTATCTTGGGGCGACAGGAACCAAGTGGAATTTAACGCTACAAAAACCCAGGCGGCAGTTTTTTCTAAAAAAGTTAACGTTGCTAAACCCGACATAGTTATGTCGGGGCACTCCATTCCTCTAACATCGTCACTCAATTTGTTGGGCGTTAATTTGGGAGCAAATATGTCCTGGCATGAACAGAAAGCTTTACACTCCACAACAACTGTTAATTCTTTACAAAGCTCAAATTCGACCAACTATGGAATACAGCTCCCATGTTTGGGGCTCCGCTCCCAAACATACACTGCATTTGTTGGAGCTGTTCGTCTGATTGGAGACCCGGAACTGACCGGCGGCCTTGATTCGCTGGAACATCGAAGAACGGTTGGCGACTTGAGCCTATTCTACAACTATTTTCATGGAAAGTGTTCGAAGAATGTGGCCCGCTTAATTCCTCCCAGAGCGGTGCATGTTAGAAGTACACGTCGCGCTAATACTTCACATCCGTATGAGGTTCGTGTCGCTCCTGTAGCGCTTTAGGGACTTCTTCCCTGCAGCACCTGCTAGACCCATAAAAAAAAAATGTACTCGTAATAATAAATCAATAATTATGGTTTTCAAGATACGAAATACTGGCCACATTATGGTTTTGTGTTGCTTTGTAAAATCATACGAAAAAATATATTTCCCGTACTACAGCGGAAATTACTAATTTTCCGCACAGAAAGTTGTTTAGAAAAGAATAACTTTTCGCACGAATGTACCGAAAAATATTTTTTGTTTTATACACGTTTGAGATTATAAATCAACACAAAACATATCTTAATTTTGTCCAACAGTCGATATTTGTTTCCTCCCACTCGACTGTCGAGCCCAGCACAGCGATGTCAATGATTGATGTAAATTGAGTTTTTGGGGAGATAAATAAAAAACATATCTCTTATACGTATGTTTGAGTCGGCAATACCGCCAATGTCACAATAAAACCGGCATCAGGACCAAAAATAATGTTGACATGTTTCAAAAACTACACGGCTACTTCCTTGTTGTTTGTCTATTAGTAGAATCATATAAATAGAATGTGCACTAATATTCTGTCTGTGTGCGGATGTTATCTTCTGAGATAAACATCTAGACCAGTTGTCTCAAATCTTTGAAAAATTATTATTTTTGAACTAAAAATAATACAAGAACGGATAGAAGCGGTTTTTTGACCTAACTATTAAACTTAGTTATCATTTTTTACTTCCCTCGCATTTTTTTACTTCCCTCGCATTTTTTACTTCCCCTGCTAGAAGGAAGTGTATTCGTGAAAAAAATACCTTCCGAAATAATTTCTTCACGTTTCGAAGCCACTGGGTGTTCTGTTGTTCTATCTGTATATCTGTCTCTCCGTTGGTATCATAACTCTCTAGCGAAATGAAATATTAATTTTTGATACACATACAGTTTGTCAAGTAAGAACGTTACTGTTCGTATTCTTGAAAAAAAAATGTGTTTCGAGAACATTTTTTGACATCAGTGTATACTTGGGGGCGCTAACAACGGCGCAATTACCTCAGTAAGTTGTCCAATCGCCTCTTGGCATCTTCAAGACTTGCTGTCGACGAGATTTTCTGGATACTCTACAAATTTCTCGAATCTCACGAGACAACTGAGTCCTCGGAGTCTTTTCTCTGAGCTTTCTCTTGACAAGGGACCAAACGTTTTCAATAGGGTTGTCGTCCGCGATTGTGAGGGCCACTCTAGTATCTTATCGTGGGCCCATGCGAGCCGCTTCGCAACGTAATTTTCATCCAGCAAAGACTTCTTCAACGTGCTTCTGAATTTGACATCATGAGCACGAAGATGTCGGATCGTCTCATAGGACCCAGTCAAACCCGATTTTTTTAATTTTGCCGCTCCTTGACGCAGCGTCAATGGTCCCGTGAAAACAAAGACACGGTTCGTTTTTTCGACTTTTGGAATGACTTTGCCTATCAAGCCATGTTTTGGCAAGTCGTGGACATTTTTTGTCTCGTTAAAAGGATTTACCCACTTCTCCATAAACGATACCGACTTTTTAATATACTTAGCGGCCGCGGAATGTGTCATTTTAGGCCCCTTTGAATGGGAATAAAGAAAGACTGCCTCGAACCGACGCGCAAACTAATTTTGGATTTTACGCGATTTCGACGAAAGTTCGGAATCTACTGATATATTATATGGTATAGAGAGAGAGAGAGAGAGAGAGAGAGAGAGAGAAGTTATACATTTTCCTTTTTCCCTCTCAATCTTCACGTATAAACTTCTTCCATCTGTCTCTGTTCTTTGCTATTTTCACTGCTTCTTTCAAGAATTTTCCCTTCTCCTTAAGTATGTTTCCAATACTCCTATCCAGGTCTGTCTAGGTCTTACTCGCTTCTGTACCCTGTATTCGGGCTTCATACACTTTTTTCACTTGTCTATCATCCTTCATTCTCTGTACATATCCCCACCATCCCAACTGTCTTTGTTTTATATATTCCATAATTGCTTGTACTCTCAACCTTCTCCTTATTTCTGTATTCCTTATTCTGTCTTTCCCTGCAACTCCTTGTATTGCTCTCAGGTATTTCATTTCGACGGCTTATATCTTGTTTTTTCTACCTGTCTCTTAGGGCCATGATTCGCATCCATATGTTAGGATTGCCCTATAAATTGCTTTGAACACTTTAATTTTTGTTTGTTTCGTCACTTCTATCTTCCTAATGAATTTATTATTTATTACATAGTAAAATTTGTTCGTTTTTTTCTATTCTTTCATCAATCTCTTTGTCTTGGTTTCCAGTTTCGTCCATTATCACTCCCAAATACTTATACTATTCCACTTGTATTTTATTCCTTTCTATGTAAATAGTCATTTATTGGTTTTCCATTTTCATTACTTTTATTTTATCTATATTAATTTTTATACTTTTTTCTTTAAACGCCCCATGCCAAATATCGAGGTTTCTTTATCCTTTCATTTTCCGCCACTATCATAATATCATCAGCAGAAGCCGCTTCAGATATTTCTATTCTTTTTAGCTTCCAGTATCCAATTCTCATTTTTTTCACTTTTATTTCGCATTTCTTGATTATTTCATCCATGTATATAGTCGACAACGTTGGGCTCAAGCTTCCTCCCTGCCTCAAACCTTCCTGTGTTGTAAATCCCTCCGACTTCATGTTTTTTTTATTACATACTGTACATTGTTGCTGTATATTCCTTTTATGATTCTTATTGTCTTTTCGTTTATTCCTTTGTTTTCTAGGCTTTTCCACACTTTATTTCTCGGCACACTGTCAAATGTTTTTATAAATCTATGAAAGCAAGGTGTAGACTTTTATTTTGTTTTGATCTTTTTTCGATAATCTGTTTCGGTGTAAATATGTGATCTTGTATACTTCTTGCTGGTCTAAATCCACTTTGCGATTCCTATAGTTGTGGTTCTATTACTTTCTTTATCCTATTATTAATGATGCCCTCATAAATTTTGACAATTGTGTTCAGTATAGTAATTCCTCTGTAATTATTGCAATCCCTGTGATCTCTCTTTTTATTTTGGGGAAGTAAACGATATTCCCCATTCGGCGGGAAATTTTTCTTCTTCCCATGCATTATTAATTATTTCTAACAATATTGTTTTTCCTTTCTTCCCCATTCATTCTTCAATTTTCTTATAACTTCTTCCAACTCTTTCCATTTTATTTGTTCCCTATTTTAGACAAAGGTTCCTCCTAGCGATTTTTTGTTGAAGTAGAAAAGGAATCTATACCCTTTACGTGATATCTGTATAGGAAAAAGAGAAGGTATTTTGTACAGTTTTAATAGTCTTTTGGGAATATTTTCGAGGGACTGATTCGGGTATATGGATATAAAATGCTTGTCCTTGAGAATATAAACAACACTAACGACGGGACTAGTTATAGATGAGATTCTACAACAGAGTTAATTAAAAATCGACGACTGAGTGTTTGTGAAAATTTTTATACAACCACTAGGGGGGCGGGGAGTTTTTCATAAAAAAAAGAATCTTTTTCTACAATAGAAATCTAAAAATTTACATTCATTGATTTGACGTAGGAGGAGAGGGGATTTTCACTAAGAAGAACCCTTTGATACAACTGAATTTTAATAACTTACACCCCATTTGAAAATCGATTTTTCACATGAAAGAACCCTCAATAAAAATGCCCTGTTTCTAAGGGGTTTCTACTTTTTCCATCCATAGAGGCGAGGAGGCATATACCTCCTGGCCCCCCATGGCTACTTCTTGGAGTTTGATATATTATGTACAAAATGGCGCTGTTCTATGTATCCCACAAGACTCAAAATTTTTTAATAGATGCGTTCAATAATCTGTTAAGTGTCCCCAGTTAAGTATATTAAATTAAAAATGGCATAACCTCAACGATTCGACATTTCTCTAGATCACGTCCGACTATCTACCACTCCGACTTCCTACGAGACATCTTACAGAAATTAATATTTGAGATAACGTGACGTTACAATAATTTAAAAAACAGGACATACTTCCGTTAATAGTTAATTGATATTATCTAACGGCGGTAACAGTTGACAAACATGAAATTGAAGTAAGGACTCGTTGGACACTGAAACTCTACTTGAAAAACTCGTTTATGTACCGCACCTCAGATTTGGCATGATCCTAACTATGATTTTTTTTAATTGTAGCTGTGTAGTATGCGAATGACACACCCTCAAAGTAATCTTGTACTAATTTTATTATTGTTTGCGGCATGTATGACATACGCAGTTTAGTGTTTATTTTTGATCATGATGCTATGCTAAATTGTTTAGATCTTTTTTTTTTTAAAAACTGCCAGAGTCGCTTGTATCGAAAATTGGTTAATCTCGGTCTTGATTATGCAAGCAATGCGACTTGTATGATTTATTAAAGAATCATAAATCATTTTGGTATAATGCTAACCAATTAAAAATACAAATGTGAAAGATTAAGATTTATTGTACTATTTCGACTGAAAAGATACCGCGTACTTTGTAATACTCATCCAGGTCTGCAATACTGATTTTAACCAACTAATAGTTTTGGTAATAAAGGAGGTCCGGGCATTACATTGGTTGCGATAAGAAAATTCTCAAGTATTTCACTGTTATAGAAAAAGGAAATTAAAAGATATTTACGAAGTTTAAGTTGAAAATTGCTGAAAATATGTGGGTTGTAATGGAGAACTAATTTAATTAATATATAATTTATCATGTAACGATGAAAGAATGATAAAAATAAAATATAACAATCTCTTTAGAAACTACACACCAAATTTCATTCACTTTCACTCCTTAGATTTCTAGCAATAAGCAAATAATACCCTGATTGCCATGCTAAATCCAACTTTTATAAACTCTAGGGCCATAGTCAATTTGAAGAAAAAAGTTGGAGAGGGCAAGGTTGTAGTGAAGTTGACAGTAAATTCCTACGCAATTTGAGTACAACTTGACTACAAAAAACTGTACAAGTTATTGGAGTCAACTTGTACAAAAGTTGGAGTACATATTGTAGTACAAGTTTGCCTACAACTTGTATTTAATTACCGGCCGTATATTTCGATCAACTGGTATCCAAATGTTGCTCACCAAAAACTTACCGTAAACTTGGCGTCAAATTAACTCCAAACTACAGATGACCAAATTTTTGTAGTGCAACACTGGCTATCAGGGTACCTCATCGTGTGCAATGAAAATAACTAATCTGTCGTTATGGCTTTATAGACGTGGCAACACATATATGTAATACTCCTATATAGCTAGCGCCCTATTTTCGCCTGCAACCCAAGCGAGTGCCATTAAAGATACAAACAAGAAAAGAGCCGATTGCTAAGACGCATGCGCGCCTCTTATATTCACTATACAGTATATAATGCATTCATTTTTTGCATAAAGAAAAAAGTGAATGGAATATTTTTATAAATTAATATAATAAATTATATAGTTAAACTAATAATAATTACCATATAATTATATTATATAATAATGAGATGCATGTGCAGTTAGTGCGAAGTTCCGAGTTAGGGTGCGAGAAAGAGACGATCGTCTATACTCTACTAATGGCGACACACTTCTCTGTCAATCTAACTATGTAGTAGTATTACATATATAGTATACATATATACAGTAGTTAAGAACGTTTTGCGCGTGCATGGCTCTTGAATCGTGAAAGTCTATTTTATTTGAAAATATAATTTCCTATATACTTTGCCTATAAAAATGCAGGATAGTAAGGTGATTATAATTAGAGAAGGATGGAAAAAGGAAGGGGAGGCCTATATCCGATACTGGATGGAAGAAGATATATATATATATATATATATATATATATATATATATATATATATATATATATATATATATATATATATATATATATATATATATATACAGTGCCAGCTCGATAATCCGGATCTCCATTAAACCGGATTCTTTAATAATCCGGACAAACATTTCTATTGCATTATGTACTTTATAATCCGGATTTCATAGTACTAGGTAATCCGGACCTACGTTTTTAGACATCTACTTAATTTAAACTACATGGGAAAACTGAAATCGATAGTGAGGGGATTCCCCTAACTTCCAGTCTAATACATCTGGGATTCACAAAAACTGTGGATGCCTTTGATTTGCCTACAACGCATCGCGTATCGCGTCTAAAGGTTAAGGACTTTGTAGTTGTTTAGTTTGTTGTCACAAGTACAACATACCTACGTTCTATTTTACTTTATGTGGTTCATATAAGTATGTAAACATTTTTTTTACGTATATGTGCCTACATATTAAAATGCTTTCTAAAAGAAAAAATATTACACAAACAATAAAACAAAAGTCCGATATATTAGAAAAACTAGTTCTTGGTGAAAGCGAAAAAGTGTTGGCAAATGAATACGGAGTAGGAACATCCACAATTTCAGATATAAAAAAGAAGCAAGGGAAAATCAAAAGGTATGTATATATAACTTATTTTAAAGATGATTTTGGACACTCACTATGGACGTGTAACTTCTTTTAGATTTATTTTGAAATGTAATTCCGGTCCTGACGTCAGAAAAGCCTTACGAAAAGCCGAATATCCAGAAATGGAAACTCGTTTGTATACATGGTTTTGTACACAACGATCAAGGCACGTCCCAATTTCCTACGAAATTTTATCAGGCAAAGCAAAACAGTTTTACACTGAAACCTACGGGAATGATAATTTTAGAGCTAGCAGAGGCTGGATTTCTAACTTCAGAAAAAGACATGATCTGCGTGCTTTAAAAGTTTGTGGCGAAAAACTATGCAATGATGAAAGTGCCGTCGATCCTTTCCTAACTTTATTCGCAGATAAGATAAAAGAATTAAACCTTGGACCTACTCAAATATACAATGCAGTTGAATCAGCTCTGTATTGGAAAATGTTGCCTGAAAAAACGCTGGTTCGTTCTCAGGAAAAGACTGCACCAGATCGAAAAATAAAGAACGCGTTACCTTTCTAGCATGTTGCAATGCTGATGGATCACAAAAATTAAAGTTGTTAGTGATAGGAAAGGCAAAAAATCCGAGAACTTTTAAAAATGTGAACATACCTGTTGAGTACAAATCATCTGCTATTGCATGGATGACTACAGCAATTTTCTTAGACTGGTTTCATCATTCTTTTATTCGTCAAGTCAAAAGTCATTTAAGAAGTCTCAACTTGCCTGAAAAAGCCCTGCTAATCGTTGATAACGCTTTGAGTCTTGGAACTATAGAAGAGCTGACTAGCAACATTATTTCTTCCACCAAATTGTACTGCACTTTTGCAGCCTATGAACCAGAATGCAATCATACTGACAAAATTATTTTATCGGAAAAGTCTTTTAGCCCATATTTTATCAAATAATGAAGAGAACCTTGTTAGGTTATTAAAAAGCATTAACCTAAAAGATGCTGTATGTCTACTATGCAATTCATGGGAAACAGTCTCCCCTGAAGTCTTGAAAAAGTGCTGGCACAAAATTATGGCTTATGTGGCGAATACCAACCCAGATACTGAATATAATGCTGAAGATCTGATTCCTCTGAGTGAATTGCGGCACAATTTGCTTTCCACGAATGAAGAAATGAAAGGTAAAGCCTGAAATTTTTCTTTTAGTATTTTTTTTAGTTAATTCGTAAATATTTAACAGATGTTTCAAATATGCTGAATATTTTCACTGAGCAGAATCTCATGAACGTGGAAATATGTAATTAGCTTGAAAATGATGAAGATTTGTTACCACAGTTGAACAAAACGAGAGTAATAATGAAGGTTCAGAGTTAAATACTAATACAAACCAGATTGTTAAGAACACTGTGAAGAATGATGGGGCAGTTAAAAGTTTCAATGTGTGCATGAGATGGGGAGAAGAAAATGATATCCCTCTAAGTGATGTTTTTGTACTTCAAAGATTAAAAGAAATTGCTTTTATGATGAACCAGAGAAGGGTCAAGCAAACAAAAATTACAATTTTTTTTACAAAATAAGATCAAACTTGATAAGATATGCTTCTATTTTAAATATTATTCTATGTATGTACTATTTTTTAGTTGTTTCGTATTAAATGATTCGTTTTTTAATATAAATAATGTCCTGCTTCAGTAATTCGAATTATTTACTAATTCGGATCACCGCGGTTTTAATTAGTCCGGATTATCGAGGTCGCACTGTATATACATACATACACTACTATACCTAGTACTTTTTATAGGTTATGTTACTCAGTTATTATACTCTTATGGGGTGTAAACATATTTACAATTTGAATTCTATAAACAATGCAGTGGGGTGATCAAGAAAATAGGATTACTGTTATAGTTTTATTTAAGTGCGATATGGAAAAAAGCGACATTTTTAAGACCTTAAAACCGCTTAAAATAAGTAGTATGTTTGTTTACCGGGCGATAAAATTATTTACTGAGAGAGACATAACAGACGGACAACGTTCAGAAAGACCAAGAAAAGTCTGAACGCCACAAGCTGTTAAAGCTGTAAAAGTGCGAATTGACCGAAATCCTCACCGCAAACAAAAAAATTTATCTCGTGAGATGAAAATTTCGAAAAATTCTGTGTCTCGTGTTATTAAAGAAAACTTGGCGTTTATAAGAGATACACTAGTCATTTTCTAACGGAAGATTTAAGTCGAAAACAGTGGCAAAAATCTAAAAGTTTGTTGAAGGAATACGCTAATGACAAACACAAAAAAATTTTTGTTTATCGACGAAAAATTTTCACTGCGGAACAATTTTTCAATAAACAAAATGATATGATTTCTGTCAGATCTTCGAAGGAAGTGTTGAACTTGTTCCAAAAGCATCAGTTATGATTTGGTGGGGAGTCAGCTTTGATGAAGTTACCAGTATTCATTTTCGTGAAAAAAGTGTGAAAACTTCGGGTAAAATATATCAAAACACTAGTTTAGAGAACATTGTGAAACTCCTCAACCATAATCTTTTTAAAAAAAAAGCATTGGGTCTTCCAGCAAGATTCTGCACCAGGACACAAAGCTAAAATAACACGCATGGCTTCAACAAAGGTGCCTTCATTTACTACTATAGAAGATTGACCTTCTGCAAGTCCTGATCTAAATCCTTGAGATTATAAACTTTGGTCTCTCTTAAAGGGTATAGTTTGCTCCAAAAGATGCCCCCCCCCCCCCCCCCCCCCTTTATGCCAATCTTGACTCTTCAAATCGAGCTTTAAGAAAAGCGGTGGTTGGATCAAGTGCTTGCTGTCATAGACCAATGGCCTAATTATTTGAGGGCTTGTGTAAAAGCAAGAGGGGGATATTTTGAGTAAATGTTAAATTAATTTCGTCATGAATATATGAATTAATTTCATAATAATTTGTTTTAATTTTCAAAGAAATTGAATGTTTAGGCCATGTTTTCATTGTAACAGTATTTATGTATATTTATTTATACCACACACCTGTGTAAAGTCAATATGTTATTCCTCGTACCTTTTTCAAGAATGTTGTGTTCATCAAAACTCCCAATATTAATTTTGATATTATGACTTCTATTTCAGGATATATCAAAACACTAGCGCAATAGATAAATTCAGTAACGCGTTATTTCGTTTTAGTGCACTTAAAACTAGTGGAATCATTCCACTTCAACCCTTTCGTTATTATGCGCTTTCGAATATTAACAATCCATTAAAAAAACAAATATTTACTAGAGGTTATATAATATGCACGTTAACAATATTTGCTTTTCTGATCCCGATAACGTGGGCATCATAAAGTATATACAAAATCTATTTTCGTAAAATGGTTGTAGGTTTCTATTGTTCTGGGATTTTAGCAAGTTAATAGTAATAAGCATTCATTGATTATACTTATAAACAATATGTTTGTTTAAATCATTGTTATTTCCTTGTTTGTTTTATTTAGAGAGCCTTCATTCGATCGACAAAGCGGACAATATAATTAACTGTAATATTGGCGCTTTATAAACTGGACTATTTTTTGTAGATGACTATTTGAAAGTATTTCTTGGCTCTATTTTGTTTAAACATCACTTGTGTAATTTTTAAGCGAAGCTAAGATCTAGACCTGTAATTCCCAAAGTGGTTCAGGTGGACCCCCAGGGGTCCACGGGAGACTCGACGGGGGTCTACGTTGGCGTGAAAAAAAAAATGGGAGTTCACAAGTTGTAACTGGGGGTACCCCCCCCCCCCCCCCCCCCCCCCCCCCCCGCCCCCACCCTATCCACGAAAATTTATCAGGTTTCGATAGTAAAGAACAAAAATGTTGGCTTAGCTTTACCTATCAATGTAGGCAGATAATACACTACTCAAAAAAAAAAAATTAAGGGAAAAAAAAAAAAAATTCCAAATTTTTCGGTGATTTTTGACAGGCTGTATTTCGGTGAAAAATGGTCGTATTGAGACTAAAAAAAAAAAAAAAAGCATTTTGAAGCTTTAAGATTCTAATTTTCAGATTTTTTAGCTAAAAATTTTTTGGGAGCTACGGTTCTCATGCAATCCTAACAGATAGCGCGAAAAAAAATAATATTGCAAATATTTTGCTTTTTTTTGGTCCACGGGCTTGAAAAAATTTTTTTCAGTTAGGCCGGCATATGGATCAGATAGCCTGTTTATTTAGCATTAATTTCCTTGTTTTAAAACCTCCCTTAATTTTTTTGAGTAGTGTATTTTAAGAAGGTCAGCGGCTGTTACTTGTAAAAACTTGCATATTTGATATTCACTACAACGCGCGTCGAGACTTGCAAAGCGCCGCCCGCCCGCAACGCACCCGTTCAGACGTGCAAAGGGACGAAATACGACTTGTGCTGTGCTTGCAATCTTGCATGAACTTGTTTGATTCTTCACCAATATAAATACGAATGCCAAGGACAAACGTTACTCATTTATTTCCAGAATTTTGAAAAGAAAAGTGTGAGTGAATCGATGTCAGTGTTTGCCAGTGCCGGAAAAAGTAAGTACCTGCCTATTTGTTATTCACACTTTCATTTTCTATTGTAATAATATTATATTTGTTATGTTTGCGTGTAGTAGGTACGTTATAAAAATTAAATACTGAACAGGGCCATTATTCGATACTTCTGTAAAAGAATAGAAAGCCGAGAAAGATTGAACTTTTAGTACTTTTTATTGTAAAATTATTTATTTACCCCTCTGTGGTGATTCACTAAAGGAGAGATATATGATTGACCTAAATGTTTGTACATATTTCAGTGCCCTCGTAGTTGCTAATGCTAAATGACTAAAAATATTTTCATAAATTGTACGTGTCTTTATGTACCACTCGTAAGGTACATCAAAGTAATAAATAAATCATTAAAATCGCGGAGTTTTGATTTCAAAATATTCTTTAATAGTATTTTCTCTCGAACTTACAGAAATGTATCAAAATATATTTAATCAAAAAATATTTTATATTACATTAAAATAGGTTCAGCCGTTTTGTGAAAACCTCTATATAGGTCTTAGCAGTTTATTGCTTTTAATAATTAAAATCAGTTTTGCCGCCGGCATTTTTTTGTTTTTTCATTGCAATAATTAATTAATCCTATTTTATTCTGTTAAAATAGCCATATCCTGTTAAAGTCGCCTTATCATTACTAAAACAAACATTTTTTTCTTTACAGGTAGGTATCTGCTACGAAACATGGCTGAATCTAAGAATAAATGTCGACAGTACAGTGTTGATTATTTGAAATTTGGTTTTCTTCCATCAAAGGCAGACAAACGATTGCCCATATACCTTTTACGCAACAAAGTTTTGAGCAATGACTCTATGAAACCATCGAAGCTCGAAGATCGTCTAAGAAGGTGTCATCCTGATAAAATAGGTAAAGATTTAAAATATTTTCAAACATTGAAGGAAAAATATGAAAAGCGACCCACCGTGCACAGTATATTCGTTTCAACGTCTCAAAGTAACGATGATGGCTTGCGGGCATCTTACAATATCTCATTGCTTATAGCGAAATCTGGAAAACCGCACACCATCGGAGAACAATTAATTTTACCCCGCTGTTGAAGAGGTTTTAAAAACTGTTCTGCACAAACCTCCATTTGACGTATTCAAAAGAATTCCTTTGAGTAACAACACTGTACAAAGACGTATTGATGAAATGAGCTCTGATATTGAAAGCTTCTTGTGTAATTATCTGCAAACAACTCATTTTTCTATTTAACTGGACGAGTCAACTTTACCTGGTAATGAAGCATTATTATTGGCATATGTTCGATTTGTTATGGACGAAGAAATCCATGAAGAGCTGCTATTCGCGAAAACTTTGGAGACGGACACTAAAGGCGAATCAATATTTAATGTCCTGAGTGATTTTTTTAAGGAAAAATCGATTCCATTTACAAACATTATTTCGGTGGCAGCAGATAGGGCTCCTGCCGTCTTCGGGCGATATCGTGGGTTTATAAGCCATCTTAAAAGAATTATACCAGGAGTAACTGCAATTCACTGTGTCATCCACCGACAACACCTGGTAGCGAAAAATTTGAGTGATAGATTGCACCAATCGCTTCAATTTGTGATTAAAGAAGTTAACAAAATAAGAAGCAATGTGTTGAATACCCGTTTATTTGCACAATTGTGCGACGAAAATGATGAAGACTTCCAACGATTGCTCTTACATACTGAAGTACGCTGGTTGTCGAAAGGTGCATGTTTAACAAGATTTTACTCACTTTTTGAATCAGATTTAGAGTTTCTGGAAAGTAAAGATCCAGATTTAAAAGAAAACCTGATCAAATTGAAAGCAGACATCGCGTATTTGACAAATTTGTTCAAAAAATTTAATGACATTAACTTGCAGTTACAAGGGGACAGCCTAAATTTAATAAAAACAAAGGGTGTAATTTCGGCTTTTTTTTGGAAAATTGAAATTTATGAAGCAAAATATTAGTTGGCGCGAATTCTCCCAGTTTCCAAACTTGTCACAGGCAGAATGTCTTGATGAGGATATTCAAACATACGTTCAACATTTAAATGCCCTGCATGATGACTTCAAAAATAGATTTGAAGATATTCTGACGATGGAAATACCACCATGGATCATAAATCTATTTGATGAAACGGAAGTGGCGAATGTGATATTACAAGAGGAGCTACTCGAGCTTGGCACCAATGAGGAGCTGAAGGTGAAATTTAAAAAAGGCTATCAAACATTTTGGCTGCAGGCAGAAATACCCGAAAAATATCCTGGGCTGTGGGAAATTGCGAGAAAACTTTTGATAGCGTTTCAATCGTCATATCTTGTCGAAAAAAGTTTTAGTGTCGTTACAAACCTATTAACAAAAAAAAGGAGCAGATTGAACATCACAGAACGGGGAGATTTGCGGTTATTCCTTACAAAACCGAAGCCAAATATTGATAATTTGCTGTCAATCCATCAAGTACATCCCTCCCATTAAAATTATGACTATTTTTTTTTAATTTTTGATTTGCATTGTTGAAGTTACGATACGTTATTAATGTTTAATTTTAATTCTATTAAATCTGTAATCATATTGTTTTAATAAATAGAACACAAGAAAATATATTATTTTTCTTTTTATTTTTATCACTCCGAATTTAGGGTTGGAACTCAGCCACGACGCAAATTTCCATCGTTAGATCTAATCTTCACATTTTTTGACGAGTTTTGGGAATATGGTAGAAATGTAGCAGAAGGGGGTCCACCGAAACCAGTAAAATTTTGAAAGTGGGCTACGAGAAAAAAAAGTTTGGGAACCTCTGATCTAGACTATAAGAAACTTTTTTTTAAAAGGTATATACTACATGGTGGTTTTTGAAAAAAATCAGTGTTTTATCAAAAGTCGATTTTATTTTTCAACATAGTTTCTTTCAAGAGCGATGCGCTAATTCCAGGAGCGATACACTTATTCCAGAGATTTTCCAACATTTGGTTACCTTTCATATAGTAAGATTTGATGAGCTCTCTAAAATAAGCATCAGTTTCCCATTCGACTTCTTCATTTGAGCCAAATCTTTTCAAGTTAGGAAAAGGGTAACAATCGCTGGGGGCCAAGTCTGGTGAATACGCGGATGAGGAACGAATTCACAGCCCAATTGCTCCAATTTCACCATCGATTTTATGGAGTTGTGAGCTGATACATTATCTTGGTGAAACAACACTTTTTCTTTGCTACACGCTAAGGTGCTGTGAAATACAGAAATGTATGTTTAGGCACTTGGACAACGTTGACGGGTATTACGACATCCTCGCCGATATCCTCAGGATATGAAAAAGGGTAAAATCCCTACTCAGGCGGGGAGGTGAACGATAAAAAAAAATAATATTAAACCAACGTCTTCGGTGATTGTTCGCCCCTTCTTAAGATCGACCAGGATTATACCATGCGCATCCCAAAAATACTTGCGAAAACCTTTCCAGCTGATGTTTGTGTTTTTAGACCGTACGATCCGCTTTCATGTGGTTCCAGCCAATCTGCGGACTGCCAGTTGGACTCGAGCGTGTAGTGGTGGATCCATGGTTCGTTCATTATTGTGCATGTCATGCAAAATGTGCCTCACTCGTTCTATTGATATCTTCACGATGTCAGCTATCTCTATCACTTTCATTTTGCAGTCATTCAGAACAATATGGTGGATTTTTTTTGTGTTTTTGGAGTGACTGTTGCATCTGGACGTCCGGAACATGATGCATCATCGGTTCTTATACGACCGCATTTAAGTTCACTAAACCATCGATATATACTTGCTTTCGACGGAGCAGAAGTACCATAATACTTTTCAAGCGATTCTTGTGTTCTGGCTATATTTTTCCCATCAAAAAACTATACTTATTTAACACACGAAAGCCTTTTTGTTTCATCGTTTTGCAAAAATCAATAGTAACGTCACTCAAACAGCTCTATAACTCGTAAACTAATAGACAAAATGTGCTGGGACATCTTGACTTGCGTCATCCTCAAGCGACTCCCGTTCTTCCTTAAAGCGTTTAAACCACTCATACACTTGTAAACGCTATAAACAATCATCACCGTAAGCTTTTTTTAAAGATTTAGATATCTCCGTAGCTGTTTTACCCAGTTTCACATGAAATTTGATCACTGCTCCATCGCACTTTTGTGACACAAGGACTAGGACACCAGTTCACACTTCTATAGGGTGGCGCATAAGTAACTTTATGATTTAATAAGTGAATAAATTTTTTGTTAACGTCTTTTTTTATTTTTTATTTTCAGAATTAACTTTGAAAATCTTGGGAAATTTATGATGGAAAGACTCAGCACAGAACAAAGAACCAAAGTTGTTCAATTTTATTGTGAAAGTCAGCATTCGATTATTCAGACACAAAGATCATATCGAAATTTCTTTCATGTTTGAAATGCACCTAGCGCTCCAACAATTTACCGATTGATTCAGCGTTTTCGGCAACAAGGGGCTGTCTGTGATCTTCCGCGTGCTGGAAGACCTCGTGCAGTTCAAAATGATGTGAACATTGCTCGGGTGCAAGCAAGTATCGAGGAAAACCCCGAAACTTCCACCAGGCGACGTTCTCAGCAGTTGGTGATGTCTAGGCGGTCTTTGCAAAGAATTTTACATAATTTACACCTTTTCCCATATAAGATTCAATTGGTTCATGAGTTAAAACCAAATGATGCACAAAGACGCATTCAATATAGTCGCATTTTGCAAGGATTGTGCCTAGAAAACAACGAGTTTATTCACAAACTCACAATGAGCGATGAGGCCCATTTCCACCTCAATGGTCACGTGAATAAACAAAATTGCGAATATAGGGCACCCAAAATCCAAAAATAATTGTTGAACATCAAATGCACCCACTTAAATGCACAGTATGGTGTGGAATAACTTCAGAAAAGATCATTGGACCATATTTTTTCGAAAACGACGAACAAGTTGCGGTTAATGTGAATGGCATTCAATACCGGGCAATGATTGAAAATTTTTTATGGCCCGAGGTAAAGAACAATCCAGAATTGTGGTTCCAACAAGATGGAGCCACAGCTCACACAGCTCGTCCAACTATGGCTCTCCTGCGCGCAATTTTTGCCGATCGAATAATATCGCGTTTTTCTGATTTTAACTGGCCACCGTGTTCGCCCTATTTAACGGCTCCCGATTTTTTTCTTTGGGGTTACCTAAAGAGTAAGGTATATGCCAATAAGCCAAGAACCATCCAACAGCTTAAGGCGAATATCCGAGAAGAAGTGAGGGCGCTGGGACCTGAAATTCTAAGAAAAGTTATGGGAAATGCTCTGGAAAGAGCACGTCAGGTCGAAACAAACAATGGGCACCATTTGAAAGATGTTATCTTCAAAACATAATGTGAACATATTTCCAAACTATATTCTAAATTTTAATAAACGCCAACGTTAAATAAAATCAGAAAGAAAAAAGTTATTCATTAAATAAATCATAGCGTTACTTATGCGCCACCCGATACTACTCAGCCCTGATTGATCACAACTGGCTGGTTGAATGCAAATGTATTGTTTACAGATATGAGTTGAAGCTTTTACTTTCGTTTAGCAGATGACTCTGCTTAAAGGCCGTGGAGAAATCAGTCCGAGAACTTTTTGAACGGACTGTATATGCAAATAACTTTATGCCAATTTGTGCATCTATAGGTTTTTTCGCCAGTGCTAATTGTTTTTTGTAATGTAGGTTGGACACAGTTATTTTTGCACTCGACGCGCGTTTTGCTAACCATGCTAGTTTCATCTTGAGCGATGATTGACTAAAGCTAAACTGCAAATATACCCTATTTATACTTAGCCTAACACCTGAATTACTCAGGCGGAACTAAAGGCATAGGTGAAGTTATCAGTTCCGGTCAAGCAACCAGTAGAGGGGATTATAGGGAATAGGTCCTCTGTCTTTATTTAAACTACTTTTACATTTTTATAATTTCCATACTTTCGTATGCGCTCAACAATCTCCTCTCAAATACATTTTTAATTAATCTTAGAATCATCTAATGTTACAGTATGATCAGCTTCAAGGGCATGTTCGGCAATGCTAGACTTTTCTGTTCCACTGTATTTTAAATGTACTAAATGTTTTTTAAATCGTGTTTAATTGACCTTTTAGTTTGCCGAACATACTTTTTGTCGCAATCATTACAACTAATTTCATAAATTCCACTTTTCTCACAATTAGGAATCTTATTTTTGGGATTTCCTAAGCTATTCCTCGAATTGTCTGATGACTTACAGACTAAGGTGAGGCCTACCTTATTAAATACTTTATACCCTGCTATATTTCGGATTATATGGTATGGAGTCTTATTTGCTTCGCCTGTAAAAATGCTGGAATTCTGAATATTTAACCTGTCCATTATGTCCATTTATTAACTTGTTTATTAAGTCATCGTCATAACCATTAATTCTAGTTATATTGCTAATACGATTCCTTTCGTTATTGAAGTTTACTCTATTCATTATGAGTAGTCCATAACTTTGAGACAAGAAGAGCAAACTTAACGCAAAAGGTGTTAAATTAAAGGTAATTAAAAATCTAGAAGGACATACTTTTTATTTTTTATTATTTAGGAGTAACTACCTCCTATTTTGAGGTTGTTATGATTTGGCGATAAGTTTTAGAAACCTAAAGCTCACACGGTATCATTGCAGTATTTTTCTTATTTTTCTGGATTTTTTCCCTTGCGTTAAGAGTCAGTTTTTTCGATTTAATGACACTGAAACGCGTTTTATCCCTCTGGTAGAGGAATGTTATTGTTTAGCAATAAGTTTTGGAGGCTTATAGGTCGCGCGGTAACTTCTCAGTATTTTTCTTGGTTTTCTGGATTTTTCCCCATAGTGAGAAGTCATTTTTTACATTATAACGGTACTGAAACGCATTTCAACCTCCTTTCAGGGGGTGGCTACCATTCAGCTATAACTTTTAAAGACATGGAATTACATTCCATGGTATCTTGTCAGTATTATTTTCATTAACTTTCTGAATTTTTTCAGCTTGAAGGCTTATGCTGGATATATAAATAGCAGGCTACCCTTCTTATTGCAACCCCCTTTTAGAGTGTGGTTTTTAATTTATTATACGGTATTGAGTTGAAATTATGTAAATACTTGAAATTCTTGACCTATTTTCATAATTTACACATAAATATATTTTTTATTTTCTGTTGAAAACTTATTTGTTTTTATACTTTTAACCCCCAAAATAGGGAGTAATTATTCCTAAATAAAAAAATTGAGAAATATGTCATGAATTTTTAATTAGCTTTAAGACCTTTTACGAAGTTTGCTTTTTTGTCTCTAAATTATGAAGGTTGCAAAAGCGGGCTAAAATTTACATTTTTTGCGGTTACTCTTTTATATGTGAACATACTTCAAACGTCACATATTTTGTAATTTATGGACAATGTCATAAAATTTTAAATACGGCCAGGCAGTGTCATGTTTTTTTTTTTTACCATTTACCAAAGACACAGAAAAAGAATGTTGGACTAACAGTGTTATAGGGTTTTTCTAAATTATTCTTGCACCTCGTTTGTTTCGCTATTGACGTAAAATTTTTTTGAGGAAAGTTTATTTAAATGTTTGTAATGAACTGGTATTCCCGGCTGTGAGAAAAAAAACGTGGGCCGTAATTGACCATTAAAATTGGGGCGTCTCTAGTTTTAAAGTTAACTGACCTAAATCTGTCTATCTATTTATACAGTCGGCATATTGATATGAATAAATAACGAATAAGTGCCTACTTGTTTTTAATCTTCCGAAGTTTTTTAATAAATTATTAGGTTTTAATATTATGTATGCATTTATGGAGAGAGGCTTTTTCAAAGTTGTTGTCACTTTACCGTTGAAATTGTGACGCAATAAAATGCATTTGCATTCACGTGAAAATCGGCATGAGAAATGACTATTAATAAACATAAATCGTAGTCGTAAAATTCTAATCGCGTTATTTTCTTTTAATTAGGTTTTAGAATGCTAGAATTATACTAATTCGCTTGTTATTGCGCTTTACACTCCTAAAAGAATTTTAGGTTGCGCTTTCTATAATTTTCGATGGGTAATGAGTTGTCGAAAAAGTACCGCGACTTCTTTTCGGTCGATAACTTTAAAGGCGCCTACCTCTGATAGTTCTAATCGAATCTGGTTATACTATATGAGGTGAAAAGCCCCGAGATTTTTGAAGAAAAAAACAATGTTTTTGCCAAAATTAGATTTTATTCTTCATAGTACAGTAAAAAAAAAAAGTCAAAATAATGATGAGGTAGGCATAATCTAGATACAGCAATATTATGATTTTTTCCTCTCTGGGGTATAACTAGGAATCTTGTCCTGAGTTTTGAACCTCGAAAAACTTTGCTCTTTTGTTTATAATCAATTTAAGTTTTCAAAACGCGTTTTTTGAGTTTAAAACGTGAATAACTCCGGTTATACAGGGTTGGTGCATTGTCATGATGCAGCTTCCAGTTGACGGCAATGTCTGGCTGGATCATGGCCAACGTCTCCATAGCCGATTGTCCGAGTCCCACACAGAATTTAGTGGCGTAGCGCCGTTCGATAGAACGTTGCATTTTTAAGCTTCGACCGAGCCTACAGACAAGGGTCCACTAAAACCACGATACGATCCGTACGGAAGCTCGTAGGCAACTGACGCTAGGTGCGTTTTGAAACAGACTTCCCCCTCCATCCAACCCACCTGGGGCAAGCGCGTTGCGACGTACAGTCTCGTCAGAAGAAAAAAGGTTTCATTACTTTTTATACAAACCTTGTATAAGCCGGATCGAGACAAAAAAAACTCTTCGTAATGAAATTTCCAACAGATACTCTTTGGTTTTAAGTCGCTCAAATGCGTACATAACCTACAAAATTGAAAAAAAAACAGGAAAAAAAAAAATTTTTTTTTTTTCATTTTGTTGTACAGGTCGATTAAGTGAACCGATTTTCGTGAAAATTTCAGAAAATATGCCTTTTATTATAGCAAAAACACCCTGAAATTTTGGTACAAAAATATTGAATCCAGTGGGCACAAATTAATTTGTTATTTAAAATTTGAATTTCCTGCCGTTTTATGTCATTTGGTCCAAAATTGAAAAAATAGGAAAAAAATGTTTTCTTTTTTTCATTTTGTTGTACAGGTCGATTAAGTGAACCGATTTTCGTGGAAATTTCAGAAAATATGCCTTTTATTATAGCAAAAACACCCTGAAATTTTGGTACAAAAATATTGAATCCAGTGGGCACAATTGACTTTGTTATTTAAAATTTGAATTTCCTGCCGTTTTATGTCATTTGATCCAAAATGGATCCTTTTTTTATTCCAAAATTTAGGTCTCGACGCCAGTTTTCTGATGCCGTTAAAAGAAAATTTTTTTTGGAGTCATTTTAGCTGTTTTTTCTTACATTTGTTTATTAATCAAATAACAAATGCGTTTTTTTCGGTAATTTTCACTTAAAATGGATTTTTTTAAATAAAGGTCTCGCGATTCTCTACCAGATGTGATAAAAAAATTTCAATTTCTTTTTCATAATGACCGGAAAAACCCATTTGTTATTTGATTAATAAACAATTGTAAAGAAAAAACGCTTAAAATTACTCTAAAAAAATTTTTTTTTAATGGCATCGGAAAGCTGGCGTTGAGAGACCTAAATTTTGAAAAAAAAAAATCTGTTTGGACCAAATAGCATAAAATGGCGGGCAATTCAAATTTTAAATAATAAATTCAATTGTGCCCACTGGGTTCAATATTTTTGTACCAAAATTTCAGGGGTATTTTTGCCATAACAAAAGGTATTTTTTCTGAAAGTTTCAAGCCAATCGGTTCACTTAGTCGACCTGTACAATAAAATGGCAATCTTACTGATTGTCTAAAAAAGATAAATTTGAAAAATGTTATATATTGGATATTCAGCCTGGAATCAAGTAAAGAGTAGTACTCTGGAAAAACCTTGGTCAAAATTGATTCCACAAGAGGAGAGACATTACTCAGAGGCAGAAACAGAAGATAATGAAAATTTACATCAAGTTATTACAAGAATATCAGGATGTGAAAGTGTTACGGAAACCGATGTTTGTGAATGGTTAAACAGTGATAGTGTGGAAGATGAAATGACTGACGAAGAATTAATTAAAAATGTATGCAAAAATACTAATAAAATAGACAGTGATGACGATGATGATAACGAAGTAGAAGTCACTGACAATATTCCAGTAAACATGTCATATTCAGAAGGACTAGAGGCCCTAGAAAAAGCGTTAACTTATGTAGAACAAGAAAATGCAACCGCCGCGGACGTTTTGCTTATCAAAGGTTGGAGAGACATTGCAGCCAAAAACAGAACTAACGTAAAACGAGTGCAGTTAAAAATTACCTCATTTTTAAGACATTAAAGTTAAGAATGAAACTGTTTTATTTTCGATTTTCCGTACATATACGAGGCTGGCTTGAAAAGTCCGTGCAAAAACAAAAACTACTTATGTGTTTGGGGTAAACCTTTTTTATTTTTCGACATAGTCTCCTTTTAGGCTTATACACTTCGTCCAACGATGTTCTAGTTTGTTGATCCCTTCCGAATAATAGGATTTGTCCAAGTCTGCAAAATATCCATTAGTGTCTACAATCACCTCCTCGTTTGAATAAAATCTTTGTCCCACCAGCCATTTCTTCAAATTGGGGAACAAATAGTAGTCCGAGGGAGCCAAGTCTGGAGAATAGGGAGGATGTGAAACGAGTTGGAATCCTATTTC
Organism: Pachyrhynchus sulphureomaculatus; assembly: GCA_019049505.1. Taxonomy (NCBI): domain Eukaryota; kingdom Metazoa; phylum Arthropoda; class Insecta; order Coleoptera; family Curculionidae; genus Pachyrhynchus; species Pachyrhynchus sulphureomaculatus. The sequence continues at coordinate 33,861,290 of CM032447.1, read as the reverse complement.
CATTAATTTTGCGACCACAACTGCTGAGGTGTGTGCTGGTGCGTTGTCGTGATGGAGGTCTCCTGAGGCGTTTTGCCTTTCATAAAGTAATGTTTAATCACCACACGAAATTCTTTTTCGTCCATTTCTTGAAAATCACTCGACTTCCTTGATTCACACGAATGCCAAACACAAAGAAATATACCAATATAGCTGAAACTTGGTGTGCGTTCATTCAAGAGATGCTACTAACTAAGCATGACCTCGATACGCGCCGGTGGTGCGATCTCTCGGACTTTGCACGGACTTTTCAAACAGCTGTAACTCGCAAACTAATAGACAAAATATGATAAAAATTTTACACCAATCTTCTCAGAGTTGACACTAACTGAAAGTCATCTATTTTTTTTTTGTTTGTGCGGCCATTTCTCGGAAGGTCTCAGGACTTTTCACCCTATGTTAGTAACTCAGGTTTACCTTTTAAACCGTTTAGTGAACGACCCCTATCGGTACCGAACACAAGAATGATGTTTACATTTACCATAAACCGCATGTTGCAATACTACTAAAATTTAATAATATGTGTCATTTACCGGGTTTGTTTCATTGGCACTGACTATCATCAGAACATTGGTGGTCTCTAGAACAAACTTCTACGAGGATGGATTGAAAGGTTCGCGGCCTCACCAAAAAATAATTATATTTTTATTATAGTACCCTCAATAAGTTCATACTTTCTTTGGTTGTCACAGTGTAAAATTTTGTTGCTGTAGAATTTGTGGTTTTTAGGTGAGAACGAGTTTAGTGAAACCAAGTGCAGCGTTTTTGGAAAAATGGAAAAAATTGAATAACGTGCGGTCAAGTACCGGTTTAAAAAAAGATTAACACCACTGTGAAAAAATGGGTTGCAGAATTTACACGTGGACGAGAGAGCATCGAAGGTGAGCCTCGCTCCGGCCGGCCCACTACATCTACGTCTGAAGAAAACATCGGCAAAGTGTGTGATCTCATATTGAAAGCCGTAGATTAACTAGCAGGGAGATTGCAGACACTATAGGCATCTCGTATGAACGAGCACAAAACATCATTGCCAACGAATTGGATTTTCTAAGGTTTCCGCTAGGTAGGTCCCCAGATTGCTGCTACTGTTTGGAGATGTTTGAGGCTGATCCGCAAGATTTTCTTAACGTGTTTGTGACAATGGACGAAACCTGGATTCACCACTATACTTCAGAGTCAAAACAACAATCAGTGGAAAAAATCTGATGAACCGACCCCAAAGAAAACGAAGGCAATTCTGTTGGCTGGAAAAGTGATGGCGTCAGTTTTTTGGGATGCTAATTATTATGGTGGACTAGCTTCCGAAAGGCGAAAACAATAAGCTCGACTTACTATTGCACCCTTTTGCGTCGTTTAGGCCAAGAAATTAAAGAGAAACGTCCAGGATTACTGAGAAAGAAAGTTTTGTTCCATCAGGACAACGCTGGCGTTCACACGCCTGTTGAGTCTGTGCCTCAAATTCGTGATTGTGGTTTTGAATTGCTGCCCCACCCGGCTTATTCTCCTGATTTGGTACCTTCGGACTTTCATCTATTTCCAAACCTAAAAAAAAAACATCTCGGTAGCCAGAAATTTTCATCAAATGAAGAAGTTGAAGCTGCAGTTAACCAGTATTTTGAAGACCTTGAGGAATCTTTTTTTCAAATAGGTGGGGAAGCTTTGGAAAGCAGGTGAAGGAAGTATATAGAGCTAGGTGGAGATTACGTCGAAAAATAAAAATATTTTTGTACCTATTTTATTTTGTTTTCTTAACTAGGCCGCAAACTTTTCAATCCATCCTCGTATTATAAATGTAGTTATTGTTGGGCAACGTATAATAAATTATATAATGAATTACATATTTAGTTTTAGATCTATACCTACGCCACAGGATCCACAAAAATATTTTCTGACGATTTCTTAATAGTTTACCGGCATTCTAAAATTTGTTTTCTTGATTAATTTGTATAAGACGACCCATAAAAATTTCAGATTATGTATAAAAAAAACATCTTATTGTATATCGATCTGCATTCCTTGGAAGATTATTTCTTAGTAGTAATGTTATCTGCAGACAGCACGAAAATTTTCGCGTACAAAAGGCACACTACAGCGAAATAGTCAATAGCAACTAAAATTTCAAGGAACATGGGTATGCACTGTGCCTTCTTACCATTCCCGCCAATTGCGTTGGCGCGATGGTCCAGGAAAATTTGCATTTACTTACGACGCGGCGCGGCGACATCTATGTGTCAGACCAAAAAGTTTACTGCCTACGAGTTAATAAACTTACAAAACCAACAATTCCAGGTCCTTTTGGGCAGTCGCTAAGGCAGTTAGTCAAAATTTTACCAAATCCACCATACCACCACTCACACGGCCAGATAATTCCATTGCAACTACACCTGTTGAGAGAGCGAACTTGTTGGCTGAACTCTTTGCTTCACATTCTACTGTCGATTTCCAAGGAAAAACACCACCTACTATTCCCATATTGCAGTCAAGAATGCCCGATGTTGGCTTCAGACAGTGCATCATAAAGCGTATTTTAATGAAGTTAGACACCAAGAAGGCTTCTGGCGCTGACGGAATACCTGCCATAGTTCTCAAAAACTGTGCAAGGGAACTAACACCAGTTTTCTGTAGACTTTTTAACCTATCCTACAGAAAGGGAATATTTCCGTCCTGCTGGAAATGTGCCACGGTTCAGCCGATACCTAAAAAAGGCAACAAGACCTTGCCAAATAACTACCGGTCAGTTGCACTGCTTTCAATAATATCGAAAGTCATGGAAAAGGTTATCAATGAGCATCTTCTAAAATATCTTGAACGATTCAATATTATTAGCGATCACCAATATGGTTTTCGTAAACATAGATCAACAGGAGATCTTCTGACTTATGTAACACATGTTTGGAACAACGCAATTGAACACTTTGGAGAATCTCGAGCGGTTGTTCTTGACATATCCAAGGCATTCGACCGTGTTTGGCACGATGGACTGTTGGCTCTCATGTTTCCTCAGAGAGCGTTCTTTACGAGTGGTGGTCGACAGATTTCTTTCTAACACCCTCACTATCAACGCCGGTGTGCCCCAGGGCTCCATACTGTCTCCTACTGTCTTTCTCATTTACATAAACGATCTGCTGGAAAAGACCGGGAATCCAATCTACAGCTTTGCAGATGACAGTACGCTTGTCTCTTCATTCACCTTGAACGCTCGGACATCGGCTGCTCAGGCGAATATCCGCAGACAGCAGGAGGTCCTTCAACTTAACAAAGACCTGGAAGAAATTCTATCTTGGGGTGACAGTAACCAAGTGGAATTTAACGCTACAAAAACTTAGGCGGCAGTTTTTTCTAAAAAAGTTAACGTAACCCGACATAGTTATGTCGGGGCACTCCATTCCCCTAGCATCGTCGCTCAACGGTTGGCGACTTGAGTCTGTTCTACAAGTATTTTCATAGAAAGTGTTCGAAGGATGTAGCCCGCTTAATTCCTCCCAAAGCTTCACATCCGTATAAGGTTCAGCTTGTTACTCCTCGTACAACGCTTTTCAAGCAATCTTTTATATGGAGAACGTCATCCCTTTGGAATAATTTGCCCAGCGCTGTGTTTCCCACCGAGTACAATTTACAGCGATTCAAGAACAACGTGAATCGCTTTTTCCTCACTCATGTCGCTCCTGGAGCGCTTTAGGGACTTCCCTGCAGCACGTGTGCTAGACCCATAAAAAAAAATATATATATATTTTTTTAAGTATACATACTTTTTGCGGCGCCCAGGTGTATGTAGCCCCTTAAGAATAATGAATGAAGATATTTTTAAGGCTAAAATTGATTTCGTTTCTTGTCATCTGGCCTATGAGAAACCTCACATTTCGGTATTCAATTTAGGATGTTTTATGTTTATTAATAAACATCAAATAACATTATTTTATGTTAATTTTTACTATACTATAATGTCGTAAGATTGTGAAACATTCCCAATTTTCGTGGTTTCTGATCAAAATCCTAAAAAATTGTACACTGAGTGTTTATTTTTATTTAGAGATTTCAAAAATCCATTCATTCTCAGAAAATGTATATATAATAATAAGAATAATACAGGGTGTCCCACTATTCCGTTTACATAGAATTACTGTGGATTTCTGGGATGAAAATATGACCATTTAACCTAACTTACCTTGGTCCAAAAATTCGTAATTTTTGATATACAGGGTGTCAAAGTTATACTTTTATTTTAGTTTTTCTTAAGTAGCTTTCTTAATAATCGTACTCTTTGTACAAGATTCGGTGCCAAGGGCTTTTCTGAGATGAGAAATCGAAATCAACTCACAATTTTCTTGTAAATTGTAGGGGGAGCCACTTATTGTACTGTGTATACTTTTAAATTGTCATAACTTCGTATTCTCTGCCTTCTCCTGTTTAAAAAAGCTCTCTTGGTAAATTTTGCTCCGAGCAACAGTTTTTGAGATAGTGGGATGTTTGTTTCCATTTTTTAATTCCATTGTCAAATTCACAAATGCCTTCCTTTACACGTTTCTTCACATTGTATAGTTACTTGGCTAAATATTTGACTTGTGCTTCTTCGAGCTCATTCGTTGTTCACTAGAAATAGAAAAGTTGTAGATCCCAGAATACCCCTAGATGCCTCGTGAAATCATAAGCGAAACTTCGAAGTTACCACAACTCGACACAGTTTAACTTCAAGTACCACGTACATCACTATTAGACAAAGCATAGTTACCTTTCTGAATTTTAGTTCGGAGACAAAATTGTCGTCAAAAGATATCTAATTATCGCATTATTGCGTTATTTTATATTTTGTTGTTCCAATAAAAGTTCAGAAACCTTTCACACCAAATTTAAAATTAACGAGAAGTAATATTTTAATTTCTTGTTAACCGGGCCTATTTAAAGTTTAAAATGACACTTATGTAAAACATCTTTACTCGGAAAAAACTATTAGATATAGTTAGTAGCAAGCAGCACAAAAAAAACATGTTTGTTAGTATATGTAATAGGGTTAGGTGAAAAATTATTAATTATCTAAACTTATAGTTAAAATAGTGTCACTCAAATGGTATATCAGTATTAAATTGTTGGTTATAGACTACATTAATTCTACAGTACCTAAAAATCTTTTCCACAAAATACGAAGATGTTTTTTTAAAATTATTTTCCTAGATATAAAGGAAAACTCACAGAGCTTAAGGGCTTTACCTAGTCATCTGGGTCAAAAAATTCAATTTTTAGGATTGTTACATTTTTCTTCACTATGATATCTTAAGGATGAACACCACTGTAGAGGTCAAAAAAAAGGTGAATTTTAAGAATTTTTTTACTAAGAACTATACAAGATATCGACTTGTGATTGAAAAATTTTTATTATACAATTATCAAAGAACATACAATTTTTTTTCAGAATTTTTTAATACAAAATGTCGGTTGTAGTCCTCGGTGAACAAAAACCCCTTTTTTTCTCACAAGGGGATGCACCTAAAATGAAAAAAAAAAAACAAAAATATTCTTATTTTATAAGTGAAAATCTAAGGAATGACGTAGGGAAATGAAAAAATATTGATTTTTGTTAATCGGGCAGGCAAATGAACGAAACAAAAAAAAATAACGAAAAATTTTGCACTAAATTGTTAATAAAAGAAAATTTTACATTAATCGTAAGATCCGTATGTCATTACCTGAGTTATTACCTCTTACAGCTGTGTACAAAATTTTGAGTCGATTCATTGAAAATTCTTTTAAGTTATGTTTCCGGTAAGGTGAAAAAACGTGGTTTCGAGAAAAACGCGTTTCAAGTTTTAGTTGTAATTTAACGTAAAAAAATTTGTATATACCTTTACTCTGCGATGCCTGCACCATTCATTTGGCTTTGTATGTTGATATTTTTCTCCTCTTCTTCTTTCCGACTTGATTTTATGTCCAACCTGGCCTTTTTTTGCATCTTCGTTTATCGATTTTTCGCATCTCCCTATTTGCTGAGCGTCGGCTTCAAGACAAAAGTTGTAAAATTTTTCTCCGATTAGCATGCCCAAAACTTTCATAACTTGCATTATACTTGATAAACCAGCTTTGTATATACAAACAGCCGTGTGTGTGTCGCAATATCAAGTATATTTTTGCCACCAGACGCTGTTTTTGGAGCCATAGATCATACCATTTTATTGACACTTTCATTGTTATTTTACGTGAAACCGCCAATACAGCGCGTTAGCAAATCGTCGCTTGACAGTTCTTCGTGCACAGGTTTCATAGCTTTGAATACTCGTTCTGACATTGGCGATTTGTGCATATACTCAGACAATTTACCGGAAGCTTTCGCCTTTGGCCAGGAGCACCAAGACTTATCGCCGGGCGGGCATTTCTCTTGCTGCGGGTTTGCGTCTGTCGATATTTTATAATATAAAATTACCCGAATAGCATCTCTCATTTGTACCACAGATTCATGGTGCTGACAGTTTGCCAAACCATAATAAATACTCAGGTCATCGATGAGTTTTCCCGTTAATTTGACTTTACCTCCAAGACCTTTGACTTTTTTTTTTAAGTTACGTAATCTCGTACCCATACGTTTTTGCACATGATATATGCATTCCTTTTTCATTATATTTATATCATCATAAGGCTTTGCATCTGTAATACCTTTATAGGTCTTGGTGTCTCTATTACCGATATAATTTTGATATTTTACATTGTATAAAGTTGTAGATCGTTTAAACATTTCAATCACGGCATCGACTTTCATCTTATCAGCAGACCCTTCGTGATTTGACACTCTTTCTCGTAATTCTGTTTCCATTCTGTATATTCTTTCGTGTCAATCTTTTTTTTCTCAAATTTGACAAGACCGTTTGGAGATTGGCAGTAGTAAAGGAAAGAAATAGAATGTAACATACATAGATAAGTTACTTTATATAGTTTAAAGAAATGTAACAGCTTACCATCAAGCATCTCGGTGAGTTAGTAGGTACATCTGCCGCGCACTGTAGGCGATCCGGTTCTACGTCGAACAAAACGTGTTTCCGATTTTTCCCTGCTACGAAACTTTTTTCCCACATTCTAGACAACATAAAGAATCGTTTAAGCCAGGAAAAAAAATCTATTTTTTGAAAATTTTACACTGGTGTTCACCCTTAGGAATATTGTGTGTACGTTTCATAAGAATCGGTTAAGAACTGAAGATGTTATAGCAGTTTAAAAGAAGTACCGTTGAGTAGAGTTTTCGGAGCAGGTAGCAGCAGCTGCTCTCGGGTCAGCCTTCGCCGACCTTAACTCTTTTACTTTATATTACTAAAAGATTCTTCAATTGTCCTTCTTAGAAAGGATAAGGCATTCACATCTGCTATTTTAAGGTTCTATATTCGAAACTGGAAGTTTTTACAGTACCCTTGTACAGTCCACTCGCGCTGTTCACCCATAGCAGTTCATTCGTAGCAGTTCACTCGTAGCAGTTCACTTGTAGCAATTCAGTCGTAGCAGTTATTAAAGTTAAATATAATGACAGCTATGGGAGTTCATTGTGGTCGAAATGCACATGACTAGAGTGGACGGAGAACGAGTTGACCTGGGATAGCAACAATTGCTACAAAGTACAAAAGAAGATAAAATGCGTCATAGAATTTATTTTTGTATTACTGTTTTTTAAACTAAAACTTTTTTTTCTCGAAACTATTTTTTCTTAAAAACCGCTTGGCGGTGTACAAGATATCTCAAGAATTACTGAACCGATTTTGATGAAATTTGGTAGATATTTTCTCTATACATATTGCTTGTCTTTGAACGAAGGAATTTTGATTTTATCTAGAACGTTATTTTTAATAAGCAAAGAAGTTAAACGCGGTAATGTCATTTTTTTTCGCTTTTTGCTTTAATCCAATGCCATTTGATGATTTTTTAAAATCATTCGTTCAAAGACGAAGAAGATTGATCCTATAGTAAACTTATTTCTTGGGAAATTTTGATTTCAGATGATCCAGCTTCCAGTAATCGTGCACACCGCAATACTTTCTTAAAAAACGAGATCTCCACCATTTTTTTTTAATTAAAATTTCACAAATTGTATTTTAAGCTATGTATTATTATATAAGATAAAAACCTGATTTATGTAATGAATAGTTTCGCTAAAAAAAAACCTAAAAAACCGTTTTTTAGCTCCATGACTGGATACATCCCCTTAATAACATATTTTGCTACATAACTGCTACACTAATACACTTTTTTCTTAAGTTGTTTCATTTCATAAAAAAATCTGTTGTTTGCGCTTCAAAAAACGACACTACGGTGGCTTTCGATTCGTCAGCTGGGGGAAAGTTTCGGTTTCTGAAGTCTTTCGTTAGATGTGGGAACAAAAATAAGTCACAAGGCGCTAAATTTGGGCTATATGGTGGATGTTCTAATTCGGTGATCTTTCACCAATGGTGTAAATTATGCTAGCTTGGTGAACTGAATGAATTCGGACGATTATCTCTAATAACTTGTTAGTTATTGGTTCGTCCTTTCGTAAAAATCTCCATTAATTGTGATACCTTCGTCCAGACATTCAATAAGCAGAATTCTTTCGCAGTTCCGAGAAACAGTCGGCATCCAACTTTCCAGAATGACTAAGCTTTCTTTAGAGTTTGAATGTCCTTATGATCCTATAGCATCGCCGCCTGTGACAGCTGGCAAAAAATAACGCTCATTGTTTTTAAAGTGACATTCTTGAAATATTCCGAAATGGAGGGAAAGCAACAGAACAGAAACAAACAGACAAACAAATAATGAATCTTTTTCTTTACTTTTAGCCACATCGCAAGATCCTAAATTAGCGATGATGAACCCCTATTTACTGTTACTATTTTTGATATTGTTTTTTTAACAGTTTTATTTTCTGTTTCAGAATAATATACCCAGGATAAGAAGCAAGCATGCTCTTCAGCCAAATCTTAAAAACCTCTAAGGCCTACATATCCCCAAATACTTCGAAAATTATCACTCTTATTCGTCATTCGTCGGTCTAAACCGGATTACATCAAAAACAACATAATCATTCATCGGCTTCCGTCGTTCTCTTCCGTGCTCAGTCGCCGTTCATCGGCGCGCCTCGTCTGCCGCGGTGACGTCACCAAATATGGCGGCTACAGCGAGGCGCCGCCCTGGCGGGAGCGGCGACTCTGCAGAGGACGATATCGCCGCCATTGCTAAACAAATTTCGGATACAGCTGAGGTAATTTATCAGAACTGGAAGTCTAGAAATTTGGCACCTGCGGATTTGATAGCGTGTCATGGAGGAGTGGAAACTGCCAAGTTGGGGTAAGTGTAGCTATAGGTGTCTAAAAAGTTATGGTATTGTTTTTATAAAAATTTTATTTAACAAATTTCATAAATGTATTTTTCTTCATAATATTCCCCATTTGACACAATACACGTATCCTACCTTCATTTTCATTTCTGGAACCACTCTTCGAAATTCTTTTTCACATTAAATACTTACGAACGATGAAGTACGCGTAGTCATTGTGAAGAATTCATCATCTCGCTCCCCCGCACCCGATGAACACTATTTCTCAGACCTTCAGGTAGAAAGCGACGTCTACAGTTTGATTTTATATATTACGAATTCGTAATATATAAAATCAAGCGGGGAGTGCGTCAAAATTGTATTCTGTCATCCTTGTTGTTCAATCTCTATTCGTAGGTGATATTCCATGAAGCACTCACTAGTACCACTGAAGGAATCAACATCAACGGCGTTAACATAAATAATATCAGATACGCCGATAATACATTAATTATTACTAATAAAGGAAAAGATCTACAAAAACTTATGGATAAAATAACCGACACTTGTACATAGTTTGGTTTAAGACTTAATGAAAATAAAACAAAATATATGATTATAAGCAAAGAATCTAATATTGAAGATGGTGGTATTACAGTCAGTGACACAAAGATAGAAAGAGTTGATAAATTGATGTATATCCGGGACCCGATTGTGGAAGTCAAAATTCGAATAGCCGAGCCGCCTTTATGAAGAACAAAAAAATCTTAACTAGTCACGACCTATCATTGAAACTACGGATGAAAGGTCTGATATGTCTTTTCGGTTCTTTTGTACGGAATTGAAGCGTGGACGCTAACTGAAGCAATGCTTAAACGTCTGGCAGCATTCGAGATATGACTGCTGAAAATCATTTGGATGGACAGAATTAGTAACAACAGCGTTCTTACTCGTATAGACAAGGACTTGGAGGTGGTCACGACCATCAAGCGACGCAAATTAGAATATTTTGGCCACATTATGAGACATCCAGAGAAATATGAAATCAGGGAAAAGGAGAACATCGTGGTTGAAAAATTTGAGGCAGTGGTACGGAAAGTCTTCGGTTCAACTCTTCCGAACTGCTGTCAATAAAACGATTATCAGCAGCGTTGTAGCCAACATGATAACCAACGATCGTTGAACGGTCATGCTACTCGAAGAAGTACATAAATTCATGTCTACGGGGCTTTCACGCCCTTTCCGAAAAGGCAGAACTCCTTTTGGACATCCACCGCCAAAAGCCTATAGCATCATTTAATGAATTTGGAGTTCATTCTTGCCCGTTTCGCAAAAAACTTGTTAATTCGTTGCTTCGTGCTCGAAAAGTAGTTTCACTAAAAACAAACCGAAGTCTGGTTTTATCCCAAAATGGCCCGGCCATACTGAATATCGACTGGATCCTATTGATTGAAGAGAGCTGGAGGAGTGCGCCCTCAATTCATCCTCGATTCCTTTTTAGACAGATTACATATATATATTTTTATTAAAATTAGGGTGCTACTATTAAAGAGAACATTAAATATAAAGTAAAAATATACTCGGGAAACCCAAAAATAACGGGAGTTTATTTTTAAAAAAGGTTTTATTAAATTTTTCCACAAACAACTATTAGTTTCCTTCGTTGGAGCTAATGCACTTATTAAATCTTTTATTCCATCGTTCAAAGCATTTTTTAAATTTGTCTGATCCAATACCCTTCAGACCCTGCGTCATTTTTTGTTTCACCTCTTCTATGTCGGGAAAACGTCCTTTCAGGTTCCTTTTCATCCTGTGAAACAAAAAGCAGTCGCATGGAACCAAATCCGGTGAGTAGGGTGGGTGGGGCAAAGGAGTCATGCCGTCTTATGTCAAAAATTGGCGCACACTCAAAGCCGTGTGGGCTGGTGCGTTGTCATAATGGAAGAACTAATCGCCACAACGAGAGTTTCTGTGGTACTTTTTTCAAGTAGAAAACAAAATTTCACAGCCGCGCGTAGTTCCTGATGCCATCATAAAAAACGTCGAGTAAGTAAACAAAATAAGTTTTACAGAAAAAATTTCAGGAGCCTCTTATAACCTTCTATATCGATGCCCGCTTAGCAGAATGACTTGGGAGGAGTACTATATCACCCTAGCGGGCGAACCGTGTACTACAAGTACCAACCTAACCACAACTCAATTCCTGTTACTTTTGGGTCCCCCCTCGTACGTTCGTATTATTGATAACTGATAGGGGGCACTACGTTTGTATGTACAATTTTAACCTGATTTAAAAATCGAAACCTACTACTGCCATCTAGCTACAGTATATTATTCTATCCAACCTTATATTATTATCTTATCATGTACTTACCAGGTGTACAAGTATGAAATGCGGATTTCAGACAACAGATGGTGCACCAATGCAGCAGTTTGTGTTATAAAGATTTGACACTGCGCCATTTTGTTGTGTCATCAACAAGTGTCAGACACGCATGAATGATAAATTGGAAAAGTGTGCATAGTATTGTGTTGTTGTGTTCAATATGTCGAAATTTATACCGAACAAAGAGCATTCGCGGACAGTATTAATTTTTTGTTTTCATTTGAAGAAAACTGCTGTTGAATCATACCGATTACTTCGAGAAGCTTATTGTGAACATGCTCCATCGCAAGATACGTGTGAACGATGGTTTCGGCGTTTCAAAGGTGGTGACTTCGATGTTGCAGACAAGGAACGTGGAAAACCGCCAAAAAAATACGAAGATGTGGAATTGCAAGCATTGATGATTCGCAAACACAAAAACAACTCGCCGAGCAATTGGGCGTTAGTCAACAAGCTGTTTCCAATCGGCTACGAGAGATGGGAAAGATTCAGAAGACCGGTAGATGGGTACCACATGAGTTGAACGACAGGCAAATGGAAGAGCGCAAAAACACGTGTGACTTTTTGCTCGCTCGGTACAAAAGGAAGTCGTTTTTGCATTGTATAGTTACAAGGGATGAAAAGTGGTTTTATTTTGAGAATCCCAAGTGCAAAAAATCATGGGTAGACCCAGGCGCACCATCCACATCGACCACAAGACCGAATCGCTTTGGCAGAAAGACGATGCTCTGTGTTTAGTGGGACCAGAGGGGCGTGGTCTATTATAAGCTGTTAAAACCTGGGGAAACGGTTAATACTAAACGTTACCAACAACAGTTGACCGATTTGAACCGTTCGCTGCTTGAAAAAAGGCCAGAATACCGAAAGAGGCAACACAAAGTCATTTTTCTTCATGATAGTGCTCCATCACATAGGCCAAAACTAGTTCGCGACACGTTGGAAGCACTCAGCTGGAAAGTTCTACCCCATGCGGCTTACTCACCAGACTTGACTCCTTCCGATTACCACTTGTTTGTATCGATGGGTCACGCACTTGCTGAGCAGCGCTATGATTCGTACGAAGATGTGAAAAAATGGCTCGATTAATGGTTCGCAGCAAAAAGGGAAGATTTTTACTGGCGTGCTATTCACAAATTGCCCGAAAGATGGGAAAAATGTATAACAAGCGATAGAGCATACTTTGAATAAAGCACTTTTTATCATTCTTCCGAATTTAACATGTTTTTTTAGAAAAAAAATCCGCATTTCTTACTTGTACACCTGGTACATGGAGTGAAAAGACCCGAGGCTTTCCGAGAGATGACAACACAAACCAAAAAAATATCTGATTTTCAGTTAGTGTCAACTCTCAGGAGATTCATGTAAAATTTGATCTGTTGATTTGCAAGTTACAGCTGTTATGAGTAACGCTACTTTTGATTTTTGCGAAACGATGGAACAAAAAAGCCTTTCGTGTGTCTGTTAAGCGCAGCTAGAACCCAAGAATGTCTTGAGAACTGTTATGGCACATCTACTCCATCGAAAGCAACTATATGTCGATGGTTTAGTCAACTTAAATGCGGTCGTGTAAGTACCACGTTCCAGACGTGCCAATGAGACAGTCACTCCAAAAAAACACAAAAAAATCCACTGTATTGTTCTGAATGAGCGCAAAGTGACAGTGAGACAGAGAGCTGACATCGCCTGACGCATATTTTGCATAAATATTTGCATATGTGCTATGTGCCCGATGGGTGCTGCGCACTCTCAGTCTTAATCCAAAGGAGTTTTTGCGTCGATTCGTAACAATCGACGAAACATGGATCCACCACTATACGCCTGAGCCCAACAGGCAGTCCGCATAGTGGCTGGAATGCATGAAAGCCAACCGAAGCCTCTAAAAACACAAACATCAGCTGGATAGATTTTGGCACGTGTTTTTTGGGATGCGCATGGAATAATATTGATCGACTATCTTGAAAAGGGGGAGTAATCACCGGAGACTATTATGTTGGTTTATTGGATCGTTTGAATGATGAAATCAAAAGTGTTGTATCACAAAGATAGTGTACCAGTTGACAAGTCCATAAAATCGACGGTAGAATTGCACTAATTTGGCTATGAATTGTTTCCTCATCCGGCGTATTCACCAGATCTGGCCCCCAGCCATTGTCACTTCTTTCCAAATTTGAAAAAGTGGTTCCAGGGTAACGTCGAAATAATCGAACGAGTTTTTATTTTTTGTCTGATAGCTAAAAAAGTATTTCTGAACGACTTTTTATAGATCCGAAGCGCTTGCTGCCTTGCCGTGGAAATGCCGTACCGAACTCTGAATTCAACTCTCCCAATTTCGAAGAATAAACATTCCTCAAGATGCTTTTTGCAATTGTAAGCGAAACGTCAGAAAAATATGAAATAATAATGAACTTATTTTAGATAAACGCGTTTCAAAACATTATCCCCATCTAAGGGCTATTAAGGGATAGATATAACTTTAAAAGACTTTTATACATGCACGTTGGGGCGATATTCCATTTACTGACGCCTCTGTGTGTCATGTTAAAACGCTAGACGTAAAATCGAGCCATAAACAGCGACGTATTCAATCCCCTTGAGGGTCGGAAATCGATCTAATAGTCTCTTGATGGCATTTCTACCCTTAAGTAAGTGTAGGTGCAAATTCGGAAAACGTGTACTATGTACAGTATCCTTTAAAAACTTCGCTTCATATGTTATATTGTCCTATTATTTGAAACTCACCTTCATCATGAGTTTTTGCATCAATAAGGAAGATGAAATCACCTAATCGACGGTGCGTTTCCTGTTAAAATTGGCTTTTTATACGTAAATGTTACTTATAATGCTTTATATATATATATATATATATATATATATATATATATATATATATATATATATATATATATATATATAGATAGATAGAAATATTCATACCTAAACTTCAACCCTTATTAAAGCACGTTTCATGCTAAAAATAAATAAAATAACTAAAAGTTCAACGATCTATGATGCGTGACCTGTACACCTATACTAACTTTTTCTGTGTGCCACTCCCACTTTTGCGCAGTTTCACATTTAATATTTCATTGCTCTAATCTCAGCTCAGACATTTTCACAACAGCACACACAAGCACAAACAAGAATGCACGCCGCTCAGCACTAATCTGCCACGCGTCAAGGCGATCGCTGCTATGAGACACTGAAGGACCAAGGTTATGATAAAATCTGATAGAGCTGCTTACATAGTGCTGCCCTCAGGGCGGCTTCACGAACCTATTTGTCAGACATCGTCTATCGATTAAAATAAATGATTTGAATAATTAAAATTGGACTGTTTCATACAAGGCTCCGTTTGCTTATATCCAAACGCGATCCAAGATTAACATGGCACGCATTCCCAACAATATCAGCAGACCACGTACCATCATTGCGATTTTTAGCAGCGCTGTACGGATGCGGGTCAGGGTAATTTTTTGCGTAAGACATGGTTGAAATTTCATACAGTGTTTTTTTTACTTGTCTGTACCGCACTCATTGCAGTTTGTGATGGTTCATTGATCTGGCGGAACATGATATTATGATTAGCATACCCCGTCTGTCTATTTATTTTTTGTAGATACGATAAAAAATCGGTAGAGGGAACCTTTGTCGCATTTTATTAAAGTATCCGAACTTTTGTCGAAATCACGTAAAATCCAAAATGAGTCACTTGTTTGCGCGTCCGTTCGAGACAGTCCTTCTCTGTTCCCATCCAAAGGGGCCTAAAATGACATTCCTCGGCCGCCGAATATATTAAAAAGTCTGTGTCGTTTGTGAAGAAGTGAGTAAATCATTTTAACGAGACGAAAAATGTCGACGACTTGCCAAAATGTGGCTCGGTAGGCAAAGTCACTCCAAAAGTCGAAAAACGAATCGTGTCTTTGTTTTCGCGGGACCCGAAATTGACGTTGCTTCAAAGAGCGGCAAAATTAAGAAAATCGGGTTTGTATGAGTCCCATCAAACCATTCGATAACATCTTTGTGCTCATGATCTCAAATTCCGAAGCACGTTGAAGAAACCTTTGCTGGGTGAAAATCGTGTCGCAAAGCGGCTCGCTTGGGCCCACGATAAGATACTAGAGTAGCCCTCACAATCGCTAGACACCAACCCTATTAAAAACGTTTGGTCCCTTGTAAAGAGGAAGCTCAGAGGAGAGACTGTTGAGGACTTCAACTCAGTTGTCTCGTGAGTTTCTAAAAATTTGCAGAGTATGCAGAAAATTTCGTCGACAACATGCCTCGACGATGCCAGGCGATTATTGATGCAGCAGGCGATGGGACAACTTACTAAGGTAATTGCGTCATTGTTAGCACACCAAAAAATGTTCTCAAAACACATTTTTTCAAGAATAAGAGCGGTCACGTTCTTACTTGACAGAGTGTAATATGTCTAGGATTTCATATTTTAATGAAGTTAGATTTGTTAAAACTCAATTTTGGAACATCATTCATACCCACATACTATTATTCAATCTAAACTGAAAAAATTATTACCCATTTGACTACAAGTCTCAAGTAAATCCTAGTCTAGAAAAACATATAAAAGTTTCATGGACTCTCATAGATAAACCCACGTAGTTTATTTTTGGGATTTTCTTTAAGGATGCCACGCCACTCCAGTCGTTCCTGTCGCATCTCACGGGCTAACTTCTGTATCGTTGAGTGAAATCGGAATTTTATAAATAAAAAATTTAAACAATCTTGCCGGTTAAAATCAGAGAAAAAATACTGTCTGGAATAATACCAATTCGGAAATTGAAAATTATTTTTATCCTTTGTTTTAAAAAAACGACAAATTATTTTGGTGACATATGAAGGCCATTCATAGGTTTAAATTACTGTGTTTTAAAAATAACAGAGTGAGGTTAGGACACTAGTCAGAGACTTTATACAATTGGTGCATTTCTAGAGTTTATTTAAGTGGTGATTTGTGTAAATTAGTTCAGAATCGGCGTAAATTTAAAAAAAAACGTGTGTTTCATTGACGGTTTGGCAGCTCAAGTGTTTGTGAAAAAAGTTGCTGTTTTTATTTTCTTCAAAAATGGTAAAGTTTTAAATTTTATGACGATTGTCGGCATTGTTCAAGTTAAAGTAAACTCACATGTTTATATTCTATTGGTGTATACGTGACGATGCGAAATGACTCCTCGGATATATTCGTGAATGATCGTTGCTGTACAAAAATATTGCCACAAATGAAAGAATTGGTTCCTCCCGACCAGATTCAAACTTAAGATTTATAATTAAAACTTAATCAGGTGGTATGTGAAGAAAAATTGGGATGGGTCTTTCGGTTTATAGAGAACTCATATGCAGGGGCAACGAAAGGGGTAAGAACAAAATGGTTCCCACC
Source organism: Pachyrhynchus sulphureomaculatus (assembly GCA_019049505.1). Classification (NCBI taxonomy): domain Eukaryota; kingdom Metazoa; phylum Arthropoda; class Insecta; order Coleoptera; family Curculionidae; genus Pachyrhynchus; species Pachyrhynchus sulphureomaculatus. Next base: position 33,844,214 of record CM032447.1, on the reverse strand, counting down.
GAGCCTGGTTTTTCCAAGAAGGGCTCTTACTGGTCCGTTGTCCTCTTCCTGGTCACATTTTTTTATTCTTTACGGGGAAGAGTTAAAACATGTACAGTTCTCTACTTCCGTAGGTCATTGTTTTTTTTTTTTGTTGTTTATTGTTGAGGAGTTTAAGTTTTATTTTAAAAGACGATCCTTTTTTCTGATACGGTCATTGATTTTTGTTTTAGGGGGATGGAAATTATTTAACTTGTTAAAGTTCTTCCGCCTCTGTTTACTCTCCCTCTCTATAACTAGCTCCGCCTTTATCGTTCTCTTTTTTTCTTAAAGAACCGTCTTTTGTATCCATATGCTCCCCGCCCCTTGAGTCTGGTTACGCCACTGGTGTTTTTATTTATGATATATTAAAAAAGAGAAATGGTGATGTGTGAAAAAGAGAGAAATAGGTGGAAGTAATTTTAGCTTTTTACTTTCCGCGTTAAGGGAAGTATTATATTCTGAAATTTTTACATTTTTTTTTACGTTTCAAGGTTCATAGGCAACGAAAAATGCTGCTCCCAATTTTGTTCGGTCTGTAGGTCTGTCTATTGACACGATAACTCTCTAACAAAATGAGACATTGATTTCAAATTAGGTACATATACGAGGGCTATTGTATTTACCAAAACAATGAAAGAAAAAAAATTTTTGGTTCAAATCATTTTATTGTTTCTCAAAATATTCGCCTTTAAGATACATTTTTGCATGCGTTCGAACCAATTCTCGAAACATTTTTTCCACTCTGAAGTTGGTACCTCAAAAACATGGTTTTGAAAGGATTCAGCAGCTTCTTGCGGTGATGAAAATCGCTGTCCACACATTTTTTTTGACATTCGGGAACAAAAAGAAGTCGCTAGGCGATAAATCAGGCGAATACGGATAATTAAACATTAATTGGATGTTTTTCTCCGCCAAATATTCAGTTGTTTGACGTGCTTTGCGAGAGCTGGCGTTGTCATGATGAAGAACGATGCGACGTTTTCGGTTGTTTTTCCTGATTTCATCGGTGACTTCTGACAAACAAATTATTGTATACCATTCAGCATTAACTTATCTTCGATCCTCTAAAGCAGTGGTTGCAACATGTCCGATATAACCAAGGAAACAAGCGATCATTTTCTTGGAAGTGCTTCGCGAACGTACCAGATTTGTTGGAGTCGGTTCATCTTGGAACACCCAAACAGTTGATTGTTGCTTAGTTGTCAGCTCATACGAATATATCCAAGATTCGTCTCTTGTTACGATATTGTATACAGATTTTGCACGTCCTCAGTCCAATTTTTTGAACATTTCCTTACACAAATTGACACGAGCCTGTTTTTGAATTTTGGTCAAATTTTGCGGAATCCATCGTTACAAACCTATTTCACAGCTAAATATTCATGCAAAATCGATAGAGTAAAGTTCATTATCTCATTTGTTTCGGGAATGACAAAAAATGTTTTAGGGAATGTTAAGGTGCACAGTTTAAAATTATTTTTGAGTATACTTTAAAAAAGGATGGCTGATATAACATATGTTTTTTGAATGGGCTTTTTCCTAATTTATTTTTAAATTCTGCTTAAAATTTTATAACTTTTTTATTAATAATGTTATATACCTAAACCTAGTTGTTTTTCTAATATTTCAATTTTTTTAAAAAAATACTAGTTTTCAGTTTTGTAAAAAATTGCCAGTAGCGCCATTGTTTCTAAAGGTGGAATACTCATTGGTACGAGCGTTCTATAGAGATGAAAAAAAAAAATATATATATATATATATATATATATATATATATATATATATATATATATATAAAGAAATTTGAGTTAGATGCTACAGGGTGTTCAAAATAAATTTATGCATTTCGACTATTTTAAATTGTAAAATCTCAAATTTTTTAAATGGCACACTGTGTATATTATTATTTTTTCTGATAGATTTTACAAAACCCTCCAACTTTTATTAAGTATGTCATATACCTCTTTCTAATAGTTTTCGATTTATTTTGAATTTTCCAATTTTTACCCTTGTTTTTAATACACTTACGCTAACATCATAGTTGCCAAGACAAAACAAAAATGTGGGCATTGTCAAATTTTGACATGTCTATTAAGCAAGTAAAAATAGTTTAATTTGTTGTAGTAAGTGACGTATAAAGGTAATAGCTATGGATTTTTCTAAAAATGAATTAATTGATATGGTTTATATACTGGGCGAGGCGGGGAAAAAAAGTCTTTTGGCAGTAAGGCTTTACGGAACGAAGTACCCTAGTAGATGTATACCATCTAGAAAATCTTTTTAGTGCTTAATGGAACGGTTTGATGGTAGTGGTAGCGTTGAGTATACGAAACGGAAAGGTCAGCAGCCGTCAAGTAGCTGACTTATCTGACACATCCCAATCTACGGCTAATCGCATCACGAGAAAATATAAGTATCATCCCTTTCATATGGAACTACACCAAGAACTTCAAGACCGTGTTTTTGAACGACGTGTTTTTGAACTTTTGTACCACCATGAATGGAGCAATAGGGGCCGATCCAAATTTTTGTATCCAAAATAATGTTTTCTGGTGAAGCTACTTTTCGCTGTAATTGGAGCAGTTAACAGCCATAACATGCATTATTATTCAATAATTAATCCATTTTGGGCCCGGAAAGTTCAAAACCAAAACCATTGGTCGCTTAATGTATGGTGTGGAAGATTAAATCTTCGAATTATTGGTCCATATTTTTTCCGCGAACCGCTTAACGGGCCAAGATATCTAAATTTTTTCCAAAACTAATTACCCCAGGTTCTTGAAGAAGTTGATAACTTTAAAAGGGAACAAATGTGGATTCAACAAGACGGAGCTCCTGCTCATTACCACCGGGAAGTTCGGGAATTTCTAAACGATCATTACCCACAAAAATGGATCGGTAGGGATGGGTTCATTCAGTGGCTCCCTCGATTATGTGATTTAACACCTTTAGACTTCTTTTTGTGAGGCTACATTAAAGATCGTCTTTACGCGTGCAGGACAATAACGCCCTTTATGCTAAGGAAAATGAAGGAAAATATAGTAAAACGACTAAATATGTGTATTCAAGTAGTCGGACATATTTTTGAACATTTATTACATCATAATAATTAATCATTAGATAAGTTACATTATATTAAAAAATTATTATTAACTATTTGTTTATGTTTTCACAATAGTGTAAGTGTATTAAAAACAAGGGTAAAAATTCACAATTATGAGTATTCCACCTTCAGAAACAATGGCGCTACCGGCAATTTCTTACGAAACTGAAAACTAGTATTTTAAAAAAAAAATTGAAATATTAGAAAAACTACTAGGTTTTAGATATATAACATTATTAAAAAAAGGTAATAAAATTTTACGCAGAATTTAAAAATAAATTGGAAGATAGGATGTTCCATTTAAAAAAAAATAACCGGTCAAGTGCAAGTTGAACTTGCGCAATTAGTGTTCCGTACGTTGATTGTTTTTCAAATAAAAAAATTTTGTTACAGAGGTATAAAATGATCAGTGACTTCACAAAATACACCCCAAATGAGTTTTCAACAAAGTTTGTTTCCAATCTTTACTGAAATCTGATGACCTTGAATTTTTTTTTTTTTATATATACCAGATAAATTATTTTTTAAGGTAATGCACTCGTGATAATTTTCGTTCAATCTACACCCCGTGGAGAATATTCTAGAATTTTTTCAAAATTTTTTGATAAGTACTTTTCGAGATAAGGCGGGTGGACAGCGATTTTTCGCAATATTTTTAAAATAATACAAAGAAAAGTGCGCGCAAGTATTACATTATATATATATTTTTTACTCGCGTTTTCACAAGCTTTCATTTAACACCACACTCGATTACCTAGTAAAAAAATTTTTTTTCACTTCCGATTTCACCCCCCAAAACTAACCCCTTAAGTGAAAATTTAACTTTCAAAACTACATAGCTCTGATGAGGCCATCAATTCCTCTATTATTACCAAATTTCAGCTTTCTATGACAAATAGTTTCGGAGAAAATCGGTTGTGACAGACGGACAGACAGACACCGAAGTGATCTTATAAGTGTTCCGTACGGAACACTAAAAACATGTTATATCGGCCACACTTTTTTGAAGTACCCTGTATACTCAAAAATAATTTTAAACTGTGCACCTTAACATTCCCTAAAACTATTGTATTTAGCATTTTTTCGTCATTCCCGAAACAAATGATGATGAACTTTACTCTATCGTTGACTCACCCTTTACTGCAATCTTCGATATGCCAAGGATGCCTCTACCTGACGGTAAGTCACATGTCGAACCCTTCAATCATGTTGCGCATAGCATCGATGTTTTTTGGAACAACAACCATGACGAAATTCTGCCTTTTTTGATGGTAATTCATTATCAAAAGTTGAACGAAGCGATTCGATGCATTGTTCTTGAGTTAGGCCTTTACTAAATCGTAAAAAAACCATCCCACGAAAACCTTCACGTGAAATTTCCATTTGTTCACAAAACTATCTTTTTTTAACGCTCAAACTACTCGGCCAATTTCTGAGCTGCCACTGTTTTAACAATAAAAAAGTCAATAAAGTACAACAATTGTAATGTCACAACACAATGGCGCCATCTAGTGTCCATTTGTAAAAACTTAAAAGGCGATCCTCGTAATAATGGAAAAAGAACCTATAATTTTACAGCGATGTGCCGTCAAGCGAAAAGGTGAGCGCTAATAAGTTATATATTATATATATTTTCAGTATCATGAGAATTCCTTGTTTGTGTTTTTTTTTAATAGGCAATTTCAGTATTAACGGAGAACTTCATGTACGCGAAAAGTGTATGAAGTCATTGGTTTTATTGCGGGTACTTTATTTGTAGATAATGAGTTGTCACCAGAGCAACAGGCTTTTGTGGAAACTAAAACTTCTATTATGAGTGCTAAATCTATTAAATCCTGTCCTAAATTTTAAGTTGTGGTATTTAAAATGTTCTAATTTTCGTCGAGTGTATTCGTGCACTGTATCTAAATCGGTCCAAATTAACAGAGGCTTGTGGTGCGGTAATATGTGTAAGGTAGAGTGTTTAAAAATAATCCTGTATTCGATATAGAATATAGGAGGAAAACTAGCAGCGTTGTTGGCGAAATTACTAAGATTAATTTTATCAAATGAAGACATTTAATGTATCCAATTGTGCTTGTTATTAATTTACGGTGTTTAGTCTAGATTTTCATATTTTTAGTTTAGCATTTAAATACAAGGAACGATTATTAATACCGGTCAACATGATTTTTTTCACAAGGAAACTGAATAGAGACCCTAGTTCAGTTTTTTATGCTGAATACAAATATGTTATCAGATTTCTTCTATCGGGCATAGTTTTCTTGTGACAGTCATTTTTGTGTAATATACTTCTCTATATTAGGATTTCATTGTTATAATTCTTGTAAATATAGAAGTGGGAATTTGTATTCAGAATAATTTGGCACCAGGCAGACTTATTCTTGTTGAAACATGTTTTAACTCTGTCCAGACTTAATGATGTTCAAACCTGTCCTATCTTGTACAAATATTGCACTTTTTTAGCAAGCAGAGGGCCAGTAGCCAGTATTGTACTAGGTGTACAAGGATGAAATGCGGATTTCAGACAACAGTTGGTGCACCAGTGCAGTTTGTGCTATAAAGCTTTGACCCTGCGCCATTTTGTTGTGTCAGACGCGCACGAGTGATAAATTGGAAAAATGTGTGCGTAGTGTTGTGTGTTGTTCAATATGTCGAAATTTATACCGAACAAAGAACATTCGCGGACAGCAATAATTTTTTGTTTTCATTTGAAGAAAACTGCTGTTGAATCATACCGATTACTTCGAGAAGCTTATGGTGAACATGCTCCATCGCAAGATACGTGTGAACGATGTTTTCGGCGTTTCAAAAGTGGTGACCTCGAAGTTGCAGGCAAGGAACGTGGAAAACCGCCAAAATAATACGTAGATGTGGAATTGCAAGCATTGTTGAACGAAGATGATCCGCAAACACAAAAAAAAAAAAACTCGCCGAGCAATTGGACGTTAGTCAACAAGCTGTTTCCAATCGGCTACGAGAGATGGAAAAGATTCAGAAGCCGGTAGATGGGTACCACATGAGTTGAATGACAGGCAAATGGAAAAGCGCAAAAACACGTGTGACATTTTGCTCGCCCAGTACAATAGGAAGTCGTGTTTGCATCGTATAGTTACAGGGGATGAAAAGTGGATTTATTTTGAGAATCCCAAGCGCAAAAAATCATGGGTAGACCCAGGCGCACCATCCACATCGACCGAATCGCTTTGGCAGAAAGATGATGCTCCATGTTTGGTGGGGCCAGAGGGGCGTGGTCTATTATGAGCTGTTAAAACCTGGGGAAACGGTTAATACTAAACCGTTACCAACAACAATTGTCCGATTTGAACCATTCGCTGCTTAAAAAAGGCCAGAATACCGAAAGAGGCAACACAAAGTTATTTTTCTTCATGACAATGATCCATCACATACGGCAAAACCAGTTCGCGACACGTTGGAAGCACTCAGCTGGGAAGTTCTACCCCATGCGGCTTACTCACCAAACTTGGCTCCTTCCAATTACCACCTGTTTGCATCGATGGGTTACGCACTTGCAGAGCAGCGCTTTGGTTCGTACGAAGATGTGAAAAAATGGCTCGGTGAATGGTTCGCAGCAAAAGGGGAAGATTTTTACTGGCGGGGTATTCACAAATTGCCCGAAAGATAGGAAAAATGTATAACAAGCGATGGAGCATACGAGGCTGGTTTGAAAAGTTCGTGCAAAAATAAAAACTACTTATGTGTTTGGGGTAAACCTATTTTATTTTTCGACATAGTCTCCTTTTAGGCTTATACACTTCGTCCAACGATGTTCTAGTTTGTTGATCCCTTCCGAATAATAGGATTTGTCCAAGTCTGCAAAATATCCATTAGTGTCTGCAATCACCTCGTTTGAATAAAATCTTTGTCCCGCCAGCCATTTCTTCAAATTGGGGAACAAATAGTAGTCCGAGGGGCCAAGTCTGAAGAATAGGGGGGATGTGAAACGAGTTGGAATCCTATTTCCATTAATTTTGCGACCACAACTGCTGAGGTGTGTGCTGGTGCGTTGTCGTGATGGAAAAGGACTTTCTTGTGGGCCAATCGCGGGCGTTTTTCTTGCAGCTCGGTGTTCAAACGGTCCAATAACGATGAATAATATTCACCTGTAATAGTTTTACCCTTTTCCAGATAGTCGATGAGGATTATCCCTTGCGAATCCCAAAAGACAGTCGCCATAACCTTTCCGGCCGAAGGAACGGTCTTCGCCTTTTTTGGTGCAGATTCCCCCTTGGTAACCCATTGTTTAGATTGTTGTTTGGTCTCAGGAGTATAGTAATGTATCCATGTTTCATCCACAGTGACGAAACGACGCTTAAAGTCCTCCGGATTCTTTTGGAACAGCTGCAAACCATCCTTGCAACACTTCACACGATTCCGTTTTTGGTCAAGCGTGAGCAATCGCTGCACCCATCTTGCGGATAGCTTTCTCATGTCCAAATGTTTATGCAAAATATTATGTACCCGTTCAGTCGAGATTCCCACAGCACTAGCAATCTCACGCACCTTAACTCTTCTGTCATCCATCACCATATCTTGGATTTGATCAATGATTTCTGTAGTCGTAACCTCCACAGGCCGTCCAGAACGTTCAGCGTCACTTGTGCCCCTATGGCCAGTCCGAAAATTTTGAAACCACTTATAAAACTGTTCTGATCGAAGGTGCAGAGTCACCATAATGTTTATCAAGCTTCTCTTTAGTCTCCTGAGGCGTTTTGCCTTTCATAAAGTAATGTTTAATCACCACACGAAATTCTTTTTCGTCCATTTCTTGAAAATCACTCGACTTCCTTGATTCACACGAATGTCAAACACAAAGAAATAGACCAATATGGCTGAAACTTGGTGTGCGTTCATTCAAGAGATGCTACTAACTAAACATGACCTCGATACGCGCCGGTGGTGCCATCTCTAGGACTTTGCACGGACTTTTCAAACCAGCCTCGTACTTTTAATAAAGCACTTTTTATCATTCTTCCGAATTTAACATGTTTTTTTAGAAAAAAAATCCGCATTTCATACTTGTACACCTGGTAATTGTAGTGAGTCTGATAATACGTGTACCTACTTATTTTTGTGCTGTTTGTTTTTATTTGTAAGTTTTTTTTATAAACGTTTCAAAATGCCAAGAAAGTGTGCAAAGCAACCATACAATTTCTGCTACGTGTGTGGTGAACTGACCTTCAAGTTTCAGAGGCGAAATTTTACACCGCTTGTGAAAAAATGTTATGAGCTTTATTTTGGGTGTAAAGCTGGTGATGTTGATAAAGACTGGGTCTCAGATTTATGCTGTGTATCATGTGGCTTCATCATCAGGCTTTTCACTGGTTGGAAAAATGGTACTCATCATATGCCGTTTTCAGTCCTTATGATTTGGAGGGAACAGAAGGACCATTTAACTGATTTATTATTTCTACTTAACTAAAATTAAAGGAATTACGTCCAAAACGAAATATACAGTTAAGTACCCCAATTTGGCATCTGCAATTAGACCTGTGAAGTGTATCCTGTACCAAAGTTTCCAGATTTCATGACCTTAAGTGATAACTCCGACCCAGTTTATACTGAAGACGGAAAAAGCGAGAGGAGAAATGACCCTACATTTGAAGCAAGTAGTTCATCAGAACGTCACTTTTTATCTCAAGAAGATCTTAATGATCTTATACGGTATTTAAATTTGTCTAAACAGTCAGTTGAGCTTTTAAGTTTTAGGCTCAAAAGTTGGAATCTACTCTAAAAAGACACAAACCATATTCCGAAATTTTATTTCGGAATATCGATTTAGTTTATCCTTCCTAACAATGTTAGGTTTTATATAGTTGAGCAATTTTTCGACGTTCGAAAATCTCAACAGATGGCGCAAGGGTCTATATCTTGCCCAACGAGTAGTATCTCGTTTATTTAAGGTACCATGATTGCTATAAGCCAACGGGAGTCATTCCAACTTGACTCTCCAAGGTACTCGGATCTTCACGATCGATACCATTGCCTGAAGCCTACCTGATGAAGAGCTCAGAAACTATAGTCGTAGGGAGGAAAGGCATGGAATATAGCATTCATGGGATCTTTGTTGGTCATTTTGCATGTGCAAATTTCTCGACTTTCTGTTGTAGTGACCAATCAAGTAACAAACCATATTACGAAATTTTATTTCGGAATACCGATTTAGTTAAAAAAGTTATACTTATATATATATATATATATATATATATATATATATATATATATATATACATATATATATATATATATATATACATATACATATATATATATATATATATATATATATATATATATATATATATATATATATATATATATACATATACATATATATATATATATATATATATATATATATATATATATATTATATATATATATATATATATATATATATATATACATATACATATATATATATATATATATATATATATATATATATATATATATACATATATATATACATATATATATATATATATATATATATATATATATATATATATATATATACATATATATACATATATATATATATATATATATATATATATATATATATATATATATATATATATATATATATACATATATATATATATATATATATATATATATATAGATATATATATATATATATATATATATATTATATATTATATATATATTATATATATATATATATATATATATATATATATATATATATATATATATATATATATATATTAGAGTGACCGGATCTCATAGAGGAATCGGAATCTTGTTCGTCTGGACCCCACAAGACGATTCCCTTTCCAGATATTGAGATAGCCGAAATTTGAGCTCGATTAAACGACGTTAACCCGTGCCGCTCGTCGCTCAAAGTTTGAGCCAAAAAGCTGACATATGGAGCCATAACTCCAGAACGGTAAATAATATCTCAAAAGAAAGCTAATGTTGTTCTTCAAAATTTATATTCTATACATAATTGTTGTTATTTTAAGTCAAACCGAGTTACAACAGCCTTTAGCCCCAAAAACGTGACCTGGTACCACTAGGAACATACTTCGTATATTTTGTTATTAAGTGATAAATTTTGCTTTTTTTTGGTATATTTTTGAGTTTAAAGTAGAAATATAATAAAAAAACAAGTAATACTGATAAGTCTAATGACATTTTTTATTTTAAAATATAAAAATTAGGTATATAATACATACAAAACAGACACAGAAAAGATACAGACGTAGTACCTACATGAGTTGATAATTTTACATAGTTATCTAATCTATTCTAGAGCTTTTGTTAAAGTAGTTTTTGAAACGTCAGGATATAATGCTCGGCATTTACTTACAACTTGCAGGACATATTGCTTTTGGTCTTCATCTTTTGTCAGAAGGTCGTTAAAGTCGGTTATTAATTTAACACCACGCTCAGCCATATCATTAACTACTTTTAATGTTTTGACAATTTTCAATCCTTCTTGGAAGTCATTATTTTGAGGCCAGGTGTTTGGATGTTGTCTTAGGAAATCTGTTTTCATATTAAATTGGTCAAAGAATGTAAACGTTTCTTTGGTAAGTAAATTTACCAATCCTCCATCAACTACCTCTTTTAAGTTTTCTTTCCTAACTTTTGGATTTACAACCCTAGCGTGCTGTGATGGTTCATCTGTGCTACTGAGCAATTTATTAGCCATTAACAACCTTTCATCGTCTGTAATGGTGGGATCAAAAAATGATAATCCCACCAACTTTGCATTCAAATACCACAAATGGTTCGAAAATTTGGTCAGGGCTATTTCTGCAATGTCGTTGTCACATTCTTTATAGTCTAATAGACTATGCAAAATACCTAAATCTTGCTTTGGTGCAAGATGAGCTTTTGGAGCATTGAACCAAGCTTTACAATAAATTTTAACTAGGAAAACAGAAATGGCACGCACAGAACTTTCTTCTTCATTAGACATCTTAAATTGACGACGAAAAATGAACATTTTTAAGCAGTAAATAGCCTTTGCCATCCACCTAGCGTGATGAATGGCTCCTGGAGTTCTAAAACCCACAACATTGCCGTCTAGTGATCCAACAAATACGAGAACCAACTGCAATAGCTCCTTGTAGTCATCTCTGGGTGGCTCTCAGTTAATTTGGTCTCGAATTCAGCAGTAACATTTGCAATTACTTCTGGAGTTAGCTGCTTTTGTATTAGATTGTCACTGATACCTGTGTCGTATTTTCCTTTGTCTATCTTGGGCCACGCAGTGAGGAATCTCTTGAAAATGTCTGGATGAGGTCCAGTGGTTGATCCCATTTTTGTGTCGAATACGCCTCTTAACAGAATTTCCAAGATATGGTGACGGCAAGCTAGGTATAACAATTCTCTTCCTAACATTTGCTCCAATATGACGCATGCTCCTTTGAGTCTTCCCGTGTTGGATGCTGTAGTGTCGAAGCACATCGCCTTGACGGTGTTGAGAAGACCCCATTCATATAGGCATTCATATACGGCTACGGCTTGCTCCTCTCCAGAGCTGTTTGCTGTTACAGGAACTCCCAGCAGCTGTTCCTTTTCGCCATATGAAATAGCTATAGCTATTCGCTCACATTGTTCATTTTTTAAAACACCCGGTAAAAGTTTACCGTCCCAATGGACAACCACGGGCTCTTTTTCAGGAATGTTTACTTTATCAAAAAATTTTTTATTATATTGTTCTCTGAATATTTGCCTTCTATCATGTAATAAAGTTTTCGAGACTTTGTACTCAAGAGGGCCAAGGTTTAGTACTTCTAGAATAGCTATTATTATTCTCGTGGCATTTCTGTCGGATACCTTACATCGATCTAATAAAATGGACAATTTCATGTTTAAAATCTCTTTAACGCCCCTTGCAAATGAAACTTTCATCTTCTTGCTCTCAGATGGTCCTGTATCTTCTGCAGCTTCTTCAGGGATGTCCATTTCCTCCAAGCTCTCAAGTTCCTGGTAGATGCTGTCCTCTTCAGTGTCTTCTTCTCCTTCTTCGAACTTGTCTGCATCATCCTTCTCTAAGAAGCAACAAAAGAAAGAGAAAAAAAAAGACTATAAAAACTTGTCGTTTTAGCAGAATAGTAATAATACATAGGTACTAAATTACCTACTTCTAATTATCAAAAGGTATTATTTAAAAAATATAAACTCAATCATAAAGATGCCAAATCATGCTCTCATGTACAATTTTCTTTCAATTATAATGAAACTATTTACTTATTTGTTTATCTATTTTTTAGAATACTAATAATAAAAAAAAACTCACCAATATCAAAAGTTGCTTCTTGGATTTGTCGGTTCATTTTTGCAAGTTCCTTTTGCACCTTGATTTCTTCAGCTCGAGACAACTTGAGATCCACTCCAGTCATGGAACCTGGGCGGCCCTTATGCCTTTGTTTCACGAGAAACGCCTTATATTCTTCCGATTTCATCAGAGCCAAGGCATCTTGTTGAGCAATATCAACAAACTGTTTAAATTTGTTCTTGGCCTTTTTCGATATTTTCTTCCAGTCTTTTTGAAGAGTTCTCCACTCGGCGTGAAGTTTTTCCAGCTTAGTAATTGCATCTTGCTCATGTTTAGTCGGGATTCGAGCTTTCTCCCAAAAAATGAACACTTCTCGTATTGTAAGTTTTGCTGATTCTCTTACAGTTAATTTCACAGTACGTAAATTATAAAATAAAGCACACAAAACTTGACGATTTGAGGGTAGTTTACAACCGGTGATCTGGTGAATGGGATAGCCCACAAGAAATATTTTATCCTTGGTCCGGCTTTGTACACCTAATGTGGATACCATTTCAGAGGCCAATAGGTAAATAACAGTTAACTTGGAAAATGAAACAAAATATATTATTTATAATTTCAATAAAATGTTTTCAAATGTCTTTTAAAATAATACTATAATAGTTATAAAAACAATAACACACACACTTGGAAAATTAAAAAAAAAAAAACGTTAAAATATCTTCACTAGATAATTGTTCGATCTAACCAGCTCAAAGGCACTTTAGAAACTAAACTGAATAAATAAAAGGTCGGTTGTACGCTGAAGTAAAATCACCATCCCTAAAATAGAAATTAGATTCACCCTCCTTTTTACCTGTCAAACGGGTCTTTCTTTGGTAAACTAGTCAGGTAATCCCCCATATAATAAAAGATTAAATTTGAACAAAAGGCTCTTTATGTTTGAAAATTGAGTTCCAAAATAGTTTTTAACAAAAAAATGTTAATTCCGAGACAGATCATGTAAAAACCCGTAAAATTCTTAGAATACTCCCAAACTGGCTCCTACTGGTACCAGGTCACGTTTTTGTGGCTAAAGGCTGTTGTAACTCGGTTTGACTTAAAATAACAACAATTATGTACAGAATATAAATTTTGAAGAACAACATTAGCTTTCTTTTGAGATATTAAGCGTGTTTCTATTATTTACCGTTCTGGAGTTATGGCTCCATATGTCAGCTTTTTGGCCAAAAATTTGGATTTTTTCAAACTTTGAGCGACGAGCGGCACGGGTTAACGTCGTTTAATCGAGCTCAAATTTCGGCTATCTCAATATCTGGAAAGGGGAATCGTTTTGTGGGGTCCAGACGAACAAAATTCCGACATCGATTTTTTGCGGTCACCTAATATATATATATATATATATATATATATATATATATATATATATATATATATATATATATATATATATATATATATATATATATATATAAGAACACTTCGGTGTCTGTCCGTCTGTCACACCCGATTTTCTCTGAAACTATTTGACGTAGAAAGTTAAAATTTGTACTAATATAGGAATTATTGGCCTCATCAGAGTCGTGTAGTTTTGAAAGTTAAATTTTTACTTAAGAGGTTAGTTTTTGGGGATGAAATCGGAAGTAAAAAAAAAAAAATTACCATGTCATCGAGTGGGGAATCAAATGAAAGCTTGTAAAAACCTAAGTTCAAAAATATATATACTGTAGTACTTGCGCACACTTTTCTCTGTATTATTTTTAAAAAAATCTCGTAAAATCGCTGCCCCCCCTTATCTCGAAAAGTACTCATCAAATATTTTGAAAAAATTCTGGAATATTCTCCACAGGGTTAGAACGAAAATTATCACGAATGCATTACCATTAATAATTTATCTGGTATATAAACAAAAAAAAAAATCAAAGTCGTCAATTTTCAGTGAAGATCGAGAAAAAATGAAAACTCATTTGGGGTGTGTTGTGAAATCATTGATCATTTTATACCCCCGTAACAAAAATGTTTATATTAAAAGCAATCACGGTAAGGAATACTAATTGCGCATGTCCGACTTGCACTTGACCGGTTTTTGTATTTTTTGTTACTCAAACATGAATTTTATTTGAATAAAGTACTTCTGTGGTGACACTAATGGCTTCTTTTTTTTTTTCAAAAAAGTGCCTTGACAGATTTCACATCTTTAGCATTGCAAGCATATAATATACGTTATACCAAGAAGATGAAAAAAAAAATTACCGCCATTGGATTAGATTTGCGGAGTGGCTCGAATTTTTTCCATATTTTGTCACTGTGTGTCGAACTAAGACGAAGGACATAACGCGCCCGATTCAAAAATATATCTTTCCAGGTGTCTCCGAAGATTCGAAGTCGAGCAGATCGTTACCTTGGTATTGTAGTCCTTCCATGCATTTTGAATGTCATAGAACGCATTTCGAAAATTCTACGGAAACATTTTAAGTTTTGTACATTGTCATATAAATTTCCCGATCGCTCATTTCCTTGCCATAAAATAATTCATTAGTTTTAACATACGCAATAATATCGCACATATTTTATTCGGGAGATTCCGATTTCTAGTTCGAAACAGTTGGAAATTATCCAAACAACATGAAAATCGTTGCGAAAACCGGTACGAAAATAAAAACATTGTTATTTCATATCGAACATATTGTATATAAAAGTATCAACATTGTTAAATGACCTCTAACAGCTGTATTGGATGATTTTGAAAACCGCTTAAAATAACTGAAGTAGACGAATTTTAATTGCCAGTATTTGATATTTTACATATATAAATCAAGTAAAATTATAGAATTCAAATCGAATCGGGAGTAAAATTTTCAGTTAAACCAGTTAATTTCATCAGAATGTGAACTTCGCTTCGCCAGAAAGCTGCTATATCAAATATTCTGCATATATTGATTGCATTCCGCCAAAAGGACCAATCTGCAGTTTTTTTTCATTTGGACCAATCTATTTTACCACTTCAAGGTTACAAACTACAAAGGGCCTATCTGTATCTGAGATTTGGGTACTGAATACTCCCCACGGGAAAAGTATACTCTTTTTCTATGCAAGAAAATACACTACGTATTCATTTACGAGGTTGGTATGAAAAGTCCGTGCAAAAATAAAAACTACTTATGTGTTTGGGGTAAACCTTTTTTATTTTTCGACATAGTCTCCTTTTAGGCTTATACACTTCGTCCACCGATGTTCTAGTTTGTTGATCCCTTCCGAATAATAGGATTTGTCCAAGTCTGCAAAATATCCATTCGTGTCTGCAATCACCTCTTCGTTTGAATAAAATCTTTGTCCCGCCAGCCATTTCTTCAAATTGGGGAACAAATAGTAGTCCGAGGGAGCCAAGTCTGGAGAATAGGGGGGATGTGAAACGAGTTGGAATCCTATTTCCATTAATTTTGCGACCACAACTGCTGAGGTGTGTGCTGGTGCGTTGTCGTGATGGAAAAGGACTTTCTTGTGGGCCAATCGCGGGCGTTTTTCTTGCAGCTCGGTTTTTAAACGGTCCAATAATGATGAATAATATTCACCTGTAATAGTTTTACCCTTTTCCAGATAGTCGATGAGGATTATCCCTTGCGAATCCCAAAAGACAGTCGCCATAACCTTTCCGGCCGAAGGAACGGTCTTACCCTTTTTTGGTGCAGATTCCCCCTTGGTAACCCATTATTTAGATTGTTGTTTGGTCTCAGGAGTATAGTAATGTATCCATGTTTCATCCACAGTGACGAAACGACGCTTAAAGTCCTCAGGATTCTTCTGGAACAGCTGCAAACCATCCTTGCAACACTTCACACGATTCCGTTTTTGGTCAAGCGTGAGCAATCGCGGCACCCATCTTGCGGATAGCTTTCTCATGTCCAAATGTTTATGCAAAATATTATGTACCCGTTCAGTCGAGATTCCCACAGCACTAGCAATCTCACGCACCTTAACTCTTCTGTCATCCATCACCATATCATGGATTTGATCAATGATTTCTGGAGTCGTAACCTCCACAGGCCGTCCAGAACGTTCAGCGTCACTTGTGCCCATATGGCCAGTCCGAAAATCTTGAAACCACTTATAAACTGTTCTAATCGAAGGTGCAGAGTCACCATAATGTTTATCAAGCTTCTCTTTAGTCTCCTGAGGCGTTTTGCCTTTCATAAAGTAATGTTTAATCACCACACGAAATTCTTTTTCGTTCATTTCTTGAAAATCACTCGACTTCCTTGATTCACACGAATGCCAAACACAAAGAAATAGACCAATATGGCTGAAACTTGGTGTGCGTTCATTCAAGAGATGCTACTAACTAAACATGACCTCGATACGCGCCGGTGGTGCCATCTCTCGGACTTTGCACGGACTTATCAAACCAGCCTCGTATAAGAGTGCCACTAGGTTGACTTACTGCTACATGTGGGGTGAGACTGATGGATACAAGAGCAGTGAAATTTGTACGATCATGTGGAAATATTTAATGCTCTTAGATAATAGGAACATAAAGTGTGATAATTCTGCAGACCAGCAGAAAAACTCATCTGTTCTTATACTGCTGACAGAGTTTGTAAAGCTGTCTAAAGCACTAAATTTTTTGAGTGTAGGCCACTCAGTGATGGCTGTTGACTTAGTAGATGGAGTTATAGAGGCAACGATGAAGAAAAAAACCGTATACGCTCCAAGTGAGTGGGTCACAATAGTTACCAATGCCCGCAATATTCCCTTCCCTTATAAAGTAATAGTTGTTAAAAGAAATAAGTTTAGGGACTAGAAAACCATTTTAGCGAAGTTTAAAATTGAGGCTGAGGACGGTGAGAAATTAAAAATTTCATCAGTGCAATGAGTATATTGGTACCAAAAAGGCTGTTGTACACAATGGAACAATGGAAATGTTTCAAAAAGCTTCAGATGAGGCCCCAACTTTATATTTTCTACAGAAAATACAGAGTCGGAGATGTACAAAGAATAAAGAAGGAAAGAAACAGAAGGAAGAGAATAAAAAAGGAAAGGGAGAAAAACAATTGTGCTGGGACTTAACGAGGCCCCGTGAGCCTACCTGCAAAATTTGCAGAGGAAAAATATAATGACTTAATAAATCTCTTCACCAAAGGTGCTATTCCTGAACGCTATCATAAAGGGTACTTCGCACTTCCTAATTCGGAAGCAGTGGCAGATGTCCTGACTGAGACCGATGAGGAAGACATTTAACAGCAAAGTGAAAAATTTTAATTAACATCTGTTATTTTAATTTTTTTTTGTTGCATTTGTAACACAACGTTAAAATAAGCAATTCAATGATAATAATTTAAGAGATTGTGAAAGATGTTCGTTATTATTATAATTCCTTTTACGAATAAAAAAAAATAGAAAATAAAGTATCAGTAACTTGGCATTACATACTGCATGTTGAAAAAACATATCAACTTCTGAAAAATATTGATTATTTATGTAATTTTATTATTCGCCAAATTATTATCCGATGAAAATTCAAGATCGGCCCTGAAAAAATTAATTTAGCCTTAAAATCAAAGTGCAAAAAAAGGTCAATCTACCACATTGATCCTTTTGATCACAAGATCGCTACTCGAGTGGTAAGTCCAAAAGGGCTAATTTGCATTTTTATATTCTCTCAGTCATGATTATAAATACTCCTTAAATTTTTCTGAAATTCATTATTCTAAACCATAGTATATAACTGAAGTTACCCATTCAACGATGGGATAGTAAATTTTGTGCAAAATTTTATTAACGAACCACTTAAATCTTAAACACTCTGTTCTGAAAACCAGATTGACTCTTTTGGCGAAACGCAATCAATATAGAGAGAATTATAAAAACCATTTACTTCATATCGCTCCCGTATAACTAATAAGACAATCAACCCGAAAGATTACGATTTTCTAGTTTGTACGCTAATCGTTGCAGTAAATAGACACGTCAAAAACAATTGACTGGAATTTTGAGAATGGCCATATTTTGTGGCTTCAGTTTTTGATGTTATTTTTATAAACTTTATGGTTCAATTTTGTATAAATACAAATAACTCAAGGGTAATGACGTAGAATGGCGTTCATATACCAAGATTACGGAGAAGTAAAATATACGTATTCGAGTGTGATAGATTATAACGTTTGCTACATCCAGGCGCTAATTAAAAAATCGACTACATCGCCCTATGTATTATTATTATTCACTATTTTCATTTTTATCACCCGTCTGCCCTCTCCCCGGTACCTTGAACCTACCTATGTCATTGACATGTATTCATTTTTACATACCTTTCTTCTCTACATATAGAATTATATTGTTTAACATAAATTTATAAATTGAGATGCTTTATATCGGAAGAAATCTTGTACCAACTTTTAACGAAAAGTTATTATTTTATACCATAACAAAGTAAAAAAAATTACCTTTTTCAGTTAAAAATCATCTAATATTGCACTTTTATCCATCCTGAGCTACAGATTCCTATAAAGCATAATGAAATACATTAAAAACTGTTTATTCGTTTTCCCGATAAGCTGAAAGGTACATGCTGATGTCTATTAGAGATTTTAGTGTCAATTGAGGTTTAATAGCGTTATAATATTTAAATGTACACTACCGTCAGAAATTTCAATGTAACTGCCAAAATTTAGTACCTAATTAAACCCTTTTATTATATTAGGTGAATTTAATTGTTCTTAACAAGTGTCCATCGTAAAATTGTTTAGATAAGTCTTTTTGGTGAAATCTCAAATTAAAAACTAATTAGAACAAATTTCCAAGTTTGCATGATAATGGTTTTGAGGCGATTTCTGAGAATTTCAGTTGAAGTAAGAACTCATTTGAAGTTTTTAGGGATTATGGAAATTCCTAGTGACATTTTATAATAAAAACTATGCTATAATTAACCATATGCAAACAGTACTTTGTCATTGATACAGGCTCAATTGTTTTGTGAAAATGCCAAAAACGAAAGAAGTTTCCGTTGAAAATCGGGCTCTGATAATTGCGAGATATCAAAATGATCACTCGAGTCGTCAAATCGCGAGTGATATGCGGACGCCAAGGAGATTGGTGGACTACATCGCTGAAGACAGAGCTATAACAATGTCCAGCAGACGTAATCGCCGCTTAACCGCATCAGAAATCACTACTCAATTAAACCTGGAGCGGCCCATCCCCATCAGCCTGACAACCGTGAAGAACAGGTTAGCAGAAGGTGGACTACACGGGAGAGTTGCCGTGAGGAAACCACTTCTTAGGCAAATGAATAAACATAAACGATTAGAGTGGGCCCGAGAACATGAAAATTGGACATCAGAACAATGGAAGTCCGTCCTTTGGAGCGACGAATCTAAATTCTAAATTTTCGGTTCAAATTTACGAGTTTACGTCCGGCGGTCAGCTGGAGAGAGGATGTTTTAAGCCTGTCAGTTGCCTACAGAAAAACATGGTGGAGGTTCAGTAATGGTTTGGGGTTGTTTTGGCAACGGTAAAGTTGAAAAAAAAAAAAATATTTAGGATAGAATTAATCATGCGAAAAGAATGGTATCAAGAAATTTATTTTTCAGCATGACAACGACCCTAAACATTGTGCTAAACAAATTAGAGAACTTTTGGACCAATGGAAATCCGATGACGTCCTGGAAGTGATGACTTCGCCTCCACAATCATCAGATTTGAACCCCATCGAATTGCTGTGGGACCATTTGGACAGGTGTATTCGAAAGCTTAATCCAACATCAGAAAATCACTTGTGGGAACTTTTACAAGCAGAATGGGTTAAAATAACCGAAGAAACTTTGAAGAGAAAACTACTGAACAGAATGCCGAAACTCCGTAAAGCCGTAATTAAAAACAAAGGAGGTTACATAGGTGAGAAAAATCCTGGAAAATCATGAATATTTTTCTGATTTTCTAGACTGTAAGTAATGTGAAAATAAATAATAAATCATTAAATCATTAAATATATATATATATATATATATATATATATTATATATATATATATATATATATATATATATATATATATATATATTATCTGGGTTTTTGTTGTCTTGGGACTGAAATAACTAGGTGGTCAAACACTTTCTGACGGTAGTGTATGTATAACCAAACCTAATATTGAATAACCGACCAAATGCAAATTGAACTTGCACAGTTAATGTTCCGTACTCTGATTGCTTTTAAAATAAAAAATTTTTCACGGAGGTATAAAATAATCAATGACTTCACAAAACACACCCCAAATGAGGTTTCAACAAAGTTCGTTTCCGATCTTTGTTGAAAACTGATAACCTTGAATTCTTTTTTTTATATGCCAGATGAATTATTAAAGGTAATGTACTCGTGATAATTATCGTCCAATCTACACCCTGTTGAGAATATTCCAGAATTTTTTCAAAATTTTTTGATCAATACTTTTCGAGATAAGGAGGGGCAGCTATTTTTGGCAGTTTTTTTTTCAAAAATAATACGAAGAAAAGTGTGCGCCAATATTTTTGAACTGGTGTTTTCAGAAGCTTTCATTTGACACCCCACTCGATGACCTGGTAATTTTTTTTTCACTTCCGATTTCACCCCCCAAAACTAATCCTTTAAAGCCAAAAATTTAACTTTCAAAACTACACGGCTCTAATGGGGCCATCAATTCCTATATTAGTGCCAAATTTCAACTTTCTTTGTTAAATGGTTCCTAAGAAAATCGGGTGTGACAGACGGACAGACAGACATACTGACAGACATCGAAGTGATCTTATAGGTATTCCGTACGGAACACTAAAAAATCGTTATTTCTAATATTAGTAATTTGTTTTGTTTCAGGTCGATGTTAAAGCCTCAGGCGCCGGCGAAGCCATCCATCGAGCTACTAGCCCAAGCGCCCAACATGGACAATAACCGATTGGAGAAATTAGTAAAGAATTTCGTACACGAAGATAAAGCCAGGTTGGCGGCTCAAGCTGCCGCCAAAACAGCCAAACCGATGCCTAGCAGTATTCAGTACGCTTTGCAGAAGTTCGAAAAGAATTCGGTAGTGGAGAATGGATTTGGGAGCCACGGTCCGAAGAAAATCGGGAGCCCCGTGGGGGTGGCCGCCAGTCCTCCTTCGAAGAAAGTCGGCAGTTATGGGCAGGTGACAACTGAACAGGTTAGTTAATAAAAATCTTTAATATATTACGTTTCTTAAGTCCTATCACTGACAATATTTTTATGGTTATACATGTCATTATCATCAGCCCAATCTCTTCTACTGCTGAACATAAGCAGGCTCTCGCAGAATTCTCTACTCATCACGATCTTGTGGCATCTGCATCGGGTCCCTCTGAATGCGCCTTAGGTCATCTAGTGGGAAGTCGTCCTCTATTATTCCCTTCTCTGGGTCTCCATTCAATAATTCCCCTCGTACATCGCTCTTTATCGCCACATGTCCAGCCTAATTCACTTTACCATGGTGATTGTTTCGTTGGCCTCACTTATTTGCGTTCTTTGTCTTACTACTTCATTTGGGACTATGTCTTTCAAGGATTTGCTAGACCTTGTTCCTTCCATGGTCCCGTGAGCCGCACCACTGCATTGGTGCGGTTGAGACATGGAATGTCCGCTTTCAGGTCATATTTTCTCCATCTATGTTGATTTCTATAACATATTTTCTCAATTCACTCTTTTAAAAGCATACTTAAGTACGGCATTGAATAATTTGGATGACATAATATATCACCTTGTCGTAGTCATCGATCCATTGAAAACCTACCTGTATCGTAAAGGAGTCTCAGCTAGGCAGTAGCTTTTCGAGATATATATATATATATATATATATATATATATATATATATATATATATATATATATATATATATATATATATATATATATATATATAAACTCCTGGACAAAATTAACGCAACAATCTGAAAATTAATTTATCTTTTTCTTATGTCAGTTTCAAAGTTTATCGAGTATTCGAATAGTAGGCTATGCATATTTTGTCTCGTTGTTCATGACAGAAATCAAAACAATTCGTTTAGATTTACAGTTTTAAAGAATTTATTAGATGAACAATTTTCTGTAATAATGCGATAGATTTTCTTTAAAAGTAAACTTATAAATTGTTCCCTTTTTCAAGGTAATACGTTTTTTGTGGTAGACTGTTTTATTTTTGACCCCGAAGAATTAGAAAAATGAATCGAACAAGGAATTTAACTGAACACCAGGTAGTGCGAGCCTCAGTTTTATTGGACGAGGGATATTGTCAGAGTTATGTTGCCAATTTGTTAGGCAAACATCGTTCCACAATAAATCGTATGGTAATACGCTTGAATGAAGTAGGAACTTATTCTAGAAGGCTAGGGCAAAGGCGAAAACGATGCACTAGCGACCTAGATGAACGTTTTATAAGACAATATGCTTTAAGAAACAGGACTGTCACTAGTTCTATAATAAGAAACGAACTCGAAGCTGTTCGCAATATCACAATTTCTTCTAAAACAGTTAGAAGACGGTTAAATGAAGCTGGATTAAACAGTAGGAGACCAGCCACTGCGCCCTTGCTTACTAGAGAGAACAGAGTTGCCAGGTTACGTTTTGCTCGAAATCACGAAAACTGGTCTGTGGATGATTGGAAACAAGTTTTCTTCACAGATGAAACTAGGGTTAGTCTAAAACATCCAGATGGTCATGAGCGAGTATGGCGAAGACCAGGAGAGAGGTTTGCTCCTTGCAATATCTCTGCAAGGATTCCATTCGGCGGTGGCTCTGTTATGTTCTGGGATGACATCTGCTTTTATGCTCGCACAGAGTTAGTTCCTGTCCGTACGAGATCCATGAATGCTGACTACTATCTTGAGAATATTGTAATAGAACATGTGATGCCTTTCGGTCATTTTGTGGAGCCCAATTTCCTGCTTATGCAAGACAACGCTCGACCTCACGTGGCTAGGGAGGTACTCGATTATCTTAATCAAGTTGATATACCAATTATGCAATGGACACCAAAAAGCCCGGATCTGAATCCGATAGAACATGTAAGGGATCACCTTAAGAAAAATGTGAAACGTCATATTCTTGCACCTAGAAACCTGAGGGAACTTGAAAATGCAGTTATCTCAGAATGGGAGCAAATGCCTCAAGATTTTATCCAAAATTTAATTAAAAGCATGCCTAGGCACATAAACGCTGTCATCTGAAGTAGAGGAGGCAACACACGCTACTAGTGTCCCAGTTACACCATTAATTTTGCTGCTAGTGTCCCAGTTTATTTTTTTCATTATTACATAATTTCAACGATTTTGTTATTAGGTCTTAAGAATAATTTTAATTCGAATCTTATAGAGAAATTTGGTAGCTAATTCACTCTTAAAGTATCCGAATAAATTTTTTCTAACTTTTAGTGAAACCAATGTTCATAAAAAATTATTAAAATTAATTCATTATAGAGATTTGTATGATTTAATATATTGTTGCGTTAATTTTGTTCAGGAGTGTATATATACATATATTGTTAGATGAACGGATTGAAACCCGGAATTTTAATGTATTACACTCCACCATCCTCTATTGTAATATATATACATATATATATATATATATATATATATATATATATATATATATATATATATATATATATATATATATATATAGAAACTGGTTTAATTAAAATGTATCAAGTTTCGTTCTTCAGCTTCAAATACAGTTTGAGGTTAGGACTGTTTGCTAGAAATATCCGGTTTTCTCGGACGCTAACAACAACCTGTGGCGGAGACACATTATGGCGGGAACTTGAAATTTGTCCTGATTTTGGTGACATACCCTGTAGTTACAACCCTTTTCGTAGCTACAGGAATAAGCACAGTATTTTGTTATCTATTAATTTAACTACAATGAATAGTGTCAAAAATAAACACATAAAATGGTAAGTCGGTACCAGGTCTACATCAGCGCGCAAAGCTTGCAACAATGCAAATGTTTTCACAACAAACATCTTAGTGTTTGTTTGTTTCACCCCGTAAACTCGCACAAACTAACTAGGTTACTTTAAAATGAATCATGCCGTAGTAAAAGTAATACGAGGGTTATCTTTTAAGTTTTTACAAAAACAATGAAAGATAAAAAATTTTTTGGTACAAATCATTTTATTGTTTCTCAAAATATTCGCCTTTAAGATTTATATAATTTTGCATGCGTTCGAACCAATTCTCGAAATATTTTTTCCACTCTGAAGTTGGTACCTAACTTCTTGAGGTGATGTCCAGGCATTTTTTGACTTTCAAGATCAAAAAGAAGTCGTGAGACGATAAATAAGGTGAATACGGTCAATGAGACCTTAATTCGTGGCATTGTCATGATGATGAATGATGCTACGTTTTCGGTTGTTTTTCCTGATTTCATCGATGACGTCTGGCAAACAAACCGTTATATACGATTCAGCATTAACTGTTCTTCAATCCTTTAAAACAGTGGTTGTAACATGTGCAGTATATTTATTTTCTTGGAAGTGCTTAGCGAATGAACCTATTTTGTTGGATTCAGTTCATTTTGGAACACCCAAACAGTTGATTGTTGCTTAGTTTCCGGCTCGTACGAATATATGCAAGTTTCGTCTCCTGTATACGCACTTTGCATGTCCTCGGTCGAATTTTTTGAGCATTTCCTTACACCAATTGACACGAGCCTGTGTTTGAGTTTCGGTCAAATTATGCGCAATCCATCGGAAACAGATCTTTTTCACAGCTAAATGTTCATGCAAAATCGAATGTACTGCAATCTTTGCTATGCCTAAGGATGCCTCTATTTCACGGTAAGTCACATGCTGATCCGCTTCAATCATGTTGAGCAACGAAAACATTCACGTGAAATTTCCGTTTGTTTACGAAAGTTTTTTTTAAACGCTCACTGTAAGCAAACTACTCTGTCAACTTCTGAGCTGCCACTGTTTTAATAATAACAAATGTCAAATTTTACAACAATGGTAATATCACGTCAAGGCGGCCCTCGTGAAGTAGGGAGCGAATAATAAGAAAATCCTTTATATTTCGATAAGCATCTAAAGCGGCAGGTTCATTTTCCATGTTTACTTTTTAATCAGACAATCCATCTGAAAGTTTTCCAATTTTCAATTATTTTAAAAGTTTTAGCTTAAAATATCGAGATTAATATCGCCCTCGCGGGGATTAAGGATAATGCATGGAAACAGCCGGCGTTATCAAGATTTTTCATGGAAAATTTAGAAAATCAATCGGTAAATCGTCCTTCAGCACTTTGGTTAACGATGCAACGTGCCGAGTAATGATTCGCGCAAAAAATAATTACCCTAATTAGTGACTATAGTTTCAAGGTAAATTGTACCGAGTGAATAATGTCACGTCATTAAAAATTGTTTAGGAAAAATTAACGTAAACATACTTATATTTTATTTATTCCTTTAAGGTAGTCCACTCGTAAATCCACTTCGCTTAAGAATTTGATGAAATTGAAATAGGATGTTAATCTAAATGTTTTTCATTTAATTAAAAAAATATATCTTTGTCCGATTGTGAAGCGAAATGATTAATAATTAAAATGCACATAATTAACATGCAATAGGCCAATGAAGTATAAAAAAAGGCATAGTTTCGTGTATATCTTAAGAACATTTCTTACGAATTTAAAAAAAAAAACTCATATTTAGTAAAAAAAAATTAGAAAAATTTTGAAATAATTTTTTTTTTTATCAATTTGTTAATAAGATATAAATATTTAAAGTTGATATTTGTTTAAAAGAATAACCGCGTAGTGAGGGACAAATATCACAATTTGACAACGCTGTATGTCGTCATATTTTACGCGCCAACATTCAAACAGCATTTAAAATCGTTAACTTTTACACAGAAATTCATTTGTAGATTAAATAATTTATTGAATAAACACAATATATTTATCAACTTTAACTATAATCATCAAATAAAAATATTAAATGTATTAATTAAAAATTTGAATTTGTGTCTTGATATTTATTATTTTTTTTCTTTAGTATTTAAAAGATTTATATTTAACAAAAATATCTTTGTAGGTTCAATAATTTTTCAATATTTTAAGTTAATATTATATTTATTTATCAACACTGTTACATATCAGTCTCCGTAAAACTAAGTAAATAATTAATGATACTAGTGATAAATAAATAAACTACTATAAACTATGTATTTGTAAACTAATTAATTACTTTATTTACTACTCGCGTATCTTTGGTTACTCGTGGTTTGTCATTGTCTTTTCGACTAAATAATAATTGCACTATTCCTGTAGAACCCAATGTATCATAAGAACTTTTTAGATCTTTCAAAGTTATGCATTCAGATGCTATTCTTTTAATCATAAGATCTGAAATAACACTTTTTAAAGGCATGGTATAACAACTAAAGACAAATCGAAAAGATTCGCATTTTTAGAAGTTACCAAAAGTGTTCTTCGTATTTGCTGAACCATCCCAAGACGCGTTTCGGCGTATCACGGCTCCTTGGGCTAGGTTCAGCAAATACGATATTTTTTTTTCTTTTTTTTGTCAAGGAGAAATCCGCCTTATGGATTCTGGAGCAGTCTGCGTCACCATAAGGGTGCCCCAAAGTGCTCCAGTTATGTGGGGCTCTCCAACCTGAAGGGTTGGCATACCCACTAAAACTCCTTGTGAGCCGGGAAAACCCTTTTACTCCTTTTACATGTCTGAACTTGTTTTGTGTTTAGATTGTTTTGATGAATGTTAACTCTAAAGTTAACTTTCTACTGGCTAGATCAGCAAATATGATAACACCATTTTTAATCCTTATCCAGGTACTAACGGAAAATTATGGCAAATAGATGCTTATGCTGCACTCTGTCGGTGACTTACAAAGTCTTTTCAAGCAGAGCGGCATAGCACAGCTGGCACTTATTGCAG
This sequence comes from Pachyrhynchus sulphureomaculatus, assembly GCA_019049505.1. Classification (NCBI taxonomy): domain Eukaryota; kingdom Metazoa; phylum Arthropoda; class Insecta; order Coleoptera; family Curculionidae; genus Pachyrhynchus; species Pachyrhynchus sulphureomaculatus. Next base: position 33,816,881 of record CM032447.1, on the reverse strand, counting down.
AAACGCACCTTTCCCGAGCTTACCGCTCGAAGGCATAGATAGCATAGTGTAACAACTAAAGACGAATCGAAGAGATTCGCATTTTTAGAAGTCTATTTGCCATAATTTTCCGTTAGTACCTGGATAAGGACTAAAAATGGTGTTCTCGTATTTGCTGAACCTAGCCCAACTGAGGAGCCGTGATACGGCGAAACGCGTTTTGGGATGGTTCAGCAAATACGAAGAACACTTTTGGCGACTTCTAAAAATGCGAATCTTTTCGATTCGTCATTAGTTGTTATACCATGCCATCTATGCCTTCGAGCGATAAGCTCGAGAAAGGTGCGTTTCTGCAATAAGTGCCAGCCGTGCTGTGCCGTTCTGTTTGAAAAGACTTTGTAAGCCACCGACAGAGTGCAGTATAAGCATCTATTTGCCATACTTTTTAAAGGCATTAACGATGGCACTATTAGTTTTTCCATGACGCACTCTTTATACGATACGTAATTTATAATTAAATCTTCTCTCTTCAAAAACTCATTTGCCAAATTCTCAAGGATTTTAACGTCCAATATCGTCGCATGGAATTTTTCGTTTGGTACTATTTGCAATAAATCATGCGCTAACTTTCCGAGCTTAACCATTTCTGAGCCTTTTCGGTCAGGAAAGCGTTTTTTGAGAAGACTTACTGTATCCGAAAAACCAGACGTATTTTTAAAATCTTCGATCATTGCAAAATTAATTATACCTTGAATTAAATGGGACGAATCAAAACGTGCACTATGGGCAACAAGTACGCAAGGTTTTGGAGAAAAACTTAAAAAACTGTTGGAATTAAATTAATGCGTCCTTTAGAGTGATTGTTTTGATAGGTTTACCATATAAATACAGGTCGCCATTAATATATTCTAAGCCCGTAACTTTGAAAGCGTGGTAATTAATCGGTTGCGTAGACCTTATATAAACATTGAATGTTTTATCCCGATATTTCGCCGCTATTTGCATAATATAAGCTGTACTTGAAAATCTCCTTGTTTCTAAAGCGAAATACACTAAACCATAGCCCTCGGATGTAATTGAAACTTTATTCAGTATATTAATTAACCCTTGAGAATTAATAATGTCACCAGGATGATAAACGTTCATCTGCTGTCCACGATTTGACTAATACTGTACCCCTTGATGTGTTTCTTCATTTTTTTCTCGTGGTCTCTTTATTTCTAGCCAATAAAGTTTTTTCGTTGCAGGCATGTATGTTTCCCAGGGGGTTTATTGATGAACTTTCCTTTGCAAATTTGCCTTTATGTCGCAATTGATTATAATCAAAAGGCATTTTTATTTTAATTATATATTTTTTTTAATTTTAAATAGAAGTAATACAGTCTAAACAGTAAACATACACAAAGTATAATAAATAACCTATATAAACCTCATTCTTCTTGCCACATTTATTTTCATTAAAAATGTGTGTCTGCATATGGAAGTTTCTATGTATCGAATACAGTCTCCGACAAAAATAAAATACTTTGCCATTGACTATTTTAAATTTTTTGTTTTTATAAGCGGACTATACTTTTGGCTCTGATTGTCAAGTGAAGGTAATTCATTAGTCTTGAGACTAATTTCAGGCTCGTGTATAAGTGAAACCAGGAAAAATATTTCTAATGCAGTTGCTTATATCGTATATATTTATTCAAAATCTATCAAAGCGCGTTTACTTTGCAGCGAATGTACCATTATCTTCGATTTTACGCATTGGAACGCTATCCATCAGGCGTTGGACGACCGAAACGTCGCTTTCTTTCAACTTCCTCTTTATTCTGCCAATCAAGTGCCGGTTTCATAAACTTGAGGTGAAAGTATTGCCCAAAATCTTTCAATTGGTCATGCCTGTGGAACATTTGGTGGATTGTCATTTTGCGGTACAAATTCGATTTTTTGACTTTTTAGCCATACTCGTGTTTTTTTTTTGTATAATGACAACGCGCAAGGTCTGGTCAGAAGATTATTTTGTCACGCGCATGATTTTCTTTGATAAACTGCTTCAATTTAGTCGAGCATTTATTGATATACATCAGAATGGACTGCAACAGCACTGCTTGGTTGAAAATATGGAGTTGATATACCTTTCGTTGAAATCGCAATCCAAATCAACACTTTTGGTTCAAATTTCATTTTGTCAGCGTATTTGACGTCGTCTGATGCTGCTTCATAATTGTCAGTGTAAAAGGAATCACTTTCACTGAGGAAACTGTCCGAGAACGTGAAGTATTTTTCATCATTCATAACGATGAATTTCCCATGCGTGAAATGCTTAGCACGAAGGGCACGGCCACATTTTGGTATTTTTTTCGAGCTGTGTGCGGTGTATTTCGGTACCTTTTTACGTTTTCGAACTTGCACATTATTTGTTTTCAAAATTCAATGCACAGTTGATTATGAAACACCGTATTTTCTCGACAATTTTCCTTGCGACTGCCGAACTTTTTCTTTTGCGCTTGAGAAAAGATTTTTCGTTGTTCTTCTGCTAAGAACAGGTGGCCGACCGGATTTTTATTGATTTTCTGGTTCTTTGCCTTCACGGAAATCACGCAAAACACGAAATATGGTGGCGCGAGGTATTGGCTTATCTTCAAACGCTTCAAGAATTTGCTCGTGGACAGTTGTCCAAACAAGGGAGCAACGCACTTTCGTAAAGCCAGCTTGTATGACGTTTCCAATACGAATAATCAAATGCGCAGATTCTGAAATCAGAGTAGAGGTACCGTTACACCTTCAGCGTAAACAACATTGCTATCTGTCAGTTGTTCAGTATTTACCCAAACGCCTAAAATTAGTCTCGAGACTAATGAATCACCCTTTATTAAAGTCGTACAGAATAATTGTCATATGATCAAAGGATTTAAGGAAAGTAATGTCACGAAATCAGAATGCATTATTAAACAAAATGATGGCGGTAGCAACTTTCCGGAAGGTGCTTCACATTCTACTGGCGATTTCCAAGGAAACGCAACACTCACTATTTCCATAGTGCAGTCACGGATGCCCGACGTTGTCTTCAGACAGCGAATCATAAAACGTATTTTAATGAAGCTAGACACCAAAAAAAGCTTTGGGCGGTGATGGAATACCTTCCATAGTTCTCAAATAATGCGCAAGCGAACTAACACCAGTTTTCTGTAGGCTTTTTAAGCTATCCGACGAAAGGAAGTATTTCCTTCCTGCTAGAAATGCGCTAACAGTTCAGCCGTTATCCAAAAAAGGCAAGAAGGCTTAACAACTACCGACCAGTCGCACTGCTTTCAATAATATGGAAAAGGCTATCAATCAGGATCTTTTAACATATCTAGAAGGATTTTATATTATTAGAGACCATCAATAAGGATTTCGTCTTCTAACTTATGTAGCACATGTTTGGAACAACGCAAATGAACACTTTGGGGAATGTCGAGCGGTTGCACTGTATATATCCAAGGCGTTCGGCAGATCATGTAGCATGCATAGCAAAGATAGCTTCTGAAAAGCTATTTGTTTATTTTAATTTGGTTTAATTAATTTTTGTAGTGTTTTCATATTAATAGGTTGAGACCCACGTATATTTTTTTATATTTAATAATGTATATACGACATTTTGAGATTTTTTCTAGAGCTTCAGCTATTTTAGCAATTTGTGATCTTTCTTATTTTTGGTCTATAAGGTTAATAAATTAGAAACTCTCGAATCTAAAAGTTCCTTCTCTATACAACATACGAATATGTTATTAGAAAGAATGATACCAAGAAAAAAACCATATTGACTAAACATAGAGCAATCTGAACTTCCGTAATTAACCTGTTTTTATCCGGTAGTTATCAACAGTACCAAATATAACACGTAAGCTGAAAAGGTTCTGGTCTGACACATAGATGTCGCCCTTTTCAAAAAATCCATATGATTTTTAGGAAGTATCAACCTTCAAACGATACATGTCTAAATTTCAGTACATTTCGACGATTATTTTACAAGTTACAGTGGTTTTAGTGACACTACTTTTGATATTTTCAAAAGAATGGAAAAAATCGAATTTCGTGTGTTGATTATACACTGTTTTTTGATTGGAAAGAATACCGTTTAAGCAAAGCAATGGCTTGATAAGTGTTACGGGGATTCTACCCCTGGAAAATCACTCATCATTTACTGGTATGCTGAATTTAAACGCGGTCCTACAGATACAAATGATGCTGAACACTCTAGATGCCCAAATGAGGTGGTTACGTCGGAAAACATCAAAAAAATCCACAAAATCGTTTTGGATGACCGTAAAGTGAAATTGCGTGAAATAGCTGACACTCTAAAGATATCAAAAGGATGTGTGGGTCATATTTTGCATGAACATTAGGGCATGAGAAAGCTCTGTTCGAAATGGGTACCTCGATTGCTCACAGTGGATCAAAAACAACAACGTGTTCTGAGCGTCGTTTGGACCTGTTTAAGCGTGAAAAAACGATTTTTTCATACGATATGTGACAATGAATGAAACATGGATCCATCACTACACACCGGAATCAAATAGGCAGTCAGCTGAGTGGACAGCAGCCGGTGAAAGCCGCTCGAAGTGACCAAAGACACAACAGTCGGCTGGGAAGGTTGTGGCCTCTGTATTTTGGGATGAGCATGGAATAATTTTTATCGACTATGCTGAGAAGGGAAAAACCATCAATAGCGAATATTATATAAAGTTATTGGTGCATTTGAAGACAGAAATCGCAATGAAATTGTCCCAAATGAACAAGAAAAAGTGCTCTTTTGTCAAGAAAATGCATCGTGTCACGGTTACGATGGCAAAATTGCATGAATTGAAGTTCGAATTGCTTCCTCATCCACCGTGTTCTCCAGATTTGACCCCCACTGACTATTATCTATTCGCAGACCTCAAAAAAATTCTCGCGGGAAAGAGATTTGGCTCCAATGAAGAAATTATCGCCAAAGACAAACCCTTCTACGAGGAAGGGATAGAAATGTTAGAAAAGCGTTGGACTGATTGTATCGCTCTTGAAGGAGACTATATTGATGAATAAAGTCGAATTATGCAAAAAAAAATGTGTTTTAAGTAGCTAGACCAAAAAGACTACGTGTAAAATACAGTCAAAAATTATCCGTGCTGTGATTTTCCCGTTTTCAGTAAGAAATATTAAATATGAGGTTAATTATTCACAACACTTCATATAATTCACAAGCATAATTATTGTGTCTCTGCCGTGTCTTCAAACCTTTATAGTCACTACAAAATAAAAAGAACTGTTTGATATATGTAAATACATAAAAAAGATAATTGGGTATGTTATTTTCAAAGTTTTTATAGAGTTTTTGAATGCTAAGCTAGGCAGCTAAAAACCTATTTTTAGCAGTTCGACATGGTTGAAACGATGTTTAAAGTGCAATATCAGATAGTGTAAATAAATCTCTCAACTTTTCAATGGCTTCTGTACACGAGAATTGTAGAGGTTAATAGCGTGGGGTAAAACTAATGGTATACGAGGGCGACCTTTTAAGTTTTTACAAAACAAAGAAAAAAAAAAAATTTGGTTCAAATTATTTTATTGTTTCTCAAAATATTCGCCTTTAAGATTTATACACTTTTGCATACGTTCGAACTAATTCTCGAAACATTTTTTTCCTCGCTGAAATTGGTACCTCAAAAACATTGTTTAGGAAGGATTCAGCAGCTCCTTTAGGTGATGAAAATCGCTATCCAAGCATTTTTTTTGACATTTGGGAACAAAAAGAAGTCATTGGGTGATAAATCAGGTGAATACGAGCAATGAGACATTAATTCGATGTTTTTCTCCTTTAAATAATCAATTGTTTGACGTGCTGTTTGAGAGTTGGCGTTGTCATGATGAAGAATGATGCGACGTTTTCGGTTGTTTTTGCCTGATTTCCTCGTTGACTTCTGGCAAACAAACTGTTGTATACCATTCAACATTAACTGTTCTTCTATCCCTTAAAGCAATGGTTGCAACATGTCCAGTTTGATCAAAAGAACAAACGATCATTTTCTTGGACGTGCTTCGCGAACGAACCATTTTTGTTGGATTCGGTTCATCTTGGAACACCCAAACAGTTGATTACTACTTAGTTTTCGGCTCGTACGAATATATCCAAGTTTCATCTCCTATTACGATGTCGTATACGGATTTTACAATGTCCTTGGTGGCATTTTTTGCGTATTTCCATACACCAATTGACACGAGCCTGTTTTTGAGCTTCGGTCAAATTAAACGGAATCCATCGGGAACAGATCTTTTTCACAGCTAAATGTTTATGAAAAATCGAATGTACTGCAGTCTTCGATACGCTTAAGGATGCCTTTATCTCACGATAAGACACACGCCGATCCTCTTCAATCATGTTTTTTGGAATAACAACCGATTTTCGTCGATCTTCACCAAATTCATCGTTGACGGAAGCATGACCATGACGAAATTTTGCAAATCAATTGTAAACAGTTTTTTCTGATGGTGATTCATTACCAAAAGTTGAACGAAGCGATTCGAGGCATTGTTGTTGAGTTAAGCTTTTATTAAAATCATAAAAAAACATCCAACGAAAACCTTCGCGTGCTATTTCCATCTATGCACTAAACGCTCACTGTAAACAAACTACTCGGCCAATTTCTGAGCTGGTACTGTTTTAACAATAACAAATAGTAATGTCATATCTCAATAATCTCAATAGCGCCATCTAGTGGTTGTTTATAAAAACTTAAAAGGCTGCCCTCGTATACCGAACGTCTTAATTCTAGTAGCCGGCGTATTTTAATAATTGAGTATTTGAAGCTCAATCAATTTCAATTCGAATTATCACTCGAATACTAGACTGATAGATTTTTTTGCAGGTTTCTAATTTAACAAATGCTGAGCATCGAATTAATCGCTCAGATCGCGTAATTTATTTCGGGTGATATTTCAAATTTCTCTAAAAACCGACTCAATTCGGAATAGTTCGTTCTCTTCGTTAATTGTTGACTATAACCACGTGGAAAAAATGCAGGATGAATTTTGTGGCAGTCAGTAGGTATATACATTTGTCCCCGTATTTATTTATCAACTAAGACAAAGATGAAGCTGTTTCGAGCAGCACGACTTGCTGTGCTTCGCAATTAATGTTGGGTATGTATGTAGTTAATGTGACGGTGTTTAATTTACTACTGTACTACACTTAGCAACAACATAACTTTTGAGTACATTTATTACATAGTTTTTAATTAGTTTATATTGAAGTTACCTTGATTTTTTTTGAAAGAATTCAAGTAACCAGTATTGTTTTTGCTATATATGTATATATATATATATATATATATATATATATATATATATATATATATATATATATACGAGGCTGGTTTGAAAAGTCCGTGCAAAAATAAAAACTACTTATGTGTTTGGGGTAAATCTTTTTTATTTTTCGACATAGTCTCCTTTTAGGCTTATACACTTCGTCCAATGATGTTCTAGTTTGTCGATACCTTCCGAATAATAGGATTTGTCCAAGTCTGCAAAATATCCATTAGTGTCTGCAATCACCTCCTCGTTTGAATAAAATCTTTGTCCCGCCAGCCATTTCTTCAAATTGGCGAACAAATAGTAGGCCGAGGGAGCCAAGTCTGGAGAATAGGGGGGATGTGAAACGAGTTGGAATCCTATTTCCATTAATTTTGCGACCACAACTGCTGAGGTGTGTGCTGGTGCGTTGTCGTGATGGAAAAGGACTTTCTTGTGGGCCAATCGCGGGCGTTTTTCTTGCAGCTCGGTTTTCAAACGGTCCAATAACGATGAATAATATTCATCTGTAATAGTTTTTACCCTTTTCCAGATAGTCGATGAGGATTATCCCTTGCGAATCCCAAAAGACAGTCGCCATAACCTTTCCGGCGAAGGAACGGTCTTCGCCTTTTTTGGTGCAGATTCCCCCTTGGTAACCCATTGTTTAGATTGTTGTTTGGTCTCAGGAGTATAGTAATGTATCCATGTTTCAACCACAGTGACGAAACGACGCTTAAAGTCCTCCGGATTCTTCTGGAACAGCTGCAAACCATCCTTGCAACACTTCACACGATTCCGTTTTTGGTCAAGCGTGAGCAATTGCGGCACCCATCTTGCAGATAGCTTTCTCATGTCCAAATGTTTATGCAAAATATTATGTACCCGTTCAGTCGAGATGCCCACAGCACTAGCAATCTCACGCACCTTAACTCTTCTGTTATCCATCACCATATCATGGATTTGATCAATGATTTCTGGAGTCGTAACCTCCACAGGCCGTCCAGAACGTTCAGCGTCACTTGTGCCCATATGGCAAGTCCGAAAATTTTGAAACCACTTATAAACTGTTCTAATCGAAGGTGCAGAGTTACTATAATGTTTATCAAGCTTCTCTTTAGTCTCCTGAGGCATTTTGCCTTTCATAAAGTAATGTTTAATCACCACACGAAATTCTTTTTCGTCCATTTCTTGAAAATCACTTGACTTCCTTGATTCACACGAATGCCAAACACAAAGAAATAGACCAATATGGCTGAAACTTGGTGTACGTTCATTCAAGAGATGCTACTAACTATACATGACCTCGATACGCGCCGGTGGTGCCATCTCTCGGACCTTGCACGGACTTTTCAAACCAGCCTCGTATATATATGGGATGTTTCGCGTCAACGAAGCCACCCCAATACTCAAAAATAGAATTGGCGAAAAAAAAATCAATTTTTTCGTTGAAACGTAAGCTTTCAAATTCAACTTGGCCCCTTTGAAAAAAACAAAATGGCGGCTAGACACAAAAAAATCATGATTTCTAAGCGGAGTTAACTGAACTTCAAAACTCAGACAAAATGCAATATTGATGTAATAGTTACAGTAACCAACATGATTTTACGTAATACTAACATGGAGGATCCAATATGGCACCTTAAACCGAAAATTAGACGAAACATAAGCAGTTATGAAGATTTCGCAGTGAGATAGCACTTTTTCTGACCGGAGTAATTTTCGGTTTTAGGCGCCATATTGAATCCGCCATGTTGGTATTACATAAAATTATGTTGGTTACTCTAACTATTACATCAATATTGCATTTTGTCTCAGTTTTGAAGTTCAGTTAACTGCGCTTAGAAATCATGATTTTTTGTTTCTAGCCGCCATCTTGTTTTTTTTCAAAAGGGCCAAGTTGCATTTGAAAGCTTCAATGAAGAAATTAACACCCTTAAATTGTTTTTTCGTTAATTCTATTTTTGGGTATTGGGGTGGTCCCGTTGACGCGAAAACGTCCCATATATATAGAAGGTCAGTCAATAAGTTGTGAAAATGGAAACGAAACAAGATGAATTAATGAGTCCAAATACATTTATTCTTCAGTATAATCTCCCTTAAGCTCAACACATTTTTCCAGCGATTTTCCAATTCATTTACCCCATCTCTGAAATGGTTTTCCGGAAGACCTTCGAACTACCCATCTACGGATGCTATCAGTTCATTATTTGTTGAAAAACGCTTCCCACGTAAAAATCTTTTTCAGGTTTAGAAACAGATGGAAGTCAGACGGGGCCAGATCTGGCGAATAGGGTGGATGTTCCAACAATTCGTACTTTAATCCGACCAGTTTTTGCCGATGCAAAAGCACCTCTGGGAGCAGATGCATTGTCATGATGAAAGATGTTTGTTTTTCTTCTATAAACAGGGCCTTTTCTCACGAGTTTTCTCATCCAGCTGGTCTAAAAGTTTGCAGTAATATTCTCCTGTCATTGATTTACCGGTTTGAAGGTAATCAATTAACAAAATTCCTTTTGCATCCCAGAAAACTGATGCTATAATTTTTTTGGACAACTTTGACCACTTTGGCTTTAGAGCTGAACAACCGGGCTCATTCCCCTGTGCGGTTTGTTGTCGCAGTTCAGGATCGTACTGGTAAACCCAAGTCTCATTCGTAGTTACAAATCGACGCACAGAATCAGTTTTATTCTTTTTGAAACGAGCCAAATGTTTAGAAAGTTTCTCTCAAGCTCCGATGTTAGCAAATACCGCACCCATCTTGTGAGTAGCTTTCTCATACCCAAAACCCAACCCCCCCAACCCAAAATGTTAAGATTTTATATACTGATCCATGTAAGATGCCTGTAGTCTCACCTAAATCATCCCAGGTTATTCGACGGTCTTCCATTACCATGTCTTGTACTTGCAGAACAGATTCTTCAGTTGCAGTTTTTGGACTTCCTGAACGTGGATCATCATTGACGCTTGTACGGCCACGTTTAAACTCTAGTGTCCATCTATGAACATTTGGAAATGAAAGAGCAAACTCCTTGAACACTTTCACTAACTTCACATGGATTTCAGTTGCCGATAAACCTTCCAAAATAAAAAAAATTTATCACTGGATGGTATTCGATTTTTCCATTTTTAAAAATATTCAAGCACGTCTACTTTAACCAGCTGATAAACAGTAAATGACTTGATAGATCGACTTGAAGTTTAAGGTATGTTCATATGACAGATGAAGCTTCAAATTAGTGTTCAATATTTGGTTCAAGTGATGCTCCATAGGTGTCGCGTTCGAAACCTATTGACTGACCTGATATATGTTGTGTTATAAAAATCATTTAATATATTGTAACTGGTATATCTCTTTAGGAAAAGCAATTGTAGAAAAATAGTTACAAATAGCGCCCCTCGATGATAACACGTGAAACTAACCCAACGAAGTCACAAACTCGTGTTCAAAAATCAACGCCTCCACTGCCTGGAAAAATACATATAGAAATAATGTATTAATTACGTACCCATATCTATTTTACAAGTGCAGTTAGCTGATTTCTCGTTACCAGTGTTGTTCAAAATAAGTAAAACAAGGTATTTTCGTTCAGTAATAACAAATTTCCTAGTAAAAACTGCATTAAACATGTCAGATATATCTTATGAACACCCATCAGTAATTCTGTTTAATTAAGCAAACTGTCATAAAAAACCCATTGTTACTAACGCGCGTCGTGCGCAAAAATAAAGTGTTTGGTGTAGTGGTGATATATACTGAGTAGTGTCTTTGTGTCAAAGATTTCACTTTCCTAACATAGTCGTGAAATAATGCAAAACGTGTCTTAAGCACCTTTGTTCGTGCCTGGAACAGATGCAAAGAAATTATCGACCAGACCAAGGAGGCACAGAATCAACGAATTAGAAACAAACTTTTCGCTTGTCCCAACAATTCCAGCTCCTTTTGGTCAGTCGCTAAGGCAGTTAGTCAAAATTTCACCAAATCCACCATACCACCACTCACACGGCCAGATAATTCTATCGCAACGACACCTGTTCAAAAAGCGAACTTGTTGGCTGAACTCTTTGCTTCATATTCTACTGTCGATTTCCAAGTACAAACACCACCTGCTATTCCCATAGTGCAGTCAAGGATACGCGTTATTGTCTGCAGGCAGCGTATCATTAAACGTATTTTAATGAAGCTAGACATCAAAAAAGCTTCTGGCGCTGACGGAATACCTGCTATAGTTCTCAAAAACTGTGCGAGGGAACTAACACTAGTTTTCTGTAGACTTTTCAACCTATCCTACAGAAAGGGAATATTTCCTTCCTGCTGGAAATGTGCCATAGTTCAGTCGATACCTAAAAAAGGCAAGAAGACCTTGCCAAATAACTACCGCACTACTTTCAATAAAATCGAAAGTCATGGAAAACTCTATCAATCAGCATCTTCTAAAATATCCTGAAGGATTCAACATTATTAGCGATCACCAATGTGGCTTTCGTAAACATAGATCAACAGGAGATCTTCTGACTTATGTAACACATGTTTGGAACAACGCAATTGAACACTTTGGAGAATCTCGAGCGGTTTGTCTTGACATATCCAAGGCATTGAACCGTGTTTGGCACGATGGACTGTTGCTTAAGCTACGCTCTTATGGTATGTCTGAAAAGTTCTGTTTGTGGCTCTCATGTTTCCTCAGAGAGTGTTCTTTCCGAGTGGCAGTCGACGGATTTCTTTCTAACACCTTCACTATCAACGCCGGTGTGCCCCAAGGCTCTATACTATCTCCTACTCTCTTTCTCATTTACATTAACGACCTGCTGGAAAAGACCGGGAACCCAATCTACAGCTTTGCAGATGCAGTACGCTTATCTCTTCGTTCACTTTGGACCCTCGGACATCGGCTACTCAGACGCATATCCGCAGACAACGGGAAGTCGTTCAACTTAACTAAGATCTGGAAGAAATTCTATCTTGGGGTGACAGTAACCAAGTGGAATTTAACGCTACAAAAACCAAGGCGGCAATTTTTTCTTAAAAGGTTAACGTTGCTGAACCCGACATAGTTATGGCGGGGTATTCCATTCCTCTAACATCATCACTCAATTTGTTGGGCGTTAATTTGGGAGCAAGTATGTTCTGACATGAACATGTCGCAGGCATAGCAAGGAGAGCTTCTCAAACGTTGGGAATATTATTTCGAACCAGAAAGCTTTACACTCCACAACAACTGTTATTTCTTTACAAAGCTCAAATTCGACCAACTATGGAATACTGCTCCCATGTAGGGGGCTCCGCTCCCAAACATACATTGCATTTGTTGGATTCTGTTCAGAGAAGAGGTGTTCGTCTGATTGGAGACCCGGCACTGACCGGCGGCGGCCTTGATTTGCTGGAACATCTAAGAACGGTTGGCGACTTGAGCCTATTCTACAAGTATTTTCATGGAAAGTGTTCGAAGGATATAGCCCGCTTAATTCCTCCCAGAGCGATGCATGTCGCGCTAATACTTCATATCCGTATGAGGTTCAGCTTGTTACTCCTCGTACAACGCTTTTCAAGCAGTCTTTTATATGGAGAACATCATCCCTTTGGAATAATTTGCCCAGGACTGTGTTTCCCACCAAGTACAATTTACAGCGATTCAAGAACAACATGAATCGCTTTTTCCGCACACGTAGCGCGCCTGTAACGCTTTAGGGACTTCCCTGCAGCACGTGACCCATAAAAAAAGTATTTTATTGATTTTATTGAACCATGTTAGCTTCTTCAGGAGCGATGATTGATCATCGCTCCTGATGAAGCTAACATGGTTAGCGAAACGCGGATCGAGTGCAAAAATAAAGTGTTTGGTATAGTGGTGATATATATACCGAGTCGTTCTATTTCACGAAAAAAACATTGTTTTTTCATAATATAAACAACGTATTGTCGCCAAAGAGGTTTGCAGGTTTGATTGTCGCTGACAACAGTGTGTCATTCCTCTACAACCCTCATTAAAATTTCATGCTCTTTCACCGATGATAATCGTAGCTAAGAGAAGGACGGCGGAATGATTTTAAATAGTTTAATTGAGTACTCGAAGGGTTTTTCACGTGAACATTCTCAGCACTACCGCATTCCATATTAGAGACTTGATATTCGAAAACATGAAAAAAATAAATAAAAAGTAGTCCCGCCCTGTGGCGTAATTATAACCCATTTAAATTTTCAGATTCATTAACCGCAATTCATCAAACCTTTCATCAATCATTAACGAGATTGGATTTAACAGGACGTCGTAACTCGTAGCAGTACATTATCTATTCTATATCAACCTATTTATTATTAACTTAGCGAAAACCTCGTTCGGGACTATAGACCTAACTAGTTACCGAGGTAAATTTCTTGAAATATTAAAAAATATATTTACGAGGGTGGTTCAATAAGTATCCGTGGTTGAAGACAGATGGCGTTGCTAAGGTGATAGTGTGCTATCATTTGATAGATGACACCAAACAAAATTTGACACTGATTCAAAGGTTTGTTTGCATTTGGCAGCCATTTCAGTAAATAGTGTAACAGTGGTTCACTTTTTGTTATTGAATTGAATTGGATGCTGTTTATGGGGACTCTTCGGCAACAATGACAACGGTCAGATATCGTTCAACGAATTTAAACGTGGTCGAACATCCGTTTTTGATGAGGATCGCCCATCAATTGTGATTACCGAGGAAATCATTGAAAAAGTTCACGAGATGACTCTCGCTGATCGTCAAACCAAAGTGCGCGAATTAGCAGAGGCCATAAGTGTGTCGACGGGAACGGTAATTAATATTGTACATGGCTATAAAAAAGTTGTCGGCCCGATGGGTACCGCGATTGCTCGTTCACCGTGGACAACAAGCGGGTGCAGCTTTCAACTTCGAAGCTGTGTTTGCAGCAATGTAAGCGAAATCCGAAGGACTTTTTACGTTGAGTTGTCTCCTTCGATGAGACCTGAATTCATCATTATACACCCGAAACCAAGCAATCAAAACAATGGGTTGCTTCCGGTGAATCTGCTCCAAAGAAGGCGAAGACGGTCCCATCGGCCGCAAAACTTATGGCGACGATTTTTTTTTTTTGGGATGCAAAGGACATCATATTCATTAACTTCTTAGCAAAAGGAAGATCGATCACTGGGCCATACTATAGTGAGTTATTGGACCGCTTCCACAAGAAATTGAAGGAAATACGGCCCCATTTAGCGAAGAAGAAAGTGCTGTTTCATCACGATAGTGCTCCAGTACATTCATCCGGAGTCTCAGCCACCAAACAGCATGAATTGCGTTATGAATGCCGCACCCCCCGTATTCGCCCGACATGGCTCCCTGCGATTTCTTCTTGTTCCTAAACATGAAGAAATGGCTCGCAGGAAAAAAAAATTAGCTGAAATGAGGAGGTCATCGCCCAGACAGAAGCGTATTTTGGGGTTGGACAATTCCTATTGTTTGGAAGGGTTAAAAAAATGACAAGGGCGTTGAAAAAATGTATATACCTAAAAAGAGACTATGTTGAAAAATAAAAAAAAATGTTTTTGAAGGAGTCTTCACTCCTGACACGGGTACTTATTGAATCACGTTCTTAATTTATATTTATTTTGCGACATTGGGACAAATAATTTAATAAATCAAGTCAAGTAAGAACATGTCGTCTACAACCTGTAATCGGTAAAAGAAATTCTTTTCTTTTTTGAGGTTATTGGTGGCATTCTTGCAAAAAAGGCGTTGTAGAAAAAAGTTCGTTTCTAACCTTATTTGTGGTTAAATAGTACATTATTAAATATGAATGCCGCATACGATTCGCACTTCAAGGCTGTGTTCCGATGTAATCATCCAAAAGGTCCGAAAATGACACCTACAGCGTCTGTTAAGTATATGGGCAAGTCAAAGGTATTCGTTAACAATTAATTTTGCGCCGAGGGGCGCAAAAACTAAAGCAAATTTGGATATATCGTATAAAACGAATAATACAGATATAAACAACTCGCGTGGGTAGAGGTAAACATAGATCGAGACTGGAGCAACGTAATTTTTTCCGATGACGCTTCATTTTGGGGTTATGTTATTACCCCACGAGCGTGGTCAATTGCCATTAACCGATCGGTTCAGCGCACCGTAAAACAACCTGTGTAGATCCATGTTTGGAAATGATAGATAGATATGGCTCTCTATAGCGTCTGTCGTCGCTGTCCGATCTCCAGACTTTTCCTCCAGTATGTTCTGTCTTGACATTAGTCCTCGGTTAGGTTTCTTTCACTCATCGCCTTCCTAACATTTTCACTCCATGTTTGTCTGGCTCTTCCCTTCTTTCTGTTTTCCGGATGTATCCACATCAATACCTTCTTTGGCAACCTTCTGTCAATCAATCTATTAACATGTCCAAACCAAACTAGCTGTCGTTTCTCTATTTCATCTATTATTGTGTGTTTGATATTAATAATTTCCCTGATTTCCTTATTTCTTCTTCTTCCCATTCTTGAAATTCTGCAGGATCTTCTTAGTGCATCCATTTCCATGGCTAGAATTTTCTTTTTATCGGCTTCTGTCAGTCTCCAACTTTCAGCGCCATATGGTGCAATAGAATGTTCCTAACTATTGTTTCATATATTTGGACTTTTTGTCCTATTCTAGTTTGGTCGCTCCACCATAGCCCATTAAATCGCTTTACAGCTATTCTCACCATGCGCACTCTCTCTGTATTCTCCTCTGTCTCTACCATCTTGGTTAATATGAACTCCCAGGTATTTATATAAGTGGCATATTTCTATTTCTTCGTTATTGCCTATTTTTAAGTTAGTTCCAATGTCTCCTACACATCGATATTTGGTCTTGTCTATGTTTATCGATAGCCCCTGCGTTTATATTCTTTTATTGTTCTAGTCGTATATTCCATGTCGTCCCTGTTCTGTGCTACTAATACCGGGTCGTCGGCAAATTGAAGTATGAAAATATGTGTATCATTTACTGGTATTCCCATTACGCCACATTTTCTTTTTCATTGTTTTAACACAGCATCTACATATATTTTAAATAGTGTCGGAGAGATATAGGATCCCTGCCGTAAGCCTTTCGACACCGAACATCTTGTTGAGACCTTTTTGCCTTTTTTGGAAATATCTTTCGCAAAAAGGTTTTGATTGCCGAATACCAAAAAAAAAAAAAACAATTTTTTTGCCTGTTTTTTCAATTTTATAGGCACTTGAGCGAATTTGTTGGAAATTTCATTACGAAGAGTTTGGTTTTTTTTGTCTCGCTCCGACTTATTTAACCGGAATTATTCACATTTTAAGCTTAATTCAAATTGTTTGTAAAGAAAAGAGCAGAGTTTTTCGAGGTCCAAAAATATTCCTGGTGATGCCCCAGAGAAGATAAAATCATAATATTACTGTATCTAGACAGCAATTTCAAATGCTTTTTTTTACTATACTAGATGTAAAAAACTTTTAAATAAATACATTTTTTAAAAAAAAACACACGTTCTCACTTGATCGACTGTATATTACTGAAAGCAATGCAACTAGTCGATGGCTCGTTTTAACTTCTTCCTTCAGCCGCTCTTTACCCACTGTCGGGTATAGGCCTCTCTCAAATCTTTCCGTTTTTCTCTATGTTGTGCTTGTTGATACCAGTTAAGCCCTCCGATTCTCTTCAAATCGTCGCTCCATCTCTGTTGGGGTCATCCTATGCTTCGCTTTTCACGCAATGGTATCCACCCAGTGGTCTTGCCACTCCACTTATACGTCGCTCTCGTTACATGGCCGGCCCAGCTCCATTTCAGAGATGTTATCCGTTTGGTGATATCATCCACCTTTGTTTGTTGTCTAATCCATTTATTAGTTTTCTTGTCCTTCAAAGTAACACTCAACATCTTCCTTTCCATTGCTCGTTCGTGAACTTGTAGTTTTTCTATTGTTCTTTTAGTTAAAACCTATGTCTCGGCTCCATACGTTGTAGCTGGTAAGATACATTGATTATAAATTTGGGTTTTTGATCTTTGAGGAATGTTCATATTCAGTACATATTTCAATTTTCCATATGCTGCCCATCCCATACGTATCCTTTCTGTTTCAAGCTGCTGGTTTTCCTTTCCTATCGTTATTATTTGGCCCAGATAGATGTACGTGTTTACTTTTTCTATTGTTGAATGTTCAATCACTATATTTACACCATTGGTGTCTTCGTTACTCATGTACTTTGTCTTGGAGAAATTTATGTCAAGTCCCACTTTTCTTGCTTGGTGGTGCAGATCTACGATCATCTGGATCATTTCATTCTTATTGTTTGCTATAATTACAACGTCATTTGCGAATCTCAGGTTGTTTAGCCGATCGCCAGCTATCAGAAGGCCATTTTCGTCCCAATTCAGTTCTTTGAATACATCTTCTAAAATCATTGTAAATAACTTAGGCGATATTACATCGCCCTGCCTTACTCCTCTGTTCACTGGGACCTTGTTTGTCAGTTCTTGGTTTACCATAACTTTGATTGTTGCTCGTTCATATATTCTGGCTATCAGTTCGCTGTATCTGTGGTCTATACGAGTATTTCTAAGTGCTCTTATAAGCGCCCATTTTTCCACTGTGTCGAAAGCCTTGCGAAAATCTACAAATGTGAGCCACATTAGTATATTATATTTTTAACTTAAGGGGTTTTATCTACCTGCAGTTTTTGAAAAACTCGACTTTTTTTTGCTTACCATAAATGACGTATTATAGTCCTAAAAACCTTTTTAGTTTCTACTACTTAATTTCTGAAAGAAGTCATTGCGCACGAAAAGGCGTTTAGTGATTTGACTTAGTCGGTACATTTAATCTATCACTAACGGCTAATACTTTTTTAAATTAAGTATAGTTGGCATCATAAAGGTAAAAAAATTGGCATCCTAAAGTTTTTAAAATTCCGTAGAGAAAATATTTTGAAATTTTAAAACGCATATTTCTAGAAACTTCAACAATTTACATCCGATTAACTTGAACTTTTAACTATAGTTTTTTTAATAGGATTCTCCAGGGAAGTAAATACGATAATTAGCAACTAACCGTGCCCGCGGCTCCGCTCGCGTGGTCTTGATTCACTATTATTGTCACTGCTTATTCCTTATGTTACCTAACGTAATAAAATATTTCCCATTATTTCTCCTTATCTCCCATTATCTCTACATAATTTCCATTACCTAGACTTATCTCTACTTATCTCCCATTATTTCTCCTTATCTCCCATTTTTATACTTATCTCCCATTATCTCACCTTATCTCCCATTATCTCACCTTATCTCCCATTATCTAGGGTTATATCGAATAATATAGAACATATGTATAAATTTATAAAAATACGTAAATCGGATAAGTGGTTCTCAAGTGATAAGCGCACTAACGGACAGACAGACAGACAGAGAGATGTTGCATATTATATATATTATATTCTTTGCAACATGATATTGTTCCATATTTAATGGTGTAGGCAGTGAATTGCAAGAGAACGCGCTTTTTTTCCGACTTGATTCACTATTATCGTCACTGCTTATTCTTTATGGTTACCTTACGCAATAAAATATATCCTATAACCATGCGAGAGAACATATGTATATTTAAAAAAAAAAACACGCAACGCACTAACGGACAGACAGACAGACAGAGAGACATTGCATTTTATATATATTATAGACAGATAACCTAGCCAGAGAACATATGTAGGTTTTAAAAAAAAGCACGTAAATCGGATTAGTGATTCTATAGTGATAAGCGCACTAACGGAGAGACAGACAGACAGAGATACGTTGCATTTTATATATATTATAGACATAGATTATTATTATATAACCTGGCGAAAGAATATATGTATGAATTTAAAAAAAGACACGTAAATCGGATAAGTGGTTCTCGGGTGATAAACGCACTAATGGACAGACAGACAGACAGAGAGACATTGCATTTTATATATATTATAGATTATAGATATTCTCTGCTACATAATATTATTCCATATTTAATGGTTTAGGCTGTGTATTGCAAGGGAACGCGCTAGCGGCAAACTGTTTCCGACTTCATTCACTATTATCGTCACTGCTCATTCCTTATGCTACCTATCGTAATAAAATATAGCCTATAACCTGGCCAGAGAACATGTGTATGTTTTAAAAAAAAAAGTACGTAAATCGGATAAGTGGTTCTCCAGCGATAAGCGCACTAACGGCCAGACAGACAGACAGAGAGACGTTGCATTTTATATATATTATAAATAAAGGCCGATTTTTAGGACAAAAATGAAATTTTTTTTCAAAATTCCACAATTTTTTGAAAAATTGATATTTTTCAATAATCGTTGTGTACTTCTTTAGCAAAATTAATGTAAATAATAAAAGAAATTGCTTGTTTGCTCTAGATGGAGATTAAAATTGTTCTACTGCCGGCCACGGAACATCTCCAAAAACCAATGCTTCTGCTCTGTGTGTTAGTGCGCCGCCATTTTGTCCAGCACCCTAAAATAAAAAATTATTTTGTATATTTTTAATAAGCATATATTAAAACTTCAAAACAGATTTTTTAGGGCTTGTATAGTAGAGTTTAATCAAAATTCCCAAAAAGAGCCTATTTTTCCTGCCTGTTAGGTAGATATATAACCCCTTAATTAAGGGTAAAGTACAAAAATGATCTTTCTTTTTTCATTGCCAGAAGTAAAGGACAACAATAAAAGCTGATATAAGAGCGCCAAATACCGATAATCCGAACAACTTACTAGAGTAATGCTACGATCACCTCACCGCCTGTTACAGATAATTAGGCCAGATGACAATTTTTTGGCCAATTTATCAGAGATTAAATTAGATTAACCGTGACCTTCCGACCTTCTCAGTTACAATTAACTCGCGCATGATGACATAATGCATATAAGTGCGTTGTTTTTCTTTTCATTTAATAACTAATTATGTTTGTAATGTTCGTAAGACGGTGTAAATAATTATGGAAAATTGAAAAAAATATCTGAAAAATAAACATAAAACATAATGAACGAACAAATTACTGTTAACTATGTATGTATATAGAATCTTAAATGTATTTGTAGAAGCAAGTGGTTATTTCCTTTTGCTTTACGATTCCTTCTAGTTCTTCTTCGTTAACATAGGAAATAAGGAGATTGAAAGAAAAATATTTGTATAATTTTACTGAAAGTTTAGTAATTACAAGCGACACCTTTTTAAATTTATTCTTCTTAATTCGTCGTATCCTGGCGAAGGTTGGCGATCCATATGACTAACATAGCCCTGGAAACTGCAGTTCTGAAAATATCTATTGATGAGCAATTAAACCATCTTCGGATGTCCTTTAACCAGGAATTTTAAGCTCTTCCAACCGATCTTCTTCTTTGTATTTTGCCTTCAATGACGAGTCTCAGCAAGTCATACTTTGCTCCACTCATTATAGACCGATATAACTAGTTTTTCTTTCCTTTCCTAAGTACTTCAGCATTTGCTAGTCTATCAACCCATGATATCCGTAAAATCCTTCTATAAACATATATTTCGAATTCTTTGAGTCATTTCTCTAGGCTAGGGTTAAGAGTCCAGCCTTCACATCCATATAGGAGTACCGAAAAAAAAAATAGCATCTAATCATACGCACTCGAAGTTCTAGACTAAGGTCGGATTTAGTGAAAAGATTTTTCATGTTCATGATGGTCCCACGGGCCTGCTCGATTCTCGATCTGATCTCTATCTTTTGGATTACGCTGGCTATTAATTAGGGTTCCCAGGTATTTAAAAGACAAAACCTGCTAAATTCTCTGTTCATTAGCAGTAAGATTCGGATCAACGTGTGATTTTGAAAACACTTTCTTCGTCTTTGTTATATTTATATGTAGTCCAAATTGGTCACTCCGACGAACTATGTGATTCACTGCAGATCGGGTAAATTATCAGCCACAATAACGGTGTCGTCTGCATATCTTAGGTTATTAATCATGATGCCATTCACTTTAATTCTCGTTGTAATCTGGGCTAGAGCTTCTTTGAAAACAGCCTCCGAATAGAGGTTGATGAGTTTCAAAGTTGAAAAGAGTTAATAAGCGCGGAGGGTCAGATCTGGTGAATACAGCGGACGAGGAAGCAATTAGTCCAATTTGTCCAATTTCACATTCGATTTTATGGATTTGTGAGCTGATGCATTATCTTGGTGAATCAACACTTTTCTCTTCGCTAAATGGTGCTTTTATTCTTAATCTTCTCATTGAATAAACGACGTAATAGTCTCCGGTGATTGTTCGCTAAACCATCGACATAGAGTTGCTTTCGACGGAGCAGATGTGCCATAACACTTCTTGAGACATTCTTAAGTTCTGGCTGTATTTTTTCCCACCAAAAAGCAATGTTTAACCGACACACGAAATTGATCCGTCGTTTTGCAAAAATCGAAAGTAGCGTCACTCAAACACCTGTAACTCGTAAACTAATAGACAAAATTTTACACGAATCTTCTGAGAGTTGACACTAACTGAAAATCATGGTTTTTTTGTTTATGCTGCCATCTCTCGGGACATTTCCGGCCATGTAACACCAATTTTTTTAGAAATGTGACAATACTTACATTCAACCAAATCGTAACTGATCCTTTCCAGTTGTCCTACTTGAGTTCACTGTTAACCGTGGATTTCGTTTAGATGTAAACCAGCGATATCTAATCATTTCTGGGATGAGTCATGGCCGTAAGCTTTTTGTTAGAAATCGACTAAAATATTTAATACACATGTTAATTTTTATTACTAACTCCACATATAGATCTTCTGGACTTACCCCTGGTGATCCTAACTTTTTCTCTCGTAAAATGTATATAACTCATTACTTAGCTATAAGCCCCATAACACCTGATTATATGCCATTCATTCATTAGTACCATATATAACACATTTTTAGTGTAATTCTTTTTATTAACGTGTACATTATGGCATACAACAGCATCTTTTTCTCAGCCATTCCGAATAATACATATACATATATACATATTCATTTTTCCATACCACAACAATATTGTAATTCTAAAATATACTTGTTGTTTCAGACTTTTTCTTCACCACTCAACAAACCAACAATCGGACAAAAACCTCAAATCTCTCCAAAACCAGCTCATCTCTCAGAAACCATAGAAATGACCCTACCTCCCGACCTCAATACTTCCGGTTTACAGACATGGCCACTTAAAAACCGCCTCATTTCCACTGATAGGGTAGGAAAAAAAGACTGGTAACGATGGTGGTGGGGAAACTAACGCCTCTTCAGGACAGTCACCTGTCTCGCCAGTTTCATCACACACTAGTAGTAGTAGTATAAGTAACAATATGGTGACATCGTACAGTAGCACGTCTTCCAGTAGTCACACAACCATCAGTCAACAACAGTTTAGTCACAACTACCAATTGGATAGAGAGAGTAATAATCGGCAGTTAAGGCCCGTTCAGCAAACGGGTGTTCGTCCGTATAATACTCTTCCTTCGAAGATATCAAAAACCACTATCGATGAGGTATATCTTGATATTAGCCTATCGAAAGCATAGGGTGTCCCGTAAATAAGTTCAAATTTGTTTGGCTTATTGTGCGAACGCAACGATGTAAGTTGCTATGAAACGTCTTTTTTTATTTTAAATTTCAAATGACAATAATTCCAAAACAGTTCAATTTAGACATATAGTATGTTAGACGAATAATACCTAGAATTTTTAGTAGGACCCAAAAATAAAAGAATTCTGTATATTCCATTTAAAAAAAATTTAAGATGGCGTAATTTCTTCGAACTGACAGTTCGAAACATTTTATTGTCAACGTCAGCATATGCGCCGTAAAATTTTTATTTAAACATTTATATATATATATATATATATATATATATATATATATATATATATATATATATATATATATGTATATATATATATATATATATATATATATATATATATATATATATATATATATATATATATATATATATATATATATATATATATATATATATATATATATATATATATATATTTAAATCCAAGGTTCTCGGCCTATTCTTGGATATAAATAGATAACACGGCAACTTGCTCTATATATATATATATATATATATATATATATATATATATATATATATATATATATATATATGTATACATGTACAGCCTTGGCCAAAAGTATTAGGCACCCTACAATTTTCTTTATTTCTTGTGTTTCAGGGTAAAAAATTAAATTCGTATGTTTTGTAAAATCGTATATTGAGGTAAAATTATGAAATAAATTAATATTTGGTGTGTCCGCCCTTAGCTTTAATTACAGCAGCAATTCTTTGGGGCATGCTGCGTACAAGCCTAGTACATTCAGTTGTACTTATGGCATCCCACTCATCCATCAAAACACTTTTTAGCGCTGCTTTTGATGTGATGCTATGCTCCAGTATCTTGCGCTTCAGAATACCCCAAAGATGCTAGATAGTTTAGATCTGGAGACTGCGCCGGCCAATCCAACAAGACAATGTTATTGTCTCTAAACCAGCGCATCGTAGTCGCTGATTTATGACAAGGTGCATTATCTTGCTGGAATTTGATGTCTAAATTAGTGTCGCCAAACATGCGCGTTAGCGAAGGCATCAGTACAGTTTCTAGAACATTTATGTACTTTTGGCTGTTCATGCGGTTTTCACAAACGAACATTTCTCCGATACCTTTAGCAGCCATGCAGCCCCAGATCATAATGCTACCTCCTCCGTGTTTTACAGTAGGTACCACGCAATCTGGATGGTATTCCTCGCCGACATGCTGCCTTACGAATGTCACACCTGACGTTCCGAATAGCTGTAATTAAAAAATTAGTTGTTATTTTGACTAAAAAGAGTAATTATATGTAGTTATTTGTTAAAATAAATCATATTAAAACTTACCTCAAAGTTGGATTCGTCGGACCATACAACATTAGACCAATCCTCTTCGCTAAAATGTTGGTGCTTCAGAGCCCAGTCTAAGCGTTTCTTCCTATTGGTCTCTGAAAGCCGAGACTTCTTTCTAGCTTTGCACCCTCTTAATCCAGTCTTCTCCTTGCCATTCGAGAACTAATCGGCATCCCAATCTCTTCCGACAGAGTTGCAGCAAGTTCAAATGCTGTTTTTTTTTTTCGATTTTTAATAGACTCGCGGATGAGTTTTCTGTCCTGTCGCTCATTAGTCTTAACGTTTTCTACCCGTTCTCATTTTGTTGGCATGGGAGCCAGTCTCCACAAACCTTTTAATAGCACATTGCACTGCGCACCGAGAACATTTCACTAACTTGGCTATTTCTACTTGGGACTTGCCTTGTTCATGTAG
Organism: Pachyrhynchus sulphureomaculatus; assembly: GCA_019049505.1. NCBI lineage: Eukaryota > Metazoa > Arthropoda > Insecta > Coleoptera > Curculionidae > Pachyrhynchus > Pachyrhynchus sulphureomaculatus. Next base: position 33,792,258 of record CM032447.1, on the reverse strand, counting down.
GGTTTGAATTTTAATTCGTTTTTCGATACCAAGCTCACTTTTCTTAGGCATTTCTCAAATATAAAAATGTCCAGTTCACAAATAAAACACGCACGGAAGCTTCTTGACACTACAAGTAGTAAAAAGAGACTGATAAAACATTAAAAATATTTTTCAAAAACCTCATTATCGCAATTTTGTGGGCCAGGTGTTTTATGGACCTGTAAAAGAGCTTGTCTATTATTTAAATTAGCTTTTGACAGCGCCGCCTATAGTATTGTTAAAACAATTAGTCTTTTTTTTAATATTTTATGACTTTCACCTGTTTATTAGGGGTGCCTAATACTTTTGGCCAAGGCTGTATATATATATATATATATATATATATATATATATATATATATATATATATATATATATATGTATATATATATATATATATATATATATATATATATATATATATATATATATACACACACACACACATGTATATATATATATATATATATATATATATATATATATATATATATATATATATATATATATATACACACATATATATATATATATATATATATATATATATATATATATATATATATATATATATATATATATATAGATATATATACATACATATATATACATACATATATATACATATATCCATACATATACATATACACACACATATACATATAAATATCGGTTTAGAACGTTCTCCACCATTTTCCGATCTCCAATCTCTTTCGTTTGTTCCATCGATCTTCCAGGTTTCCTTCCTCAATTTCACTATCTGTCCCCTCTCTCCAACTTTTCTGTCTACGTCGCTTTTTCCTGCCTTCTGTTTTAAAATTCGATCTTCGTCCATTCTTTGGATGTGTCCAAACCATATAAGTTGTTTGGTTAGAATATTGTCTGTAATACTGTGTTTGATTCCTATGATTTCTTTAATACGTTCGTTGGTGACTCGTTCTCTTCTGGATATTCCTGTTCCTCTTATCCAAAAGTCCATTTCCGTTACTCTCAGCGTAGCCGAGGGTAACGGAAAAGTAACGTAGCTCTTTCCTTCAGAGGCCATACTTCGCAGGTAATGTAATACTTTTCACTATGGTTTCATATATCCTCTTTTTGTGGGTTTTATTTATAGATTTATCCCATAAAATACTATCTAGCAATTTAATGGCCTTTTTTTCTGCCGTATTTCTCTCACTTATTGCCCTGTCGAGTATTCCATTGTCCGAAATTTTTATACCCAGATACTTGTAGCCGCCGCAGTGTTTTATCGTGGTTCGATCGTCTCATATAAGATCTTTGTGTTGCCCTCCAATACATAGATATTCTGTCTTTTTTATATTGACTTTTAAACCCCAATCTTTGTATTCCTCAAATAGTTTTCTCGTTATGTAGTTCAAATCGTGGCGATATTGCCATTATTACTTGGTCATACGCGAAGCATAGCGTGTACAACATGGTGTTAATTAATGGACTTCCCATTGGTGTACATTTCTGCTTCTATCTCTTTAGTACACGTTTAAAATATATCTTAAAAAGGGTTGGTGATTAACAGCATCCTTGCTTCAGACCTTTTGACGTAATAAATCCTGGTGTCATTTGTATTCCTGTTTTCATTTTTGTTATGGGTTTTGTCTTGACAGCTTAATTTAATTCTATGTTACTACGAGTATAAGTACTTTCGAATGATTGCCACAATTCTGCAGAGGAACGCTGTCAAGTCAACAAACAGTAAGTGGACTTCTTGATTTCGTGCCGTGCGAAAGCCTGCTTGGTCTTCTGCTTCGAAATCTTGATATTTCTTCTCCATTTTGTTCTTTGAAACTTTTCCATAGATTCTACTCATGGATGCCGTAACTGCAACTGCCATTCCTCGGTAATTATCGGATTTGTTTTTGTCCTTTTTCTTGTGTGTAGTGGTTAGATATGACACTTTCCATTCCTTCGAGATTTCGTTTGTACTTATACATTTCTGAAATAGTTATCTAAGGTGTTCGTCTGTTCCATATTTGAACAATCCTCTCGGAATATCTCCAGGTCCAGGTGACTTGTTTTCTTTAGCGCTTTACATACTTCGACTGTTATTCTTACTGGCGAACCTATTTCTATAATTCTTTGTTCATTTGGTTCTCTGTCCTCTAGAAATTTTTTCGCTGTCCTCTACTAGTAGCTTTCCGAAGTATTCCTCCCAATCTTGAGGTTTTATCGTTGTTATTATTTCTTTGTTCTTATACCCTTTTAGATTTTTTATCACTTTCCAGCTCTCCATGTTTCTGGTTCCTCCTAAATACCAGGTGCACAAGTATGAAATGCGGATTTTTTTTCTAAAAAAACATGTTAAATTCAGAAGAATGATAAAAAGTGATTTATTCAAAGTATGCTCCATCGCTTGTTATACATTTTTCCCATTTTTCGGGCAATTTGTGAATACCACACCGATAAAAATCTTCTCCTTTTGCTGTGAATCATTCATCGAGCCATTCTTTCACATCTTCGTACGAACCAAAGCGCTGCTCAGCAAGTGCGTGACCCATCGATGCAAACAAGTGGTAATCGGAAGGAGCCAAGTCTGGTGAGTAAGCTGCATGGGGTAGAACTTTCCAGCTGAGTGCTTCCAACGTGTCGCGAACTGGTTTTGCCGAATGTGTTTTATGAAGAAAAATGACTTTGTGTTGCCTCTTTCGGTATTCTGGCCTTTTTTCAAGCAGCGAACGGTTCAGATCGGTCAATTGTTGGTCACGTTTAGTATTAACGCTTTCCCCAGGTTTTAACAGCTCATAATAGACCACGCCCCTCTAGTTACATTAAACACAGAGCATCGTCTTTCTGCCAAAGCGATTCGGTCTTGCGGTCGATGTGGATGGTGCGCCTGGGTCTACCCATGATTTTTTGCGCTTGGGATTCTCAAAATAAATCCACTTTTCATCCCTGTAACTATACGATGCAAAAAAACGACTTCCTTTTGTACCGAGCGAGCAAAAATGTCACACGTGTTTTTGCGCTTTTCCATTTGCCTGTCGTTCAACTCATGTGGTACACATCTACCGGTCTTCTGAATCTTTTCCATCTCTCGTAGCCGATTGGAAACATCTTGTTGACTAACGCCCAATTGCTCGGCGAGTTGTTTTTGTGTCTCTTCGTCCAACAATGCTTGCAATTCCACATCTTCGTATTTTGTTGGCGGTTTTCTACGTTCCTTGTCTGCAACATCGAAGTCACCACTTTTGAAACGCCGAAACCATCGTTCACACGTATCTTGCGATGGAGCATGTTCACCATAAGCTTCTCGAAATAATCGGTATGATTCAACAGCAGTTTTCTTCAAATGAAAACAAAAAATTAATGCTCTTCGCGAATGCTCTTTGTTCGGTATAAATTTTGACATATTGAACACAATAACACAAACTATGCACACACTTTTCCAATTTATCACTCGTGCACGTCTGACACTTGTTGATGACACAACAAAATGGCGCAGTGTCAAATCTTTATAGCACAAACTGCATTAGTGCACCATCTGTTGTCCGAAATCCGCATTTCATACTTGTACACCTGGTAGATATTTATTCTTTGGCAATTCCTTTCCCAAGAGTCGTTCTTTTTCTTAGATATTCTTCTTCTTACTACTGCTTGCATTTCTTTATTTTATCTTCAAATTTGTTGGTATTTAAATATTTTTGATGTAGATTCTTTTTGTGTTCTATATCTTTTTCGATTTCGATGTCCCACCAATAAGGTTTATTTCTAGTTCTTGTATAATATCCCATTGCTTCTAATGCCGCTTCGTTTTAAATGTTCCTATATTTGTTCGACGTTGTTGTAGTATTGCGCCTTTAGCTTCTCATCTATACTTTTTTTTAAATAACTGTAGGGAGCTTTCATCTTCTAGACTTTTGATATTTTATAACAATAAAACCATTTAGAAAATGGGTGCTTAAGGACATCAAGAAACTATGCAAATGTGATGCCCATCACAAGCTTTCCTCTAAACGATGACGATTTGAGCCACAGTGTCATCACTTGTAATAATCGGCCCGTACTCCTTTGAGAACAGTGACCGTCTACTTTTTTTAAATAACTGTCGGGAGCTTTCATCTTCTAGACTTTTGATATTTTATAACAATAAAACCATTTAGAAAATGGGTGCTTAAGGTCATCAAGAAACTATGCAAATGTGACGCCCATCACAAGCTTTCCTCTAAACGATGACGATTTGAGCCACAGTGTCATCACTTGTAATAATCGGCCCGTACTCCTTTGAGAACAGTGACCGAACAGTCTCCGAATTGTTAATTCGGAGACGAACAGTATGAAAACTTCTACACGCTAATTTTACAAAATGTTAATATTTTTAACCAAAGAAGCTGGTTTTTGTAAGATACATATAATAAATTAATTTCCAAAAAAGTGGCATAAGTTTGGCCTCCACATAGCCCTGATTTGACGTTTATGGATTTTTTTTGTGAAAGGATATCTCACAACTAAACAACAAAAAATGTCATCGCTGGCTTAGAAGAGTGCCGGATTTACGTCTAAAAAATAATAATAGTTTTTTGTTTATCGATTTGTTTTTTTAGTACAAATATTTTAAAATTGAACTTTTTTATGGGATACTGTGTTATAAGAGCGAGTTGGTTAATTTCTCCGGATTTATGTAATACACATTAGTTCCCGGAAGAATTACTCAACTAAAAATTTCGTTCGAGTTCATACAGCAGTAGATAACAACTGTTAAACAACATTCTAATAGTCTTAAAGTTTACTTACAAGCTTAGTCCTCTGATTTCTTTTTGTTACAGGTAGCACTAGAAGAAAAGAGGCTGATAAACGCGCTCAAAAACGGTGATGTAGTAAACGAAGAACCGATAATCACTCAAATACCTTCTAAAGATATTATTAGGGAGCCCGAGAAACCATCAGAAGGTGCCGTTAAATGGGGACTTAGGAGTACTCCTAAAAGGCCAGAGCAACAGGTGAGCCACTAGTCGTTTATTTTGTTTCAGTTAAAAAAAAAGATAAATAACCTAGTCGCCAGGGGTTTTGAGCTCTCAGTAAATGTTAACAAGCTCCATTTTGGCATACAGACAGTTTTTTGGACGTAGAATACGATAAAAAAAAATTTGCTAAAGTTTGGTGCACCTTAGGCCCACAAAATCCAAGATAAAATCAAAAATTCAGTTTTCCAATAATATCTCGAAAAATAAAAAAATAATAAAGAAGATATCTAAAAACTAGCACCACGTGCAGAAGCGGGAAACTTTACAATATAATAGTATATAGATTTTTTATTAGCGTGAGAATTTATTAAAAATGCTGATAAATGATTCAAAAAGTGTAGCGCGCCAAACAGATTAATTTGAAAATCTACGCGCACCAACTCGAAATGTAATGCTTATTACTTGTTTTCAGAGTGTGAAACAAAAAATTAAAAGATAACTTTTTGAAAACGAGACTTTCAGCTTTCCGATGATACTAATAGTTTTTATTAGTGTTCCGTACGAAACATTTATAAGATCACTTCGGTGTCTCTCCGTCTGTCACACCCGCTTTTCTCCGAAACTATTTGACATAGAAGGTTGAAAATTGGTACTAATATGGGAATTGATGGCCTCATTAGAGCCGTGTAGTTTTGAAAGTTAAATTTTAACTTAAGGGGTTAGTTTTGGAGGGTGAAATTGGAATTTAAAAAAAAATACTAGGTGGGGTGTCAAATGAAAGCTTGTAAAAACACGAGTTCAAAATTATGTATAATGTAATACTTGCGCACACGAAAATTATCACGAGAGCATTTCCTTTACTAATGTATCTGGTATATAAAAATAATAACGGTCAAGTGCAAGTTGAACTTGCACAATTAGTGTTCCGTACGTTGATTGCTTTTAAAATAAAAAATATTGTTACGGTGGTATAAAATAATCACCGACTTCACAAAACACACCCCCAATTGAGTTTTCAAGAAAGTTTGTTCCCAATCTTTACTGAAAACTTATGACCTTGAAATTTTTGTTTTTTTATATACCAGATAAATTATTAAAGGTGATAATTTTCGTTCAATCTACACCCCGTGGAGAATATTCCATAATTTTTTCAAAATCAGTACTTTTCGAGATAAGGTGGGGGACAGCGATTTTTCGCGATTTTTTAAAAGTAATATAAAGAAAAGTGTGCGCACGTATTACATTACATATATATTTTTTACTCGTGTTTTCACAAGCTTTCATTTGACACCACACTCGATGACCTAAAAAATTTTTTTTCACTTTCGATTTCACTCCTCAAAATTAACCCCTTAAGTCAAAATTTGAGTTTCAAAACTACATGGCTCTGATGAGGCCATCAATTCTTATATTATTACCAAATTTTAACTTTCTATGACAAATAATTTCGGAGAAAAACGAGTGTGACAGACAGACAGACGGACAGGCAGACACCAAAGTCATCTTATAAGTGTTCCGTACGGAACACCAAAAAGAACAGATTTTCCGAGGTTTTCAGTAGCGATCGGAAACAAACTTTGTTGAAAACTTATTCGGGTGTGTGTTTTGTGAAGTCACTGATCATTTTATAAATCCGTAACAAAAATTTTTATTTTACACGCAGTCAACACTAATTGCGCAGGTTCAAGTTGCACTTGACCGGTTTTTTTGTTGCTTTATAATTTGTAAAACTCAAAAGGAAATTTTTTTTTTGCGTGATTTTAACAGGTATACAATAAATTATAAATATTTAATAAAATATAGTATTGAAAAAAAATCTTTGTACATATATCATTATTATACCTTAAGCTTCAATATAAGAATAATTAAAAATACCCACATTCTCTGTGTTATTTAAAAATTGAGTTTTAAAATACGAAAATTTGCCTACTGCAGTGCGTCGCCGGCAATTTTACGTTCAAAGCAGTACGAAGTGGTCAAGAAAAGTCGGACAGTTTTTTTTAGTTAAAAGTTAAAAGGATATTTGATATTAGAAATTCATTCAAAACTTAAAAAAAAAACTCTCTTTTTTGTAATTTTGCTCTTAAAAAAGTGTTCATGATGAACGTATTTTTTTTGCTTTTTGTTAATAATACAACTTAAAGAAAAAAATATTAAAAAGTGGGAAATGAAAGACAAAAGTCTAAGCTTTAAGTATAAAGTATTTATATTTCATTTAAACATCCAGGTATAAAGAAAACAGCTATTGAAAACACAAAAATTCTAAATTACTGGAAGAAATTAAATGAATTACGTACTCTCTGGCCGCCATATTGCATCCAAAATTTTGAATTTTTCAAATATGGCATCAGATTCTTAATCAGCACTCCGAAAAATCCTTTAATAATAGCCAATTTCAAAATATTTAGCGGTATACAGAAACGTAAATTTAATCATAAATAACGTTGGAAACATGATTCCCACTAAAACTGAAGGGGTTAACCCAGCCATTTTATTGTTAATAATTTTTTTAAATGACGGTAAAACTAAAAAAAATCTATAAATTCTTTTATTGTAAAATTTCCCGTTCTTTCATGTGGTACTATTAGTTTTTCGATATTTTTTTTATTTTTCGAAATATTTGCGAAAAACCGAATTTTTCATATTATTTTTGATTTTGTAGGCTTAGCGTACACTTTAGAGCAGCAAAAGACTACCTGTATGCCGAAATGCAGCCTGTTAACATTTAATGAGAGCTTTTCGTCAAAATTTGCCTCTTGACGACTGGGCTAAATATGATGTAGTATGTCTCACTTATCTGAATTATTTCATAAGGTGAGGTAACACCTTGAGTGATACTGATGGGACAGACTGGATGTTAAGTTAGAAGCTAATTATCCATTCTACGCTGTTTTACTAGAGCCCTTCAGCTGTAGTCGAAGAGGGGTACAGATGCTGTTGAGGATGTTGATCGATCGGGTCTCATATTTGTTTGATTTTAGTCAGGTCAGCTTAAAATACGCGCAACAGAAATGAAAGTCGATGAACGCTTTCTAGCTCGAATGTGGAGGAATCCGTAGTTTCATTTCTAACTGCAAAACTTCAACGATATAATAAAGTAATAAAAATCTATGCCAACTATTTAAAATGAACAAAATTAGCAGTGACCACTGTTCTCTCATCTGTCAACCCATCTCGGAACACGTTTCGCCGTATCACTGCTCTTCAGCCCAGCTAGGATCGACAAACGAGAGAGTAAAACTCGAAGTACTTATTGCTGTACTGGCGTAACATCACAGTAAGATACAACAAATGGTATTTCTGGCGTGTGCCTAAAATTTTACTGCGAGCCAAAGATAAAATTTGTCGTATTTCTCTGTGATAATGAAGTATTTTTTGCAACTTTCTGTGTAGCAAGATAACAAGAACCTGTAGCCATTGCATTTTCACGTACCAGGTGTACAAATATGAAATGCGGATTTTAGACAACAGATGGTGCACCAATACAGTTTGTGCTATAAAGATTTGACACTGCGCCATTTTGTTGTGTCATCAACAAGTGTCAGACGAGCACGAGTGATAAATTGGAAAAGTGTGTGCATAGTATTGTGTTGTTTTGTTCAATGGGTCGAAATTTATACCGAACAAAGAGCATTCGCGGACAGCATTAATTTTTTGTTTTCATTTGACGAAAACTGCTGTTGAATCATACCGATTACTTTGAGAAGCTTATGGTGAATATGCTCCATCGCAAGATACGTGTGAACGATGGTTTCGGCGTTTCAAAAATGGTGACTTCGATGTTGCAGACAAGGAACGTGGAAAACCGTCAAAAAAATTCGAAGATGTGGAATTGCAAGCATTGTTGGACGAAGATGATTCGCAAACACAAAAACAACTCGCCGAGCAATTGGGCGTTAGTCAGCAAGCTGTTTCCAATCGGCTACGAGAGATGGGAAAGATTCAGAAGACCGGTAGATGGGTACCACATGAGTTGAACCACAGGCAAATGGAAAAGCACAAAAACACGTGTGACATTTTGCTCGCTCGGTACAAAAGGAAGTCGTGTTTGCATCGTATAGTTACAGAGGATGAAATGTTGATTTATTTTGAGAATCTCGAGCACAAAAAATCATGGGTAGACCCAGGCGCACCATCCACATCGACCGCAAGACCGAATCGCTTTGGCAGAAAGACGATGCTCTGTGTTTGGTGGGACCAGAGGGGCGTGGTCTATTATGAGCTGTTTAAAACCTGGGGGGAAACGGTTAATACTAAACGTTACCAACAACAATTGACCGATTTGAATCGTTCGCTGCTTGAAAAAGGCCAGAATACCGAAAGAGGCAACACAAAGTCATTTTTTTTCATGACAATGCTCCATCACATACGGCAAAACCAATTCGCGACACGTTGGAAGCACTCAGCTGAGAAGTTCTACTCCATGCGGCTTACTCACCGGTTTTGGCTCCTTCCGATTACCACTTGCTGAGTAGCGCTTTGGTTCGTACGAAAATGTAAAAAAATGGCTCGAAGAATGGTTCGCAGCAAAAGGGAAGATTTTTACGGGCGTGGTATTTACAAATTGCCCGAAAGATGGGAAAAATGTATAACAAGCGATGTTCTTTGAATAAGGCACTTTTTATCATTCTTCTGAATTTAACATGTCTTTTTAGAAAAAAAATCCGCATTTCATACTTGTACACCTAGTAAGAATAGAGGAAGGTGTTATGACCTATACTTTTATACTACGGTTTCAAAACTAGACTTAGGTAACTGAGACGGTCGATGCACACGCTTTTTGTCAAGAACATCAAGTACTAACGTGGGGTGAAAAGTCACGTAACTTTCCGAGAGATGGCAGCACAAACAAGGAACCTGTATGATTTCAGTTAATGTCAACTCTCAGAGAGTCGTGTAGAATTTTAATGACATCGTGTCTATTGGTTTGCGAGTGACAGCTGTTTGAGTGACGCTACTTTTGAACTTTACAAAAGGATAGAACAAAAAGAACTTCGTGTGTTGATTAAACATTACTTTCTGATGGAAAAAAAATACAGCCAGAATCCAAGAATGGCTTGAAAAGTATTATGGCACATCGGCTCCGTCAAAGGCAACTATATATCGATGGTTTAGTGAACTTAAATGCGGTCGTACAAGCATCGATGATGCACCACGTTCCGGATGTCCAAATGAGGCAGTCACTCTAAACAAACACAAAAAATATTCACGATATCGTTCTGAGTGACTGGAAAGTGAAAGTAAGAGAGATCGCTGCCACCCGTGAAGATATCAACAAAACGCGTGAGGCATATTTTGCATGAATATTTGCGTATGAAAAAGCTGTGTGCCTGATGGTTGTTACGCACTCTCACGATTAATCAAAAACAGCAATGTGTGTGCGTCGATACGCATGCGTAACAATGGACGAAACATGGATCCACCACTACACGCCTGAGTCCAATAGTGGGAAAGTGGCTGACACCACATGAAAGGCGACCGAAGCGTCCAAAAACACAAATATCAGCTGAAAAGGCTTTGGCAAGTATTTTTTAAGATGCGCTTGGAATAATACTGATCGACTCTCGTGATAAACGGCGAACGACAAATCGTACTATATGAAAGGTATCCAAATGTTGGAAGATCGCTGGAACAAGTATATCGCTCTCGAAGGAAACTATATTGAGAACTAAAATCGATTTTTGGCAAAAACATTGTTCTTTTCTCAATTTAAAATAAAACTAAAAAGGGGGACAGAAGAAAGATTGTGTTTTTTAGTGTTGCGTATGGAGCACTTATGGGATCACTTCTATGTCTGTCCGTCTGTCACACCCGATTTTCTCCGAAACTGTTTGACACGGAAAGCTGAAATCTGGCACAAATATAGGAATTGATAGCCCAGTCAGAGCCGTGTAGTTTTGAAAGTTAAATTTAGACTTGAGGGGTCAGTTTTGGGGGGTGAAATCGGAAGTTAAAAAAAAAAATACCAGGTCATCAAGTGGTGTGTCAAATAAGAGTGTGTGAAAACACGAGTTCAAAAATATGTATGTTGTAATACTTGCGCACACTTATTTTCTTTGTATTATTAAAAAAAAATGTCAAAAGTCGATATCTCACCCTTATCTCAAAAAGTAGTGATCATAAAATTTTGAAAAAGTTCTGGAACATTCTACATAAAGTGTAGATTGAGCGAAAATTATCACCACCAGTGCGTTACATTTCATAATTTCTTTTGTATAAAAAAAACTATAAACATTATGTTTCTTGACGTATGGTGGATGTTTTGATAATATTCTTTTAAGTGCGTCACTGTAAACGAGTGGCAAATCGCTCTTGTACTGAGATGTAATTTTATTTTATTTGTTTATAATTAAACAAATATTTAGGTAGTAAATATTTGTTTTACACTTTTATTACTAGATTCTAAATTGAGCTAGATTGATTTATTGGCTATTAGATAGGTAAGATGCTATAATTATTCTACATTATTGACTAAGAAAAAAACGTGAAAATACTTATTGGTTCTTAAGATGTAAGGGTCTAATTAACTTAGCTTAGGTAAGGATTTTATTTTATTTTAAAAGTAAATCCGGTACGGAACGTAATTGCACAATTCCAACTTGAACTTGACCGGTTTTATTCTGTAATTATATTCCTCAAACGGCTCATGAATTTTTAGGTACCACATCCAGAGTTAACTTCAAGCCAAAGATTGCATCTAAGACAAACGGCGTCAAATCCGGTGAGACCATTTTTAACACGGGGTTCTGTCGCTGAAAGAGTGCTCATTTTTGAGAGGTGTCCAAGCGATCTCCTGTTGGATAAAAGAGCCAGAGCACCTATACCTCAAGTTAATAAACCGCAGGTAAGGTAAATGAGCTCACATTCATAAATTGATTTAAATTTAGACTATATTAAGTTGGGAATGTGGAATCTTTGGCACAATGACACTACTCAGTATATATCACCACTACACCAAACACTTTATTTTTGCACTCGACGCGCGTTTCGCTAACCATGTTAGCTTCATCAGGAGCGATGATTGACTGACATGACATGAGTCAATCATCGCTCCTGATGAAGCTAACATGGTTAGCGAAACGCGCGTCGAGTGCAAAAATAAAGTGTTTGGTGTAGTGGTGATATATACTGAGTAGTTTAGACTATATTATTCAGTTTGGTAATTGGTTTACCGTAAGAAGGTGTTTAAAAATGTTCTGGAATTAGTAAATTTTGGATCAACATAAATCGCTGCTTTTACAAATATATTGCTCACAAAACTTATCTATCTTAGAGCATTAAACACGCAGATTTAGAAAAAATCTCATCGAACTATTGCATTTGATATATCCAAGGCATTTCACCCTGTTTGGCACAATGGATTCTCGGCTAAGCGACGCTATTAGGGTGTGTCTGAAAAGTTCTGTTTATGGCTCTCGTGTTCTTTACTTGTAGTAGCCGACACATTTATTTATAACACTTTGACTATCAACACTGGTGTGCCCCAAGGCTCTTTTTCTCTTTCTCATTTACGTTAACCAGATATCGAGTCTACAGCTTTGCAGATGATAGTACGCTTATTTCTTCATTCGCTTTGAACGCTTGAACATCGGCTACTCATTCAAATATCTCCAATCAGCAGGATGTCGTGGGGGGGCGGGATAGAATATCTCCCCCGGTATGTTCTGCCTGTCGTAGGAGGCGACTTAAAGAACACTCTAGATGGTAGATGCCCAGATCCCACCAGCATCGTGATACCATCGCATCGGCTTAAGCTGCGTGAAGTTGCTTAACGTTTCGTGGCTGTGCCGATGTCCCGGTCTGTGGGACCAAATAGCATGATGAGGCACCTGGATACAAAAAATTCCGGAGGTAAAATAGCCCCCCGTTCGGATCTCCGGGTGGGGGCTGGTTCAGGGGCGTCGACATGCAGAGAACAGAATTTCAAAATGGATTTTTGCAACATACGAGGTTTAAATTCGAACATAAATTCAGTGCACCAACACCTGCAATCAAATAAACCTCATGTACTCGCTCTCTGTGAAACTAAGGTCAGTTCATCGACCAGCACAGTAAACTATCTTTATCCTGGGTACGATTTCTATTCCCGATTTAGGCGTAACTTTGGAATCTGTCTTTATGTCAGAAGCGACCTCTCTTGCCAACGAGAAGAGGCTCTGGAGCCCACAAACTTTGATGTTATGTGGTTAAAAATAACGACTCAACCAACCACAAGGTTCGTCTGTATCCTCTATCGACCACCAAGTGATACAAACTTTAGAACACTTTTCGCTTCTCTTGCAGACACCATAGATCACTTACAAACTAACTATCCAAATGCCGAAATTGCCATCCTGGGCGACTTTAATGTCCACAACATCAACTGGCTTAAATATTCAAATACTACCGATGAACAAGGTCGTGAAGCCGAATCATTTTCAATCAGTTGTGGCTTGACTCAGCTTATTGATGAACCAACACGGATCCCTGATCGAGACGGAGAGTTCGCCAGTCTTCTTGATCTGTTTTTAACCACCAATCCGGAGATTTACACGGTCAGCGTAAATCCACCGTTAGGTTCTTCCGACCATAAACTACTTTCGACATCGAGTATTCTACCAATCAGTGACAGAGAGGCGCCCAAACCGCGCAAGATTTGGCACTACAAATCTGCTAAATGGGAGGATCTCATGGAATATTTTCGAACTTTCCCTTGGTTGGACGTTTGTTTTCGATCCGACGACCCATCTGACTGCGCCAGGGAGGTTTCCGATGTTATTTTGGCCGGTATGGATGCTTACATCCCTTTTTCGAAGAAATGCCCTTCCAACGGCAAGCCTTGGTTTGACCTAAAATGCAAAGAAACTGTTGCTTCTAAACATCTTGCATACCGACAGTGGCGTGAAGATCCTAACACCATAAATCGTAACATCTTTGTTCGTGCCAGGAACAGATGCAAAGAAATTATCGACGAAACCAAGGAGGTACACAATCAACGGATTAGAAACAAACTTCTCGCTTGTCCCGGCAATTCCAGGTCCTTTTGGTCAGTCGCTAAGGCAGTTAGTCAAAATTTCACCAAATCCACCATACCACCACTCACACGGCCAGATAATTCTATTGCAACGACACCTGTTGAGAAAGCGAACTTGTTGGCTGAACTCTTTGCTTCACATTCTACTGTCGATTTCCAAGGAAAAACACCACCTACTATTCCCATAGTGCAGTCAAGGATGCCCGATATTGTCTTCAGACAGCGTATCATAAAACGTATTTTGATGAAGCTAGACACCAAAAAGGCTTCAGGCGCAAAAAGACCTTGCCAAATAACTACCGACCAATCGCACTACTCTCAATAATATCGAAAGTCATGGAAAAGGCTATCAATCAGCATCTTCTAAAATATCTTGAAGGATTCAACATTATTAGTGATCACCAATATGGCTTTCGTAAAAATAGATCAACAGGAGATCTTCTGACTTATGTAACACATGTTTGGAACAACGCAATTGAACACTTTGGAGAATCTCGAGCGGTTGCTCTTGACATATCCAAGGCATTTGACCGTGTTTGGCATGATGGGCTGTTGGCTAAGCTACGTTCTTATGGTATGTCGGAAAAGTTCTGTTTGTGGCTCTCATGTTTCCTCAGAGAGCGTTCTTTACGAGTGGCCGTTGACGGATTTCTTTCTAACACCTTCACTATCAACGTCGGTGTACCCCAAGGTTCCATACTGTCTCCTACTCTCTTCCTCATCTATATTAACGATCTGCTGGAAAAGACCGAGAATCCAATCTACAGCTTTGCAGATGACAGTACACTTATCTCTTCATTCACTTTGAACGCTCGGACATCGACTACTCAGACGAATATCCGCAGACAGCAGGAAGTCATTCAACTTAACAAAGACCTGGAAGAAATTCTATCTTGGGGTGACAGTAACCAAGTGGAATTTAACGCTACAAAAACCCAGGCGGCAGTTTTTTCTAAAAAAGTTAACGTTGCAGAACCCGACATAGTTATGTCGGGGCACTCCATCCCTCTAACATCGTCACTCAATCTGTTAGGCGTTAATTTGGGAGCAAATATGTCCTGGCATGAACATGTTGCAGGCATAGCAAGAAGAGCTTCTCAAAAGTTGGGAATATTGTTTCGAACCAGAAAGCTTTACACTCCACAACAACTGTTAATTCTTTACAAAGCTCAAATTCGACCAACTATGGAATACTGCTCCCAAAAAAAAAAAAACTTAACAAAGATCTGGAAAAGATTCTATCTTGGGGTGGCAGTAACCAAGTAGAATTTTATAAAATATTAAACGTTGCTGAACCCGACAGTTATATCGGGGCACTTCATTTCTCTAGCAACGTCACTCAGTTTGCTGGGCGTTAATTTGGGAGCAAATATATTTTGGCATGAACATGTTGCAAGCGTAGCAAGGAGAGTTTCCCAAAAGATTACACTGCGTTACAAATTTTAAAAAAATTAAGTACCCACTTAAATTGTTCCTGTTTATTTATTCATACACACCACTTATTAAGAATACATAAGTACTTTTGGTCTATCACGTACTGTTTTTTAGGTACGGTAGGTAGGTTAACAATTTTAAGTAAAATAATTAAGGAGTAAAGTACAGTGTACACGTAGCTTCATTAAATTTTCCAATAATTCGAATAAAACTGCTAAAAAAACTTATTATTAATACATTTGGATACAACTAAATATAAAATATATGGTAAAAAGTTTATGTTGTACATTAAAAGTTAAAAATATTTATCTTTTTCTCTTATGTTGGGAAATATCTTCTCGTTTTAAAAGCCAGCAGTAATCTCCCAACATAGCTACGTCCCAACAACCTTGAAACCGTTCCTCAAGCCTTTTCACATCCTGATGAAATCGTTCCCCTTGTTCATCACTCACTGCTCCAAGATTTGATGGAAAAAAAGAGAAATGGGAATGGAGGAAATGAATTTTTAATAACATTCGGCAACCCATCTTTTTGTATGCTCTTAACAAATCGTTCACTAAGAGTTCTGCATTCTTGGCTCTATGATTTCCTAAAAAACCTTTTATCACGGCTTTTAATGATGTCCATGCGCATAGTTCTTCGTCATTTAGTGTTTGATCAAATTTGTTGTTTTTCATTAATAGGCGTATTTGTGGACCAATAAAAATACCTTCTTTCAACTTTGCGTCACTTAATATTGGAAAAATAGATTTTAAATATAAAAATCCTTCGCCATTTTTATACATCGCTTTCACAAAATTCTTCATTAAGCCGAGTTTTATGTGTAGAGGAGGTAAAATGACGTCTTCGGGGTTGATTAAAGGCAAGTATTTTACATTTGACTTCCCACACACAAATTCCGTTCGTTTTGGCCAGTCTTTGATCAAATAGTGCTTATCAGTAGCTCTACTGTCCCACATGCAAAGACAGCAGCAGTACTTAGTAAATCCACCTTGCAAACCAAGTAACATAGCTATTACTTTGAGGTCAGCGCACACTTAGCACTTAAAATTTTTGTATTTAATTAAATCCAATATTGATTTCATATTTTCGTATGTCTCTTTTAAAACAGTTGAATAAGCCACTGGTATTGACGGATATTTATTACCATTATGAAGCAAAACTGCCTTTAGACGCCATTCATTTGTATCATAGGGAATTTCTAACTCACCCATCAAAGGGACAGTGTCATTACAAAAACATATGTTTTCTGAACTAGAGTAAAAAGTTGCCATTTCTTTACTTCGTTTTCGTTGTACAGATATTTTTGTATCTGGTGCCAACAAGTGCCATTCCTGTAGTCTTGATCTCTGAGTAATTCGGCTTTTAATTCCCGTTGTTGAATTAAATGCGGTTGGCATAGATCACTTGAAGAGGGTAAAAAGTCTGGATCTTGGTTGTCAACTTCCATGTGTTGTCCATCGTTATTTTCATCGCTTGGTATATCTAACTCTTCCTTTTGACTTTTCTTAGGAGGCAAAGGAGTCATGTCTTCACTATATGGTATTGGTTTTGATACAGAATTCACAGAAGGGTACTCGATATTATGCTTAATTTTCATTGAAAATCCTCGTACATCAGTCATGCAGAAGTAGCAATCGTTAAAATGATTACTAGGTTCGCGCCACACAGTCGGTACTGCAAATGGCATAGATGTTTTGTTTCCGTTCAACCACAACAGGAGAGTAGCATAACATGATACACAAAACAGTTGCGGAATCCAGGGTTTATCTTGATGTACAGTACGTCCAAAATATAGAAAATACGCAGTACATACTTTTTCAGATATTTTTTTTCCTTGAGACTTGAGAATGTACTGTCCACACACGTAACAAAACTTGTTTGGTGAAGTTTTGCACTGACGGCGACTACTTTTTTTAGTATTCATCTTTAAAACTGTATTATTACACTCTTAATCAGGTAATCTCAAAGAAACTAACAAGAAATGAACATATCCTCTCAATAGATTATCTAGCGATTACATTTATTAATATGAACAATATGAGGGTAGGTTAAGAAAAGGTTATCGGTGTGTACCTTAAAAACAAGACGTGATAGAAATAAAAGACATCCACTGCTTACATACTATAACTAATAGGAAACTATAATAGCAATCAGTTTTTCGGGTACCAAAATCATGTCACGCAGTGTTATTATTTCGAACTAGAAAGCTTTACACTCGTCAACAACTGTTAATTCTGTACAGGGTGAGTCAACGATAGAGTAAAGTTCATTATCTCATTTGTTTCGGGAATGACGAAAAAATGTTAAATACAATACTTTTAGGGAATTTAAGGTGCACAGTTTAAAATTATTTTTGAGTATACAGGGTACTTCAAAAAAGTGTGGCCGATATAACAAGTTTTTTTTTAAACCATGGACGCGCTTTTCTTAAAATTCAGGAAAATGTTGCAAACTTAAAAAAATTGTTAAAAAATTCGGGATAATGTTACAAAATTCAACCAATTGTTTGAAAATTCAAGAAATTGTTGCAAAATGTGAAAAGTAGTTATGAGTAAAAATTCTGTAAATTGTTGCAAAACGATAAAGTTAATTAAACAATTCGGGAAAATGTTGCAACATGTGGCAAATTGTGTACAACTTCGGGAAATTGTTGCTAAAATTGAAAAATACTTGAAAATTTCAATAAAACGTTACTAAATTGGAAAAATAATTTTAAAATTCTGGAAATTGTAGCAAACAAACTGTTTAAAAATTCATAAGAAGTTTCATAAAAATTTTTTTAAAAAGTAGTCCGCCATTTTGGAGCCGCCATTTTGGAGCCGCCATTTTGTTTTTTGAAATCTGAACTTTATATTCGTAATCAGTAACATCAAAAACCCATGTATACAGAGTTTCATAAAACTAAGTCACGTTTTTCCAAATATAGTCCGCTATTTTGGAGCCGCCATTTTGTTTTTTGAAATTTGAACTTCATATTCAAAATCAGCGATCCCAAAAACCCATGTATAAAAATGCCTCACGTTATTCCAGAAACACTCCACCATTTTGGAGCCGCCATTTTGTTTTTTGAAAATTTGACTTCGTATTCGTGATCAGCTGCCCAAAAACGCCGATATATACCGAGTTTTGTCGAAATCGAATAATACTTTCGTGCAGCGTTTCGGGACATGTTTCTTCTGTGCGTCCTGTTTACTTAGAATGACGGTGGTAGGAATTAAAGGAGTCAAAGGTTGTTTTTGGAAAAGACAATTATTTACTTACACATCTACAAAATCGGAAATAACTGACAAGCTTAACGAACCTATTTGCCTGAAATGACTTCTAAATCATGGATTGAAATTACATAATGTACTTGCATTGCGGGCATCGCCGAGTTCGGACGGAATTGTTAAAATACGGCACATATTTCGAAGCTTTTACGCTAATTTCCTTTTCTTCGTTTAAACCACATCTCTACCGATTTCTCCGACTTACCAGATTTTCATTTTACAAAAATAATTTGGTTTCCTTTCTCGAAATTCTGCTGACTCATCAACCTTCTGAGATTGCCTTTTTTCAAAATTGTCTCTGTTGAAAATTACATAACTATGGTATTTTAATTATTTTAAAAGAAATAACAAAATTTTATGGTTTAAAACATCAATTTAAAAAAGAAATTTATTTTGATTTATGACATTTATTTTCTTTTTGACAATTCATTTAAACCCTGATTGACGGTTATTTATAATTTTTACCAATGAGAGAACGCCCTAATGAATGAGACATATATTTTTTACTACAATTACTGCAGGGTTATTTTAATTTTATTATGGTTGATTCGAGAGTGGGCGGAACATAAGTTAGATTTCTGAGTAAAGCGCGCGCCTATTTTATGTAAATATTTTTCATTTTGTAAGAATTTTAGTTTTCGTTTATTTACGTGAACAGTTATACATCTTAAAATGTTTTAAATTGTTATTTTAAAATCAATAAAAAAACATTACATTCCTTTGAATCGAAGATTGTTTAGTATACAGTTGTACATACTTTTCCTGTTCTCACATTTATTTTACGTTTTAGGGTTCTTAAATTACGAAAAGTGTATTTTCCCATCTTCATTGGTCTATAATGTCATCAATCTTTTGCCGCGATGATGTTACCTTGAAATTTGGTAAACATGTTATTAAAATTAGTAAAGTAACGTATAATTGTTGAATGATATAGCTATAGAGGAAAGAGAGGAGAGGTATATTATAAGTACTATTGTTCTTCTTTCTCACATTTGGTCAGCGTGGTTCCATGTTTGACTGACGGGCTTAAATCAAGTCAGCACAAACGCTATGACCATTGAATATTAAGGAATGACCTGACAATGTTACATGTTTTAACAAAATCACTTGACTTCGGAATGTTTTTGTGTATGTTTGTGTTGAGTCCTAATTGTACTAAGTGTAGTGTGAATGTTGTTGGTGTAAGGCCTGTGGCTGATATGACGAGGGTAACAACTACGACTTTTTCTTGTTTCCATAGCCTTTACGTAGCTTGGTTTGGCTCTGGTGGTTGTGTTTGTCCCGCATCTGTGTCCGTTGTGTTTGGGATTGATTTCGGTGGGTCCAGGCGGCAAGTAATTTTTTTCTTAGTGATTTCTTTGTCAGGTTTTGTGATTTTGTTATAGCAACGCATGACATGTTCGTTGATTTCTATGGTGCAACTCATGCGTTGCTTTAATTTTCCCGCCTTGGTGGGTGTCGGCTTGCTCACCGGCACAACACTTTTAGCAGGTCCATTTTCCTTTGCCCAGTCTTCATAGTTCTGGTCGAGCTGCCATTTCCCGCGACGTCCTCGACCCTTACGTTACTCGCTCGATGCTTCTTTTTTTTTACTCTTGTTTGGGGTGTTTTCAGTGTTTTGTGGTGTCAGAAGCTCAAAGTGTCTCGACATTGGGTTGCCTGTTAGTAGAAGGTGTGTTTTTCGTGCTTATTATTGTTGGTCTGTCTTTAAAAGTTATTCTTGTTCTTACTTGTTTTTTTTTTGTTATTATTAAACTTTTTTCTGGTTTTAAGATAACAAAATGAGGTAAATTTACACACAGAATCTATCGTAACATCTATAAGAATAAGTGATTGGGGGCTGAGAATAGCGTAATCGACTCGAACGATTTTGCTTCATTTAACACCGATCCTTTAATTTTTAAACAATAGTTTATTTTGGGTATCATTAGAATGCTGATTTTCTACGCTTTATTATAATTTTCTATTTGTTGCCTACTTTGAAGATGTTTCCATTACTGTTGTTGGTACAGGACTTATGTTTACTGGCATTGTGCAATATCTTAAAATTTAATGCTTCAGTGTTTCCGTGCCATTGCTAAAGAACGTTTCAAATTGCCCGGCCTACATTTGACCGATGAGATTCCATAGATCATAGCCCGTTCTAAGTTAGCTCTTAGCTAGTGTGCATACTTGAGGGAGTTCCATTATTTCTGCCCCCAGTAACTTTAATAGAGTAGGAAAAAAGTTGTCGACAATCGTCGTCTGCTAAAGTAAAAATAAATAATAACAATTGAAGAAAGGCCTAAAAAGTGATTTTTTAATTTCCTAGTGCACGTGCTACAGAGGAATCCCTAAAGTGCTACAGGAGAGACGCGTGTGCGGAAAAGCGATTCACGTTTGTCTCAAATCGTTGTAAATTGTACTCGCAGTCCTAGGCAATATAATTCCAAAGTGATGAGGTTCTCCATATAAATGACTGCTTGAAAAGGATTATACGAGGAATGACAAGCTGAACTTCATACGGATGTAATGTATTAGCGCGACGTGTATTATAATACCAAAAACATTTGGTTTCCCAAAAAGTTTTACTGATTAAAACGGTACCGTTGTTGCTCGCTCAGCAACGTAATCGCGCTATTCATCCCTATAAAAACATATGCAAGTGCATTTTCCCATCATTCCTTTATCGGAACTTGCACCGTCAATATCTCTGCTATACCTGCTCACTAATTACGAAATCCGAAAATTGGATACCACCCCGGAAGAAACGGCACAAGTCATTGCCCTATTGCAAGAAGGGCATAGCCAACGTGTAGTCGCTGCGTAACTGCACCTGAGTCAGTCAGCTCTCTCCAGAGTCTACAGATATTACCAAGGGACTGGCGCCTTTACACGAAGATCGAGATCAGGAAGACGAAGGTGTACCTCGGAGCAAGACGACTGCTCCATTGTCAACACAATTCTAAAAAATCGTTACTTGACTGGCGTCGAAGTCCAGCAGGAGCTCCGACAAGTTTGTGGTCGGGCTGTCAGTCATTGGACAGTCAGAAGAAGACTTAAGGAAGTTAACCTAATTCCGCAGAGACCAGCTAACGGACTCAAATTGACAGCAGCCCATCGACAAGCGCTACTCAGATTTGCCCGAGAACATGACGCTCCGTTTTATTCTCCGAGGAGTCCCGAATGTGTCTACATGGCAATGATGGCAGAAGACGCGTCTATAGGAGGCCTGGAGAGCACTATGCGCAGTGCTACATTACTGAAACGGTCGCCTACGGAGGCATCTCACTGAATGCGAAAACCGATTTGGTTTTCATGACTGATGAGACTCTTAGCGGCGGCTTAACTGCTCACCGATACGTCGAGGTGATTCTGCAGGAACACGTCGTTCCTTACGCTGGGTTTGTTGGTGATAGGTTCGTGCTGACGCACGACAATGCAAGGCCACATGCTGCCGCATCGGTGCGGCAGTACCTGGCGGAAGTGGGAATACCCACATTAGACTGGCCTGCGCGGAGTCCTGACCGCAATCCAATCGAGCACATGTAGAATGAGCTCAAAAGAAGAGAGTCAGAAATCCAGCTCCTGCATCGCTGAGGAACTTAAAGATTGCGATGACGGAAGAGTGGGGAAAAATTCCATAGACAATGGTGAAAAAGCTCACCCGGTCCATGAAAAAGCAGCTGGAAGCAGTAATAAGGGCTAGGGGGGGGGTAATATAAAATATTGATTTTTTTATGGTTTAAGTTTCAATCCTTGTTCTCCTTGTTTCCCGTTTCAATCATTTTAATCAGTAATAAGCATGAGGTATGCTATGGCGTTTGATACCATTAGAAAGAGAATAGAATGGGCTTTCAAATGATACTAAAATCCGTAAAAATATATTAACACTAAATTCTAGGATCCGTCTTAAATGAAGCCAAATAGTCGATTTTGTTGCTCACCAGTGTAGTAATTACGTGAAGCAATTGCTAAGAAATTTTTAAGCAAAAGCAAGTGTCTCATTTTTATTCATAGAGTGCAATATGTTTCCTCAATTTGTTTTTCTTTGCTAGGTCACTAGCTTCTCAACCACTACTGGTTTTTTAACTTCAAACCTGTGTATACATTGCAGTTTTCTACAAACATACAAACTATTTAACACCAAACTTCTGCATATGTTTCAAATCTACATGTGAATCCGATTAGTTGAATAAATAAATAAAATTTCCAACCTTGACTTCAACCCGTCTATGTTTACTTGTAAAATAAATTTAAATTTTAACATTACACCTACGCCGAAGGTTGGCCTACACTAAACATTCGCTATCTTTACAATGATTTGTTATGCAATATTTTAATGGTGATTATTTTATGTACTTCACCTGATGTAATCTTATGTTAATTCTGTTCTCTAAATAATTTTTTTTTCGGTAAAAATTTATTGAATAAAGAAAATACGATGCCAATTTTAGGCTCAGTGGATGCAGAAATGTAACCTCCCACCATCGCACATAGGGGTATTTGAACGATCTATGCGGCCAAAATTATTTTTCGGTTCTATTGTATGCTAAATTATATTACCAAGTTAAATTAATCAGTTACTTTGCATAAAATTACTTAATTTGTAATAAAAAATTAAAAAACTAAACTTAATTTTACAAAAAAAAATTTTAAATGAAAACATTTATTTGCAAAATAAATCTAAAATTTAAACTTATAACACCCCTCTTTTGCGTCAAGGGTTAAAAATACACTATAAACAATCATATTTTGTCGTCCACAAACGTATTTTCATCTTCACTTCCAGAAGAACACAGGGGGTTCGGCTCTGCAGGCAGGAGAATTTCTAGCGTTTCTGGTAGGAATGAATGTGACTTTATACTCTTTATTCGCCTCATACTGCTCAACAAAGGATCGGAACTTAAAAGTAAACGATTAAAAATGTCCCTGTTGCAGCTTTCTCGTGAAAACTTTCGGGCAAAATCTTGTCGGTAAGACCGAAAGTGCTTGTTCCTTGCCTCTGCGGCTTCTTCAGACAGCTGCCCAATTGATAACAAAGCATTTTTTATTATCTCTGCGTCATGAACAAGTATCTTGTGCATCGTGAGTGTCATAGGATGCCACGGGTAGAGGTCCACATATAGACGAGCAGTTTCTGATGCATGCTTGTCATATTTTTCTGGGTCGACTTTATGTCTGCTTGAGATTGTCTCCAAAATGACTTTTAACCTATATAACAGGTCATAGCTAAGGCCTGTTATTTCTGCTGCCAATTTCGGGTCTTCGAAAAATCTTCGACTGGTGTTCCCATCACTGGTGTTTCCAAAATTTGCCTTTGGCTTATCGATCAATAACCCGGTTTCATTGCGAAACCGGGTCTGGATTTCAAGTTTCCTCTCTTTCTCGAGTTCCCTTTCAGCCTCTGTTTTTCTTTCTCTATATTTTATCCTGGCATGTAATACTGAGAGACCGAATTCTTTTGTTATATCCAATCGGTTAAAATCCTTTGAGGTTGCACCACAAATATAGCTTGTTGCTGTGGCTCCAGTGGCGGCATTTCACACTTTTCCATCCACCATTGTCATGATAAATTTGTGTTTGACTATAAACTTTTTCTCATCCAAATCAACCTCAGTAGGAATGAGAGAATAAACTGATTTATTCACGTAGTTAATTTCTTATTCTGTGGCATCAGTACTCTCTTTGATAAAACGAAATCTCATTGGCCGACAAAAACGCGGAGAAGACTGAGTCGGATTCTCCCACACGGTTTTTTTTCATTATTTTTTCCACACACTAATTTTAGAGGCACGAAGCAACTTTGAAATATATTGCTATCCGAATCCGCATCACTGTCAAACTTTTGTTTGTATTGGGATTGTTGTGATCCGTCGCAACCCCATTTATGAATCATCGTTAGGGTATTCCGTTTTTGTTCATTTAATGTTTGCAATACTTCTTCCAGGTACTCGGACAATCGTGTAACAGTAAGATCCACCAAGGGCTGTAATTGAGCTTCCGCACTAGTGCTAGTTATCTTGCACGCTTCTGGTGGCGGGTAACACTTTTTTTTCCTTTTATAGGAGGCTATAACACGGAAAAATATGTTTATTCGTCCTTCTTATGATTTCATACTGTTCTCTTGTTAGATCTGCGTCTATGTACATTTGGATTACTTCCTTGACAGTCAAAGGGCTACTTTTATATTTTGAGGATTTTGTGCGATAATACACCTTTTTATATTTCGTTGCCCGCTCAGTTGTTCAAAAAGTTTGCTTGGTCGACCAGATCGATTTTGCAGACTGTCAACCACTGGAATTTCAAAGGTTCCTTCTAGCCATGAACTATTGTATTGAACAAATATGTCTTCCTTATTATGGGCTTTAATCCATATACGTTTAACTTCAGATTTAAAATGAGAAAAATTCCTTTTTAAGGTTTGTATTTGCTCTTGTGTATATCCTTCAGTTGACAGAAGTTGTTCTTTCAAGCAATTTAGTTTGTCTTCCAAATAAGGTAAATTTTCCTTCATCATGCGGTCAAACAAGTATTTCCGGGTCACAACCTTCATTCCCGATGTACCAAGTGAACCTACAACAAAGAATCGTTAAGTTAAAATTGATAAAATCAAAATCTATTTTTTCTCACAATTTTGACCATAATTTTCAAACTCCCAAAATGTATTTTATCCGGACTTATCCGGGCCAGTTTTTTGATTTATTATTTACTGAAACTACCATCTTTAGAATATTATCAAAATTATAGCCGGATCTAATAGGGAAGTATGAAACGACTGTAAAACATATTTAACTTTAACTTATAAACATAAAATTCCACTTTCACAATTATGATTTTTAAGAGTGCCGAGAACTGATAACGTACACGAGGTAACAGGATCGAATTCCAACTGACATAAAACAGGTAAGACTGCACGGGTGGAGTTGGAAGCGGTTGTCTTTTGTTCTCGGAAGGGTCCTCTGTCTCTGGTAGTCGGTTACCTGACAATATTTTGTGTATTGATTTCTTAACTTTTGGCCGTGTAGATCGTTCAAATACCTGTATGTGCATCGGACACTATTTCCTATTTTAGTTTACCAGACTCCGTCTTTCACAATCGTAAATCGTGCACACATTTTAAGGGGGAGATGGGAATAACCCATTTTTTAATTCTTTTTCTTCTTCTTCCTATAAGACAAGGTCTTGGCTCATCTGTTTTTAAGCCTTTTTTGACGCAGATGTGCGGCTTTCGTGCCATCTTTTTGGTGGTCGACAGGGAGGTCCTCTTGTTTCTGGTTTTTCATCTTTTGCCCATCTCCCCATTAGCTGGCATCTTACCTACGTGATCCCCCCCAATATCGACGTCTTGATCTGACAATACAATTTGGAAAATGAGTTGAACGGATTTTTTTGAAATAACGGAAAAGCTAAGCTAACAAAATAGATTTAAAAGTATGTACAGTAAAGTATAGCTAGACTGAAATGCAAATTTAAAAAAAATTAGAATAAAGTTTTTTCTTAGTAATAGGGAAGCCAGTAAATCTTTAGCGACCCTTAGAGACACTAATGATTTGTTGTATTGAAAAACGCACTAGCATCTTTATCGTATGGCTTGAAAACAGTAAAAAAGATAGCAGACAGATGATAAATCGTGGTGCTGAATCTATTCATTGTTCTAATCTCGAAAAATAAGAAGCCTTAAAAATAGCTCGTGAAATCGTAGCCGAAAAGTCTGGATATTCCAAATTAACACTGTCTAATCCCAAGAACCGCGAGTCCTTCTCTAACCAAGACCTTGAAAGCTTCCCTTAGTTGTAGTTACCAAAATCGAAAAAGCACTACACTACGAGGACATAGCAGTCTTCTTTGATGTACAGAAAGCCTTTGATAATACAGAACAATTTTTTTTTTCTGAGGGAATAAAATATTTGAAATCTCCGTGAATTGACCTCATTGGAGGAGATTATGTTAAGAAATTATTTTTTTTTTACAAGACTTCAATCCACAGCCATGACTATACTTTGAGGTCTAAAATTCGTAGAACAAGTTTGATTTAGAAGAATCAAATACAAATAAAAAATCGGTAATTTTTTAAAGAGTTGATTGATTGGTCCGTTACTTTGTGACACTACATTTTAACAATAAAATTACTTATTTACTTTGTTAACTAAAACTAAAACAGATTTTTTTTGTTTTTATTTTTATATAATGAAAGGATGTAAGTATCTTAGGTGCTATAAAAGTTGGTAAAGCACGAAATTTCCTACGTCTACTTGACTATTTAGTAAATTTATGTTATGGTTTTTTGAGTGTCTGTAAATTTCTAGTGATTCTAAGAAATTGAGTTTTGACCCTTTAGGTGCCGTGATAAACAATTAATTAGCAAAATGTGATTTCGCATTCTTTAACCGATAAGATGCATTATGTTCTACGAATCTTGTTTTGAAATTTTGTCTTGTTTCCGTCTTGAAGTAATTTTCTTCCTCTAAAGAATAACTTACATTTCGATATTTTAAATGATAAGTTGTTTATAGTGAGATACTAATCATAGAAAAAAGTTAAGTAGAGAAATTTACAACTAAACATCGTCATTTTCTTCTGCTTATAAGATAATATATTTGAAATAAATCTCATTTTGTTCGAGAGCTGTTGTGCCAGCAGACTTACAGACTGGAAAAATTGTAAACTGTCTATGATCGAAGGAACCTGAAGCGTGAAGAAATGCAAAAATCTTGGAGAGTAATTTTTTTCTCGAATAAAATACTTTCTTTTAGGAGGGAAATAGACTAACTAGATATTAATTTTTTTCAATGGTAAATGGTTTTATAAATATATTACCAGTTTAAAGTTATTTTAGTAATGCTTGAAAATAACTGTTGAGTCAAGAATACGGTTTCGGTGCGCATATTTAAATATTCGTTGTCAAATATTTTTAATTTAGTAATTAAACTAAATAACTAATAATAATGACTCTTTATTGATATTTAATTTATAAATCTTGTAGGAAGAATAAAATAAATATTTCCGTACTGTAGCATTGTTATTGTTCCAAAAAGAGTTGTAGGTGATTTATATTAATTAATTATTTCCTAGTCTTAAATAATATTTTTGAAAAGGAAGAAAGAAGCAATTAAAAAGATCAGCTAACAAGAATCGTAAGCAAATTTTTTGTGCTGACCTGCCTTTAAAAAATATTTAGATTCGGTATATAACTCCCGAGTTTTTTTCTTCTATTGTAGGTTGGGATGCACGTTGACGTCTGAAAATACCTTTCCGTTAATACAGTAATTTTTAGTTCTTTAAATTTAACTTCCTTTGCATACCAATAAATTGGTATGCAATAGGAAGTGTAATTTTTTGTAAAGTTGGATGTGTTCTGGCGTTGTCATGGTAGAAGACGGCCCTTTCTGTTGACTAGTCCCTGCCATTTTTTTTTAATTACTTGCTGACAATAGAGTACAGAACCAATCATTTGGCCAGGCGGCAGCAGCTTATGAAGTACAACTCCTTTCTAATCCCACCAAAAACATTTTTTTTTTGGCGTCGTTTGTGGAGCTGTCTTTTTCGTCAACAATCTTTTTCGCACATTACTGTACGTAATCCACTTTTTATTTACTATTCTTCATAAGCTTTCATGTGCTTTTATCGAAATAAAATTGTAAATTGGAGCGAACTTTTTCAGAAAGTTTACTCATTTTCAAGGTGCTCCCAATTAAGTCTGAGTAAACGAATTCCAACAGTTTTTGTACTTCTACTACTGTCAAATGTCAGCTTCCAACTGATGCTAAGTATGGCCGGATGTGACTTATATTACCTGGGATATGTGACCATAAAGCTATCTACGAAGATAAGGTTCAATACTTTTTCGATAACGCAATATGTATGTATACATATATCTATTACGAGGGCTATACATAACGCACGAAATATCTGTCGAACCGAACACGAACTTTGATACTAAATTTTAATTTGAAGCTAATTTCAGAAATAACCAGTATGCCAAAAAATAAAAACAAACGACATTTTCAATCAATTTTGTGAGGAAAAATGTTATAATAAGCAATTTGCAGTATAGATCCTTAGGACAGAAATTTCCATTTTCTATCAAGCTCGTATGGAAACATCAGGCTGTAGCCACAACAGCTGAAGCCTTGTCGACGCTGTTTTTCTTGCTGCAAGCATTCTGTTGTAAATCAACTATTTTTATTATTATATTACTATATTGTTTTGCTCTTTAGCTACGCCTATGAGTTTAATACAAAGCCATAGTTTAACAATAACCAATTCTCAATAAAAGATATACTATGTACACTTACTAATAAACTACTTTCGACAATTAATTATTTTCTTTATAAACGTCTTGATGGCGCCAAGAAGCCTTAGCTAAACTTAAGAGCACGCCTATGGTAAATTTTAGAGAGTAAATGTATAAAATAATATGCGGTTAGCTAGAGAAGACATTATTACATTATTAGTTAATTAACTAAAGACATAAAAGGCATTTTTATTAACAATAACATCAAGTGCTAAATATTGTTATTACAAGCATTGATATTATTATATTCATACCAAGCTAATAAGTATCATAAAATTTACTTAATAGAAAGTTAGAAGTTTTATCATTTGTTATTTTTGATCGACTCACAAACCAGTAAAGCAAAGGCCGGTTACAATTCGCTTCAGAGTATATTGAATTAGCAATATATAATATAATTGTCAGGCCAGGATGTCTGCATCTGTAAGAACACGGAGCAACTCTGTGTAAGTACAGGATAAAGCCATGAAAATGATTGTCAACACTCCCTTGTTCGTAAGAGATCACCAGTTACTCCAGGATCATCAAATCCACACTGCGCAAGCGGGCTACAATAGCAGTTCCTGGAGAAAGTAACCCATCATGCCAATTCTACATTCTGAAAAGCTTTTAAGCTTAATCAAAATGCAAGTGGCGTATATCTACGAAATAGTGAGCCCATACCAGATATCTGACCGAGCAACGTAGACCACTACTTATTTGTATTTATAACATAGACGATAAAAGCTAACTTCATCTTCAACTAGCTAATTCTGTGCTTCAAGAATTATTTCTGTAGTCACGATAATTTTACTTATTAATTTATAAATATTAATTTCAGCCGTTACCAAAACAACCAGCATTACAACACACCACTCTTCAAAGGCACGTCAAGGCTCATAGAAACGTCAACATACCAAGGTTCCATTATCCCAAAGGAAAACCTGGACCTGCCGGTCACCTCGAGGTTGTTAGAGCCAAAGTTAAAGCAGTATTTGCGGGGATAGGAGAAAGGGTATCAAGGTAAGAAATAACATTTAAAAAGTTGTGTGTCAACCGTGCGAACAGATATTTACACGCTGACAAGTGACATTTCAAAATGTCATATCAAGGTAACTTCTACTACTACCAATCAGTTTGTTTTCCTGTTTAAATCGTAATCTCATTTGGAATTTATTTTGCTATAGCAGATGTGATTCTATGAAGATGGAAGATGCTGTGACCTTAGGTCTACTTGGATTTCCTTACTGCGTTACTTACAATTCTTGGTGGGTCTTAGCCAACTGAACAATTCGCCTCTAATATCCTTTGGCAAGCATGGCTTCGATTTCATTGTCAACTTCTAGTATTCTTAGGTCTTTCTTAATATTATCTTTCCAACGAAGTCGCGGGCATCTCAAGGGTCTCTTAGCCACTAGCGTTTCTTCCCATGCCAGCTGTACAATTCTTTCGTCTGGCTGCCGTCTCATATGGCCAACCCATTGAAGGCGCCTTGCTTTGACTTCGTTAATGATGTTTGGTGCTTTGTAGAGGTCTTCAAGTTCCTAATTAGTATGAATTCGGTACGCCCCGTAAATAGCATCTATGACAAGACTATAGCTTTTTTTGTAGGATCTTCCTCTTGATTACTTTAAGACGCTCTTAATTTGCCATGGTCAGAGTTCATGCCGCACAACCATACATTACGATAGGTCTGATAACAGTTTTGTAGAAAGACATTTTAGTTGTCTTTGTAAGATTTTTCGATGTTAATAACTCCTGTAGTGCATATAAGCATCGGTTACGGGCTTGAATCCTATTGTTTATTGCTTCTGTTCCATCTGTGTTTTCTGTTAGTGTCGTTCCGAAGTATTTAAATTGTGTTACACTTTCGAAATTATATTCCTCTATTGTTATATTTTGATCGACCCTATCTCTGTTCTGGTTATTTCTGGTAGTATACATATATTCTGTTTTTTCTTCGTTGATGCGTAGTCCCACAGTTTGAGCTTGTTTTTCGATTCTTATGAATGTCTCCTTGACTTTTAGTCGGTGATTTCCGATCACATCCACGTTATCGGGGAAAGCCATTAGCAGGTTGGGTCCGTCCTTACGGAACGTGGTCGTGGGGACCTGAATGTCTGCATTTCTAATGACATATCCAAGGGCCATGTTGAATAGCATCGGTAACAACGCATTTTAGGCCGTTATTAATTACAAGGAGATCTGATAGTTAATGGCCAACTCTAATTTTACTTTGTGACCCTTCAACACATATCTCCGTCATTTTTATTAGCATTCGCTGAAATCTAAGTTCCGCCATTTCTTCCCATAATTTAACTCTTCGGATCGAATCGTATGCCTGCTTGAAATCTATAAATAGCTGATGTAAGTCTCGGTTGAACTCCCAGCACTCTTCCGTGACTTATTTTATAGTAAATATCTGATCGATAGTTGATATGTCTCGCCTAAACCCACGCTGGTAGTGTTCCACCATTTCCTCTGCATACGGCTTAAGTCTGTCCAAAAGTATAGTAGCCAGAATCTTATAGGCGGTGTTTAAAAGTGCAATACCCCGATAATTGCAACACGTCATCTTGTCCCATTTTTTATGTAGTACGGTACGACTTCTTCACGCCACATGCCCACTATTAAGTTAAATAAGGCTTTGTGTAATGCCTCTCCTCCAAATTTTAAACACTCCGCAGGGATACCATCGCTTTCTGGTGACTTATTGTTCTGAAGTTTCTTTATAGCTAAATGTACACTGGTGGGCAAAAAAATCGACTCAAACTATTTGGCTTCATTTAACACCTATTCTCGAATTTGGTCTTCATATATTTTTACGGATTTTAGTATCATTTAAAAGTCCTACGTAGGCAACCGTTTCAGTAATGCAGCACTGAGCATAGCGCTCCTCAGGATTCGTCTTCTTTCATCATTGCCGTGAAGGCACATTGGTGACTCGTCGGAAGATAAAACCTTTAAATAATAAAGCCTTTGCTCTAAAGTTCAGTCGGCATGTTCTTGGGCAAATCTGAATCGCGCTTGTCGATGGGCTGCTGTCAATTTGGGTCCGTTAGCTGGTCTCTTCGGAGTTACGTTAGCTTTTTTAAGTCTTCTTCTGACTGTCCAATGACTTGACAGTCAGACCACGAACTTGTCGAACCTCCTGTGGATCTCAACGCCGGTCAAGAGACGATTTCTTACAGTTGCGTTGCGATGAAACGGTCGTCTCGCTCCGAGGCACACCTCCTTCTTCCTGATCCTGGTCTCCGTGTAAAGGCGCTAGCCTCTTGGTAACACCTGCAGTCTCAGGAGACTGCTGACTGGCTCAGGTACAGTTGCGCAGGGACTACACGATGGTAATGCCCTTCTTGCGATAGGGCAATGACTTGTGCCGTTTCTTCCGGGGTCGTATCCATTTTTCGATGACGTAATTAGTAGGTAGGTATAGCAGAGATGTTAGCGGTTCAAGTTCCGATAAAGAAATGATAGCAAAATGCAGTTGCATGTGTTTTTATAGGGATGAATAGCGCGCAACGAGTACGTTGCTGAGGGGGCAAAAACGATTCTATTGATTAAAACCTTTTGAATCATAAAACTTTTTGGAAATCCAAATGTTTTTGATATTATTGGAAAAAATAGAAAATCAGCTTGATACCAAAAAAAAACCACAGTTTGAAAATTAAATTCAAGGATCTGTGTTAAATGAAGCAAAACTTTTGAGTTAATTTTTTTGCTCATCAGTGTACTGCTTGGTAAGATATATACTAAATTTAACCAAATTCTCTATGTGATTTATGTATGTTCATTAGAAAACTTTTTACATTTTTTTAATCCTCAATTTATTAGCAATTTTGAAATTTTTAGAGAACATTTTGGAACGGTAACAAGGGAATGTCAGTTGCCTTTATACTGGAAAACTGCTTTATATTTAGCAGCTTGTGCGGATAAGGGAAGCTGTACTTTTGAACAGTTCATAGCTTTTTGGCAAAGGTAAGTAATGACAAAAATGTTTTCCTTATTGTATCTTGATGTTCGAGCAACTTGTATCCTTGAATAAAAGTTTATTCTCAGACTGGTACCGCCTTTTGAACACTATGTTTTATGTGTTCGATTGAAGTAGCCCTTACTTGATGGAAATTCGTAATAATTTAAAAAAAAAACACTTATGTTCTAAATTTCCACTATATTTTGTGTCTTATGACAATTGTTGCGATACACAGTACCTTCGTCGGATAATCGGGAACTAACAAATCAAGTGTTTAAACAAGTTATATATACCTTAAGTATTACATAACGTAACCCTAATTTATACCTAAAATACCACTATGGTGCCTAAACGGATTATTTTAATTGATGCCGTAAATTAATTTAAGTTTAACAATCGGGAACTGTTTAGATCAATTTGTTCATTTAATAAATTACCTATATTTGTATGTTTGTTAATTTCCACTGTTTGTAAAAGATTTAATTTTGTGAGATTTATGTTCTAAATGTAAAATTTGGAAAGTGTCATCAATAATATGAATTTCATTTAAAATATGAGAATCATAATTCGAATTTTGAAATTAAGGTAACACATGTTCTTTAATACGACTACGTTTCTCGAAATTTCTGCCAGTTTGGCCAATATAAATTTGAACCTGAGCTACATTTAAGTTGGTAGACCCCGACTTTGGGTTTTTATTATTTTTACTTTTGTTATTCTTAATTAGTTTACTTAACGTACATGGATCGCTTTTTAAGTTTTTACAAACGACCAGTAGATGGCGTTACAATTACCGTTGTAAAATTTGACATTTGCTATTGTTAAAATAGTGGCAGCTCAGAAATTGGTCGAGCAGTTTGTTTATAGTGAGCGTTTAAAAAAACAGTTTTGTGACCCAATGGAAATTTCACGTGGAGGTCTCCATTCTATACTTTTTTACGATTTTACTAAAGGATAACAATGCTTCGAATCGCTTCGTTCAACTTTTGGGAATGAACCACCATTAGAAAAAACTGTTTATAATTGGTTTGCAAAATGTCATCATGGTCGTGCTTCCGTCAGCGATGAATTTCGTGAAGGTCGACCAAAATCGGTTTTTGTTCCAAAAAACATCGATGCTGTGCGCAACATGATTGAAGAGGATCGACATGTGACTTACCGTGAGATAAAGGCATCCTTAGGCATGTCGAAGACTGAAATACATTCGATTTTGTATGAGCATTTAGCTGTGAAAAAGATCTGTTGCCGAGAGATTCCGCATAATTTGACCGAAACTCAAAAACAGGCACACGTCAATTGGTGTAAGGAAATGCTCAAAAAAGTCTACCGAGGACATACAAAATCCGTATACAATATCGTAACAAAAGACGAAACTTCGATATATTCGTACAAGCTAGAAACTAAGCAACAATCAACTGTTTGAATGTTTCAAGATGAACCGAATCCAACAAAAGTGGTTCGTTTGCGAAGCACTTCCAAGAAAATGATCGTTTATTTCTTTGGTTATACTCAACATGTTGCAACCATTGCCTTAGAGGATCGAAGAACAGTTAATGCTGAATGGTGTACAACAATTTGTTTGCCAGAAATCATCGATGAAATCGGGAGAAACGACCGAAAACGTCGCATCATTCTTCATTATGACAGTGCCAGCTCTTACAGAGCATGTCAAACAATTGAATATGTGGCAGAGAAAAACATCGAATTAATGTCTCATTGGCCGTATTCAGCTGATTTATCGCCTAACGACTTCTTTTTGTTTCCGATGTCGGACCAAAAACTTTTCAATCTAAGTGTTACATTTTTTTGTTTGACATATTTTCTACTAGTTTGATTACTTCGTTTTTAATGCTAAAAATTGCAATATTTTTCTAAAACTTGTATAATATATAGGGTGTGTGAATTAATTTTGAGAGATTTTTCGGTAAAAAATATCACTTTATCGTAAAAAAATGGTTACAAATTGATTATTTAAGGTATTGTCCATCGTTAGCCACTACTTTCTCCCATCTTTGTGGCAGCATATGAATACCACGTTGAAAGAACGACATCAGTTGTTGTCGGTAACGTTCCCTAATAGCCATATTTATTTGGCTTTGGCGAGGATGCTGATGGTTCACCGGTCTTCACTTATGATTTTTTGCGCTTTGGATTATCGTAGCGTATCCATTTTTTATTACCAGTTACGATGCTATGCAAAAAACCTTTCCAGTTGTGCCATCGAGCAGTTGTCTACAGGTGAAAAATCGCCTTTCAACGTACGGCACCCAATTTCCTTGCTTTTGAATCATTCCCAGCGCATGTAAGCGCTTGGAAATAGTTATGCGATCAATTCTTAATGATTCTGAAAGTTCTTTTTCCATTTGGCACGGGTCTTCATCGAGTACCGCTTCCAATTCTGATTCTTTAAACTGTTTCGGCTGGCCTGGACGATCTTTGTTTTACGTGTCGAAATCACTACTTTTAAAGCGTCAAAGTCAGTACTCACATGTTTTTATCGTCGGAATATAATCACCATAGGTTTCCGACAGCAATCGATGACTTTAAGCAGCACTTTTCTTCGAATTAAACAAGGAAAGTTACACTTCCCGCAAATGATGTTTTATTGGCTCGTAATTCGACATATTCAATGCTCAAAAAAAAATATGTTGTTTATACTTCAGCAAAATAATATATACTAAAAACTAATGGTGCTTCACCATGAATGTAGCAACAGTATGCCCCGATGCGATATAATACAAGTTACGTCCTCTCTTAGAAATTCCTCAAAATTAATTCACACTCCTTATAATAATATTTTTTCAACTATGTTTTATATTTGTCGGTTTGTTTTTTTTTTTGGTAATTTGTATTATATTTTTAGTATGGCGCTGACCTGTCACGATGAAGCGTCACGTTTTGTGT
Organism: Pachyrhynchus sulphureomaculatus; assembly: GCA_019049505.1. Classification (NCBI taxonomy): domain Eukaryota; kingdom Metazoa; phylum Arthropoda; class Insecta; order Coleoptera; family Curculionidae; genus Pachyrhynchus; species Pachyrhynchus sulphureomaculatus. The sequence continues at coordinate 33,756,470 of CM032447.1, read as the reverse complement.
ATATACTCACCAGAGGACGCAGACAATATTTAGTTCCTGAAGACTTCATTCCTCTAGTTCAAGATGTCGTAGAAACTCATCCCGGGTTGACATTCTTGAAAGAAGCGACAGAGTTTCATTCAAGATATGTTCATACGGTTATTGCTAGGTAAGTGAGGTACATTAAAATTCCTGGTTTCAATCCATTCGTCTAACAATGAATTATGCAAATTCATTGTTAGACGAACGGATTGATTAATATATATATATATATATATATATATATATATATATATATATATATATATATATATATATATATATATATATATATATGTATGTATATACATATATATATTTATATATATATATATATATATATATATATATATATATATATTATATATATATATATATGTGTATGTATATACATATATATATATATATATATATATATATATATATATATATATATATATATATATATATATATATATATATATGTATATACATATATATTTATATATATATATATATATATATACATATATACATATGTATATACATATATATATATATATATATATATATATATATATATATATATATATATATATATATATATATATATATCAGGGATGTCAAAGATACGGCCCGTGGGGCCGCATCCGGCCCCCGGGATGTATCAATAAGGCCCGCGATCGCAATGTGTCACACGGAAAGAAGAATATTATATACTATAAAATTAAATAAATAAAATGTTATAATAATTCAGTACATTTTTTTTATTTGAATCTGGCCCGCCTACACATTCTAAATTTAATATATGGCCCTCTGCAAAATTGAGTTTGACACCTCATATATATATATATATATATATATATATATATATATATATATATATATATATATATACATATATACATTACATATACATATACATACATATATATATATATATATATATATATATATATATATATATATATATATATATATATATATATATATATATATATACATATACATACATACATATATATATATATATATATATATATATATATATATATATATATATATATATATATATATATATATATATATACAGTCGCGTGGAAAAGTTTCCGGCCAGTGACATTTCGTACTCTAATTTATTAAAGAAAAAAAGACTAATGATTTTTAATCATTATGAGATATGAGTATGAGATATAAGAAACAAAATAATATAGTAAAATAATATTATTTATGTTTGTGAATATATTTATTATTATTATTCTTATATTTACATGTGCAAAAGTTTCCGTCCACTTTGTACTACGAGAAAAATTATTAGTCCATATGCTCTATAATAGACTTAAATTATATTTTTTATGTTAATATTTTGTAGCCATACCCTTTGCAGCGATAACAGCCGCACAACGATGTGGTATTGACTCAATTAATCTATTAATACAAGCAGGTGAAATTTTATCCCATTCTTCCTTCAATGATTTGAATAATGCGGTCTTGTTTGAATATGTTTGCTTTCGAACTTGACGATCTAGCGTTTCCCATAAGTGTTCTATTCGGTTCAAGTCCGGTGATTGAGATGGCCAGTTTAAAACTCTCACGTTTGAAGCAGAAAACCACTGTTTTAACAACTTGGATGTATATTTGGGGTCATTCTCCTGCTGAAATATCCAATTCTGCGGCAATGTTTCTTCAGCATATGATAACAAATTGTTTTCTAAAATATCCTTATAAATATCAGCGTTCATATTTCCGTTGTTCTCGATCAATGGACCGACTCCTTGTGCAGAGAAAATTCCCCAAACCATCACACTTCCTCCACCGTGTTTTACAGTAGGAATTTGGTACCGAACATCATTTCTCGTACCAATAGGACGTCGTACATGTCGTCTACCATCGCTTCCAAAAAGATTAAATTTAGATTCGTCTGAGAAAGCTACTTTTTTCCAATCTTTGATTGTCCAATTTAGGTGATCTTTGGCAAATTGTAATCGGGCCTTCTTATTCTTTTTACTGATTAATGGTTTTTTAATACCTATACGGCAAAAAAATCCCACACCATGTAATCTTCGTGTCACAGTACTACGACTAACATTAGCTAGGTTTTCATCCTTTAGCTCGCGTGCAATTTCGGCAGCAGTTTTCTTGACATGCGCAGTTAATTTGCTTTTAATGATACGATCTACTTTTTTAGACGTTTTTCTTGGTCTTCCACTACGCGGACGATTTTTTAAACCATATCCACAACGGTATTTTACAATAATATCGTTTACGGTTGATTTACCTATCGATAATAATGAAGCAATCTCACGAGAAGACTTCTTCTTTTGAAAATTTTATTACTCTCTCACGAATTTGGATTTGCATATGCCGAGCCATGTTTATGCTCCCACGACCTTTTATGAACTAAATATGAACATTCAACGCGCTATTATTACTACTCAGTATATATCACCACTACACCAAACACTTTATTTTTGCACTCGACGCGCGTTTCGCTAACCATGTTAGCTTCATCAGGAGCGATGATTGACTCGCGCTATTATTCGTAAATACGTCTTTGAACGTCCTATTGCGTCAATGTATATTATGTGGCCGGAAACTGTTGCACATACAAATATAAGAATAATAATAATAAATATATTCACGAACAAAAATAATATTCTTTTACTATATTATGTTGTTTTCTATATCTCATACTCACATTTCATAATGATTAAAAATCATTAGTCTTTTTTTTTAATAAATTAGAGTACGAAATGTCACTGGCCGGAAACTTTTGCACGCCACTGTGTATATATATATATATATATATATATATATATATATATATATATATATATATATATATATATATATATATAATATAGTTATTTTTTTATTTAATTTAAGGATATATTACTGTGTTAATCGTTCTTGGTCAGCCAAAATTACGATACCAGAACTAAGGAAATCGAATCTTCTTACCGTAATTCAGCTTTTGGAGGAAGAAGAAGATATTAACCAAATAACTCAGTATTTTAGTTACGAGCATTTCTACGTCATTTATTGTAAATTTTGGGAATTAGACAGAGATCACGATTTGTTTATCGATAAGCAGGATTTAACTAGGCATAATGATCACGGTAAGTTGAATAATTAATTATATTTTTGTCTTATAGCCCTCATTTCAATGTATGTCATAGCTCTATCTACTTTATCGTATTAATATATGCCAAAGGAGCAAAAAAGAAAAGTATTAATGGTATATTTATTTACCTAGAGGGTTTTCTAAGTAAAAAGATACCGAAAGTTATTTGTTAAGTATCATGAAAAAGGAAAACTGTACAATTTTGAAGGGCCTGTACTGATTATTTTCACGTTCTCACACTTAAAGCTATGCTCTCAATTCTTTTAGCTTGACACCTACTATATATATTTTTTTATGCTGAGAGCTGTTCAAAATGAATTGAATTGAATAGAGTTACAAATTAAATCCATAAATATAACTAAACAAATACTTCTGTACTGGGTGTTCCTGAAAAAAGTTCCTGTAAATATAGGTCTGAAAATGCTTAATTTTTGTGAGAGAGAGGTATTTCCATTGACATACAGCTTTAGATTGTGCTGTAGTATTTTTTTAAATATCAGCGAGAGGATGCAAGTAAGAAAGTAATGCGTAAAATCTAGCCCTAACGGTTTTCCCACTGCTCATTTTTTATTACTTGTTTTTTAAGCCTATTTTTTAATTAATCTGTTCTGGGAAGCTTGTGCGTGTCTGCTTGTCCAGTTTTGTCAAGAGTTTCCTAGCCTGGAAGTTGTAATTTTAGATTTATTATCTGTAAGTTAGGATAACTGAGTTCTTTGTATAAATGTTTAAAACTTAAATTAACTTGCGGTTATCTCAGATGATGGTCTTAGCTGACCGACACGCGTAGGATGTTATTTAAAACAGAGAATTTTAAAAAAAATTAGGAAGGTAGAACTTATACTTTTGCGTAAATTAGCCTTATATTGCAGTAATTTTTAGTAAGTATGAGGGATTCTACGTATTTAATTTATTTTGTCGATTCCTTCAAAAAAGGAAGTTCGTAATTTATCCGCGGAATGCTCTTGCAGGACTGGCATTATTTTTTTCTTCATCCTTGTGTCTATGGTCCCTCAAACTGCCCAAGCAAAAAAGGAAGTTTTTTTTTGTCAAATTCCTACACAGATAATAGTCGTTAGGTGCAAGGTGAATGATTAATTTATTTAAATCCAACTTCGTGAATGACCCGTTTCGCAACTTGCGCTGAATGGACAGGAGCATTGTCGTGGATAAGCAAAGCACTACTAGCTTTTCCCACTCAAAACTCTTAAATACAGTCTGACAAGTAAGGACGTATCCACGATAATTCATTTTTGGTAGATGCGATTCTAGCGATTCAACAAAAAATCGGTAGAGGGAACCGTTGTCTACTACGCATTTTAGTAAAACTATCAATCGATTCCGAACTTTCGTCGAAATCCAAATGAGTTTCTTATCTGCGTGTCGCCTCGAGGCAGTCTTTCTTTGTTCTCATCCAAAGGGCTAAAATGACACATTCCGCGGCTGCTAAATATATTAAAAAGTCGGTATCGTTTGTGAAGAAATTGGTAAATCGCTTTAACCAGACGGAAAAATGTCGACGTCTTGCTAAAACGTGGATCGGTAGTTTAAGTCACTCCGAAAGTTGAAAAACGAATCGTGTCTTTGTTGTTACGGAATCCGAAATTGACGCTTCGTCAAGGAACAGCAAAATGAAGAAAATCGAGTTTAAATGTGTCCCATGAGACCATTAGACAACATCTTCGTTGTTACAATGTCAAATTCCGAAGCACGTTGAAGAAACTTTTGCTGGGTGAAAATCACGTCGCGAAGTGGCTCGCTTGGGCCAACGATAAGATACTAGAGTGGCCCTCACAATAGCCGGACGCCAATCCTATTGAAAACGTTTAGTCCCTCGTAAAGAGAAAGCTCAGAGGAAAGACTCTGAGGATTTTGATTCAGTTGCCTCGCGAGATTCGAAAAATTTGCAGAGTATGTGGAAAATCTCGTCGACAGCATGCCTCGAAGATGCCAGGCGATTATTGTTGCAGGAGGCGATTGCACAATTTACTAAGGTAATTGCGTCAGAGAA